>VWZS01004363.1:1015290-1317836 GCA_013397075.1 Rhabdornis inornatus
TCTCCGGGGCGCGGGGAGCCCACTCTGCGAGGTCTCCCCGCCGAAGGGAAGGGCTTTGCCGCCGCCTCTGGGCTTTTGCTGCTCCCCGCTGCCCCCCGCCGCGGTGCCGGCAGGTGCGCGCCGGCCGCCCCGGGGGCTGCCCGCATCCCGCCCGCTCCTCCGCCGTCGTCCCCTGCCGCTGCCCCGCGCCCGTCCTGCCGCTGGCAGAGGGTGCGAGCCGGGCGGCAGCCGTGAGCGCAGCCCCCGGTGGCTGACACGGGCTGTTTCTTGGGTCTCACTCTTGCTGCGAACAGCCCAGACACGGGGTAGCCTCTCCGCCCGTCCGTCTGCCGGCTGTTGTATAGATTCACTCTGGATGAGGTGTAGGCAGCAAAATACTCCGTGATGTGCTCAGAATAAGCTTTTTGGGGTTTTCCTCTGCTTTGGTTGCATGACTTGTACATAATATACATAATTATATGCTGGCATTGTAAGATTGCAATGTGGTTTGTCATGACAGCAGCCTTTTTCTTAGATCTTGAGGGATATGATGGTTTGAAGTAGAACAAAGTAAATACATACAATATAAAGTTCACAGGTTTTTAGAAAGATTTGTTTGTCTTCTAAAACTACTATTTAGAAAAGGGAATTTATTTTTTTTTCCTCTGAAAAATGACTGTGCATGCCCCCTCCTGCCTTTTAAAACGATAGGTTTATTCCACTGCACGAATCGCCAGCGAGAGCTGTGCAAAGTGCCTTCTCCAAGGTGATGAAGGTTTCTCGCCCTGTGCGCAGAGCCCCCGCTCCCATTGTCTTCAGCGGGATTGGAAGGCAATTTACGCGTTGGAAGGAACTCTCGGTACCTTCCAGGGTGAGGTCCCCAAACTGTACCGGAGATTTCAAGAAATGAGTGAACGGAAGAGTGATCTTCCTCCCAGTTACATTTTACAATACGGATAATGCTGCTAAAGCAGGCTATCAAATTCGCAGACCAGCAAATTGTGGCAAAACGGTCTTGCAATACAATAAATCTGCTACACGTTCCTGAAATGCTCCTCTTCATTTTACTCAGCTTAGATATACAATGTGTTGCTGTGTGATACCACAATGCTACTGTTTTGCTGCTGCTGCCTGACTTTTCATTCTGTTTGTATGAATATGATGGTTATTTTTAAAGAGAGGTTAATAGGTTAATGTGTCGCTGGCGTTAGCGGCTTACCCATCAGAGACATGTGGGTCATTAGACCATGGCATGAGCATTAATCAGTGAGATTAAATATGGAAGGCTGCTGAAATGTATGAGGAAGTTTCTAAGATGATGTGGAACACAGGGACATCATTATTTGGAAACCGTCACAGAAAGAGGGCTTTCCAGCCTGGAATTAGAAAACCGTATGCTATATTGAAGGCATTCAGCATGATTCGGTTCTACTAAAAATAGGCACAAGCAAATGTATGTGCTATATACATACTTGTGGCAGGCACTCTTTTCAGGGTGACTCCAAAAATATGGAAGGAAAATTTTGTTTTAAATGCAGTAGTCAGATTCTGCTGTGTGTTAACTGTTTCATGCAAAATGGCAGGGTTTCAGCACTCAACTTTATTTTGAAAGAACTAGCATCAACACACAATAACTGGGTCAGATTTTCCCCTCACTTACCTTTGCACAGCTTCATTAACTTTTACTGAAGGAGCTACTCCCTGAAAAAGATGAGTTTCCTGTATTTACACATGGGACCAGATGTTGGCATTAGCACCCTTCTCACTGGACTGCTACAACGTACATTGCTGTTTATACTGAAAGTTAAACTTGAGAACACTACTACTACTTCTTCAAATGACTGGACTCTCTAAACTGCTTTCCATATTCAACGAAGCAAAATGCTTCTGCTTTCTTCTGCTGTTTTGCAAGTCTAATTTGTGCATCAGTCTGACCTGCTGCCTTAACAGGTTTTTTTGCACTTCTTGAGATGGTTCCTGGGCTGGTAACATTTTATCATTGTTAGATTACATAGCTACCTTTATTTATTTGTTATTTCTTTTCAGAAATGCTGAAGTCCTGTCTTTCATTGCTACAGAATATGCTGCTTGAGAAAGAGTTTGCTGTAACAAAAGAACATTTCAAGTGGAGAACACATGCAGACAACATGAACATAGAGATGGCTTTTTCAGCCTGTATTCTGCTCCTTTGGCACATGCATTTCAGCTTGGCCTTTTGTTAAATTATGATATAATTGCATCATGCCTGGCCAAGGGAAGAGCATTTGATAAAGTGATTAGAGCAGGAAACAGAGAATTAAGACGTATCTGGAGTTAATTGGCAATATGGACTTGTGTGTGTTTGTTCATCTGCCAATCCATACTTTGCTAAGATAATGAAATAAAATAGCCCCGTTTTAACCAGAATAGGTTAAAAACAAAATAGATATTTCTTTCTGGAGAAGAGAGTCCTAGGCTGGTGTTTTGGAGATGCTATATTATTCCCAGCACTATGTGTAGTCTCCTTCTGTAACATTTCTGATGCTCCCTGACTGCCCATGTGCTGATGGTGTGATGCTGTGCTCAGGCTCTGGGGCAGCTGTCCTTAGTGAGGGGGCTGGGAACTACAGGGAGTTATTGAGCATCCTGTGTGTGAAGGTGTGTACAACATGCAGATCCTTCCTGAGCTCCTAATCCGATGGTGCTCTCCAGAGACACAAACTGTGCGTGGGCATTGTCAGCTTCAGTTTTAGTCTGGTAGAATCTCTGGGGTGAGATATGCTCTGGTCACCTGTGGAGCCACAGGGGTTGTAGGTGGACCATAGCTGACCGAACTCTGCAGATTTAGCTGGAAGGTACACAGACACAATGAGAGACATTGCTCAGTGCACTGGTATGGATGTGTACACCTGGGATTTTAATTAACAGCAATATGCTTGTGTTGTAAGCCTTTTGGTGTGCTGTTCCCTCATGTGATAAAATAGGCTGGCTAGGGACGATTCTATGCACCACCTAGAAGTCTCGCAGACTGTGTACTGCCCCTGCTTTTCTTTAGATCTCTCGGAGTGAAGTGAGTAAAAATGAAGTTGTTTCGAGATAGTTTATTGAGGATTGAATGAGCAAGATGAGATCCTGTTTAAATGCAAATATGATGCATTTGTTTCCATTACTTTCTTAGATGCCTTCATGTCTGTCCTTCAGATCCTGGAGCAGGAATCCCCCAGGCTTACTACTGCTGGACACCTATTATTGTGCTGTTGTAGCTATTTTTCCTTAGGGTAAGCTGGGGTCTAAAGCTACTCATGCCTGGTATGTCTACACTTGAGGTGAAGCCTTAAGATAATTAATGAGTTGGCCAAAATGAGTTTTATGTGCCCTATTTCTGACTCTATTGTGTTGTCTGAAGCTCGGATCCAGGCTGTCCCTGCTGTAACAAGGGAGAGTGAATGCAAACATGTAGCTCCCTTGGCCCAGTGCACGTGGCAGATGTGACCGTGGATTTTGGAGGATATAAACCTCAGGCACTGCTGGTCTCTGGAGCACAGCCGTGGTTCCTGCCTGGGCTCAGTGGGGGCTCTGTGAACCAGAATGAGATGTGGCCTCAAGACTGGCTTTCATCTGTGCTTATCAGCTAGAACAGACATACCCTTTGTGCTTTTTGCTCAAATTAAGTGTATGAGGGTTTTGTTTGGTATATCATTTTAAGTTACGCAGAGCAAAACCAATTTGTGCTAAAGATATGCAGCCATATTGGTGAGAACATTATGAGCAAGGGTTGTAAGAGAGATACAGGTTCAGGTAAATTATCCTATTTTAAGAATTACATGTTGTTTTGTGTTTGCATAGTTACACTTGATCTGAAATGGTAGACGGGACTAGAATAATTGGTTATTTCATCTAAGATACTATGAGTTATGCTCCTGTAAATGAATTATAAGTCAAGCAAAATAAAATGTGATATGTGTTTGTGCCAATCGAACTTCTGAAGTAAATGATCTAAACTCAGTCAGGTTACATGTCACTTTGAGAAACTATCATAAAGCATGAATATAAATCAACTTTAAGTAAAAAGCAAAAACAATTATTAAAAAGAGAAATTAGAACTCGGACAGTAGCATACATGCATTTGTTTCCCTTTAGTGTAATTGCCTAGACATAAAATGTCCTTGCAGTACAGATTCTTATGCTGATTAAAGAGCCAAAAGGTAATTAAAGGAGAATTGAAAGTGTCAGAATAGCAGAAAATCATCTTGTAACAGGTGTCACTCTATCATTGTCACTAGTGGGAACTGGTAGTGTGATGGAGCAATTGAGGCTTGACTGAGGGGATTGGATTGAATCCAATTTCTTTATTGGTTTTTTGAAAAGAGGAAAAAAGAAGCTGTGTTTTTTGTGGAAAACACTGCTAAGGAAACATTCTTTCTGTACCTAGATTTCTCTGGTAATTCCTGTTAAGGGGAAAACAAGAAGTCTAGTCCTTTTCTTCCTGCTGATGTAAGGATAAATATTTTATATCTTGTCAGTTTTCTTCTAGAGTTGACAGTAGACTGGATAAAGGGGAGAGTTAATATTTACTTGGACTTGGAAAAAAAAAGAAGCTGTGGCCAAGAACTGTGGGTAGAGAGGTACAAATGCAGAGATATTGACAGGAGTCTGTACCCTTTTCCTCTAAAGAGATCATTACATTCCACCGTTGATCCATCAACTGAAAGCACTTGTGACTTTTCCAGCCTGTGGTCAGACTTTGGCAAGTGTCCATGAAGCAGACAGTGGCAAGAGTTCCCAGGATAACAGTAGCTGTAACATTTGTGGAAGGAATATTGCTGAGCATCAGGAATGTTGGAAAAGGAACTATTCTTCTGACTCGGGACTCCTGCATATCCTCCTCACTTAGTCCTTACAGGTGCTGTGGAACAAGAGTGGAGATGGGGGCATGTTGGTATTGCTGAGGTGCAAGCCCGTCTTTTTCTAAACTGACTGTAATGCTCAGCAGAACCAAAGACCAAGGACATTCTTTGTAGAAGTACTCCTTAAAAAAATTGTTCTATCCCAAAAATAGCTTTAGATAATAAGAAAATGATAATTAAATACTATGCTGTAAACTAAGTAGTCCCTTCTAATTGTTGTAGTTTATTCCTAGATCATCTTGAAATTCTAACAATTTAGAAATACGGAGAAATAGAGGAAGAAAAAGAGAGAGTATGGGAGAGTGGAGCTGTATTTTGTGGAACTCCTAAGTGTATAAGGAAGAGCTTTTTTTGCTAAATCAGTTGAAAATAAATTTTATTTTAGGAAAGTATTTCTTGGTCTTCTTTGTATGATATTTTTCTTCCACAAAAGGATAAGAAGTTACAGACAAAATCTGATTAGGAGTAAGTTCAGCAGTCAAAACTGTGATCTGATGAAATTAAAGTTTCCTGGAGAACCTGAAATCTGTTCATTTGTCTTGATAAACAGCTACAATGTATCTTTGGTTCTAATTTAGTTCACAGATGGCTTCAGGGGGATGTAAAAGCAGAATTATTTAATCTTGTATTATTAGGACAGTATCTAGTGGTGCCATTAGTTGAGCCATTAGGTATCTGGGATTTATGGGTCATATGTTTTGCTATTTGGTTGTTTATTTTAAAGGACAAAATTTTCCAGGTATTTTTTTCTCTCAAGATTCTTGCCAGGGAACTTCTGTGGAGCAAGATGCCAGTGAAAGTCTTTGCTACAAGAGTACCTGAAAGACTTCAGCTCTCACTGACCCGATTACATCCTGTACAACCTGGCTGGCTGGGAGCTGGTAGGCAGATCAGGTTCTGCATGCATTTGCATATCTATTGATGTGAATTTCTCCATTTAAGAGAGCAATTTAATGTTACACTGATATCAGTGCTCAATTTCTTTTAAGTTGCTCTAAAACTGCCTCACTGGTCATAGTGTGGTTTATGAGGAGGCAGTGTTTGACTAGCAAATCGGAATTTATCTTAGGATAATTTAAATTCTCATTACAGTAGATAATTTCTAAGGACTGAAAAGACAGGACTTTTCTGATAGTAGATCGTGTGTTACAGAAACAGCGTTTAAAGGATCTGGTTTAGAATAAAACTAAACCCTTGTAATACCTCTCTTTTGATTTTGTATTATGGAAATAAATTTAGTTGCAGTTCCAGTCTTGAAACACCCACATTACATAACTATGTTCAAGCTGGCAAGATCCTCATCCATGGTTCAAAAAGAGTGTTAATTAAGACTAGCAGGAAAACATGTAAAAATTAAAGGGAAGAAAATCCGGAACAAGACAAAACTGCCAATAATTTTTCTGAAGTGATCTGACTTATCTTGATAGGTGCTGGGTCTTCTCCACCTTTTCCTACCAAGCTGAGACCTCGGCATTCTCCTGTGTATCTTAAATAGGTGCAAAGCTCTCCGTCCTTTTGTGAGATGCATAGACCATCCCCTGGAAAGCAGCCAGAGAAGTGAACAGGTACAATGTCGACAAACAGACAAAAGGGTGTTCAGGACATGAAATGTCTCAGGTCTTGTCTGGAGGCCAAAACCTGCTGGAATCTGGCTCAGCCTGGCCACAAAGCTGTAGGCAGCCTCATTCCAGTTGCCTGGCTTGCTGGCAGGCAACAGCCGTGTTCCTCAAGGAAAGGCCCTGGGGCAACTCCTGCGCCTCACAGGAGTCTCATGGGATCCATGTGGAAGCAGATGGGGTGAATGGGGGCAGTCAGGCAAGCCAGAGAGTTGGATCTGTGCAAACTCTGGTTATTCTACCCTAGATCACCATAGTGTGTTTGAGGGGAACACAAAATGCACGTTTAGGGGCTCTGATTGCTTTATCCCAGATTCAGCCCTGGCTGTTTCCCAGACTGACACTTTTCTACCCAGATTCAGGAGTCTGACACATGTCAGTGTTCACCTGTGGCTGACAAAAAAATGCTGCTTTAGGAAGTGTTTTAACCAGCCTCAGTTATTAACTGATGAGAGCACTGCAGGTGGTGAGGGAAGAATGGACACAGCCCCCTGTGGAAACGTGCTGTCACATCTGCTTGTTTTTGGCTATAGAAAACCTCCTGTAAACACACATATTTCAGCAGTGGGTGACAAAGTGTCCTGTTGCTTAAGCCTGAAGTATATGGAGGAGTTTGTTGTACCTCACAGGAGATTTACTTGCTTTCTTTCCTATTCAGAGACACTTCACATATAACTACAAAGAATGAGTGTTTGGATAAACATCATTTGCAGAAGTGGCTCTATTTCCTCTACAGTTTTGAACGGAAAAAGATTCTTAGCCAAAGCAACACAAAAGCTTGAGAGATGGATAGTTAAAGGTGTTCATGCAGGTGCAGAAAGTGTCCAGTCTAGGCATTCAAAATGAATGAGTGCTTTTGAAAATACAAGTTTTAATCCTTAAGGGTGTCCATAAAACACATGAACAAGTTATAAAGTCTTTAGCTGATTGGTGAAGACAGCTAAAAACAGTGCTTTCAACAGGTATTTCCATAGTAAGTTTGGTAAAAAATTGTGGCTGGATAGCATTTTGTTGCTTTAAAAATTCAGGGAAGCATTGATCTAATGAAATGTTTACATTTTGCTAATTAGTATTGACTCTGATTGTGTGCTGCCTCTGCCTGATCCCTCTGGGAGAGACAGAGGTCAGCGTGTTGTGCCAAATGGGTTCTCCAGAAAAGCAAAGAGCAGCAAAAAATCCTTAGACTAAAGAACGGGATGCCCTGTCCCCTCCCTGAGCAATATCCCCACGTGCAGTGAGCAATGAATGGTTATTTTCCTGAAGCACCATCTCTCTCCCACAGCTTTTTCTTCATCCTTCACCTCTGCCAGAATTCTGCCAAGACAATTCTGTGAGGCAGAGTTCTTTTTCGCTGTCTTGATTGGAAGTATAATTTTATGGAAGTATCATTTCAGGGTTATAAAAGTGAAAATAAAACAGGCAGGCTCCTGTTGAGGTTATAGAATTGTTTTCTCATATAAAACATGGGTTGGGAAGGCAATTTATTTCATTGTATTTCTCTGTTTTAACTGCAAAGGATGTCCTTTTCTTCACTTGTGCAGGTGTTTACACCTACAAAGGATGTTTTTGTGAAAATAGTTAAATATGTTTGGAATGTGCAGAATTGGTTCTATGCTGTAAGAAATACTCTTTTTCATGTGAGAAGCAAGTAGCTATGGTAGGGATGAAACAAAAATTTTGGCTAGAAAACACAAAGAAGAGATACCTTTCTTTTGTTGTTTTGGGGGGCTTTTTGGTTTATTGCTGTTGTTGTTAATGAGAAGAGGTTTATTGTTGTCTCAGTGCTCTTTGTTAAAACCTGTGTCTGCAATATGGAACAGTTATCCAGGTGAGAGAACACAACCTCCACATTTGCAAGTGATATTCATGCTGCTGACTGAACAAACAAAGAGGATCACTGGAACCAGGCTCCGAATTTGAGTGTTTTGGATGATTTATCTACCAGATGGTAAATGCAGTCCAACGTAAAAAATTAGTCTGGGAGCAGGGAATCAATCATTCAGCACACTGATCAGCAAAGGGATTTGGGTGTTATAGTAGAAAAATTAATGAGCTGGCAATCCACTGCAGAGCAGCATTAAAACAAAAGATACTACACTATAATAAAAGAGTCCTCACCCAGAAGACAAAAGAGATGAACATCCTGCTTTATTAGACACTTGATAAACCTAATCTAAAGCAGTGTATTATATACCATGTCCCTTATATTATTCAAACATAATGACTCAAAAATTCAGTATCAAAAAATCTGGAGATCAGAGTTAATTTGGAAAAGTGAAGCTTTACACTGCTTTCACAGTTCTTTCCCAAATACATAGGCTTTTCTGTCACAGGAGTTACTTACTAGTATTCTGTATCATGGTAATAGATATTTCTGTTCTATTTAAAGTCACCCTATAGTGCATTCAGAATTACTTAATGAAAGATTATAAGATACCAATAGTAGCTTTATGCTATAATTACATCTTTCTTTAAAAGTCTTGAAAATGTGTCCCTAGTCTCTTTCAGTTACTCAGGCTACAGTATCAGAATAGTTTTACCACCAAAAGCTCTTCATGACTTTTCTACAATTTTCCTTGTGAAGCATTGAGTCTACCTAGAAAAGACTAAGAAAAGGTGGCTTCTGCACTCATTTTCCACTATTAAGATGTTTCTGTTGTTTTTTGGGTTTTTTTCAGTTGTAAGGATTAGATGCAGTATAGGCTGTTTGGGAAATGCCATGATGTACAGACTGCTTCTGTAGGGAGGAAAGGCAGCAGCAAGGTCTGGCCATGCTGGTGTGGGGCCACTGGACACAGGTGGAAAATCTATCTTTTGGTTCCCTCTCCACCCTAAGGGATAAATGCATTTCTGGAGCTGCAGGTAACTGAAAGAAATAAGTTGTAACATGTGTCTTTTCTACTGTGTAAAGCAACCAGAATCTGCTGTCGTGTATCCTCAGCAAGTAGATGCTTTTATTTCTGAAAAGAGTCAGGGAGACCAGAGACCTTTATGCCATTTTGCACTTTTCTTATTTGGTTTGGTTTTTTTTTCCCCTTGGGTGTGAGGATTGCTAGGTTGATAAACAGCTAACAAAGTGCACAAGAAAAATCTCATGTATATCATGCAAATCTAATACCCATGTTGTCTTTAATTTTCTTAATATTTCTCCATGAATAACTCATTAAAAAAGATTTCTACAAACGGGAAGGGGCTGATGGTCTGATTGCCTAAAGAGTAGAGCAAAGCCCACTACCTAAGCATTTTTTTCCAGAATTGCTAACCACTGATTAAAATCAACGGGAGCTCCCAGATCATGATCCTTGTGAAAACCAGTTTTCTCTTTGGTCAGAGTAAGGAGTAAGAACCTGTAAATTTTACCCTCATACAGCTCTAAAGAAACAATGATATTCCATCGGCTTGCAGTCAAAGCTGTACCAAAGTCATGGGCTCAATTGCCCACATTTCTCCAAGCCACACAGACATGTTTATATCCGGTTCAGCCTGGGTTTACTCATGAACTGTACCTCAGCCAATGTTTGTGTACCCCAGGACTGAATTGCCCTTTTATTCCATTTCAGAGGTGTGGGTGTGAGAAAAAAGGCAGAATTCAGTCGTATGCATACCTGTAAGTTCGTTATGTTCTTGTTGGTTTTTTTTCTCCTGATATATTTGAAGATTTGTGCTGGCTGAATTTTTTTTCTGCCATTTTGGGTGTGCACAACACTATTGAAGACAGCTGACTGAGGCTGTGAACTGAGTGTGGCTTTGGCCCTGCATTCAAACAGAAAAGGCAGATTAAATTCAGATTAGCAGCGACACGAGGTCTCCCAGCAGTGGGATGATGCAGAGCAGGGATGATAACGCGTCTGGTGCCTCTCCCTGCCCCATCCTGCTGGCCTGACTGGCCATGCTTGGCAGGAGGACCAGGTTCTGCTCCTTGCTCACTTGGCCAGCTGTCCGAACACCTGGCAAAGTCAAGATGTCCTTTGCAGCATCTGGGCGAGGGCGGAACAGTAGCAACAAGTCAGAGTTCCTTGATTCTCCGCTGTCCACCAGGTAGTGGCAGCTAATTTACGGCAATTAGGAATTGTCCCTCCAGAGCTGCAAGCTGACACCAGGTGTATTTCGGCAGTGTCCACTAGCTGCGCTCCCTGACCCCGGAGCTGCCAGGGAGACAACTTGTGAGCTCTGTAATCCAGCCTTACATTTGCCCAGGGAATCCCCAGTAGGCAACCGTGAATAATTTCCACCTGCTCCAAACTGTGTAAGTGGCATGATGGCAACAGGGAGAGATAGATGAATGTGTTGAAAAAGAGGCAACCTTCTGTCTGTCCCTTAAAAAAGGCTTGTTTCTGACTCTCAAATGCTGGGCATCACAGGTCCAGTCAGGTCCAGTGGCTTTGCTGGTGTGGTGGGCTACAGAGATGCCATCAGCTCCGAGCAAGCTGGAATTCCAGCAGTTCTCCACAAACCTGGTGGCTCTCCCAGCCCTGTGCCAGACATCGTTGCCAGAGGTGATGAAACAAGACAGCATCCCTTTCTCCATGGATGCCATGCTGTAGCCTGACCATAAACTCCCAGCCCCTGAAAATCCTTTCCAGAATGGCAAAGGGGCTTCTCAGGAGCTCTGGGAATTGTATTTCTCCTGGTGTTTCAGTATGGATAAACGAGCAGGCAGAGAGGAATTATTAGCTATAGATTTATCTGACAAGAATGCATACAGGAGAAAAATGTTATTTCGGTAAGCTGAGCAGTGATTTGGTTTTTTGAAGCGTAATAGAGTTGTTTGAAGGGAAGGGAACTGGCTGCTCAGGTTCTTCCTGGCTTCTGTAACTTACTGGAATTACCAGAACTCATTAAGAAACCTAAATGATCAACCAGGGGCTTGTTTGTTTGTTTTCTCCCTGTGACTTTTATGTGGCTGGTTATTTTGTTTCTTTTCCAGTGGTTTTCTGACTGTTTAATTACAGTTTTCAAAACTAGGCCTAAATAGCATAGTGTATGGGTGTTCAGAGGAGAGAGTTTCTGCAAACCTAATTATGCTCCAGCACCATTCATACTGCTAATGTTTCAGGGATATTACCCAGGAGTTAATTTATTTCCTTTCTCTGTATACAAAATTGGAATATAATATTATTTTACAAATGCCTGTGTATCGTAAAAATGCACCACAATGATTTTTAAATTTATAGATCTGCTAAAGGATTTCTAATGAGAGCAAAGTGCAAGAGGTAACTGAGGTTTTCAAATTAATTTGGAAACTATGAGATCTAACTGTTACATTTTAATCTCTCACATGAAGAATACCCTCTTGTTGAAATTAACTTCTATTTAGTATTCTAAAAGTGAAAAGGTACTTAGTTCTTTGAAATCAGTAAACGCTTAAGATATTTTTATAAATTCTTGATTTTTATATATACTGGCAGGATCTGTGGTACATTTCCCTCTAACTAAGTTTTGAAGTGTATCCCTGTTGTTTTCTTTTTGAAGGTGTCTGTAGCTTTAGAACATGCGGTGTTGGCACTAAATTCTTTCAGACCACAAATAACTGCAACAGCCTTTAAATTTTTTTTTGTTGTTGTTGGATAACTCATGTTTAGGTAAGCCAATGTTTCATTTCCTACATCTAGTAAAGTTCTGCAACTTGCAAATAGCTTTTTCTTTCTGTTCCTGTAAACAGAACGTTCCCACAAAAGAGCTGTCATATATGCTGGCTGTCATGCTGACAGGGTGTCTGTCATCCCCATGGCATTGAGCCTCCTTGGTCACTGTTTCTGCAGTCAGGCCTATGTCCCATTTCTTTCTGATTGATCCCACCATATACTATTTTCTTAACTCAGTCTTACCAACGGAATTAAAAACCTAGTTTAGAAATACATTAAAGAAAACAGATATTAGGGATGTTATTGTAAACATTCTTACAATAATTTTCCTCTTGAAATTTCTGTATTCAGAAACTTCCCGCTCAGCAACACAAGCAGTAACCTTTCTGGATATGTTTTCAAACTTCTCTAAAACTTACACATGGGGCAGATTAGCCTGAAAATTTGTTTGTTTGTTTGTTTGTTTGTGTGTTTGTTTGGTTTTGTTTTTTGTTTTGTTTTGGTTTTTTTTGCTTTTTTGTTTCTTTGTTTTTTTGTGTTAGTTAGACTCTGGGCAAAAACTTGGATTTTAGGGAAATAGTGGATATGGGTACTTAGATTTTTTAAATAGAACTAGATACATTCAATGAACAGCTTCCACTGCTGTGAATTATTGCGTCCCTGCGTGAATTGCTTTGAGAAAAAAAAGCATCCAGATGATGAGAAATGCCCAATTAGTGAACATGTCTGGAAAATCTGATTTGAGAAACTTGTCTAGCATTGCACAAGAACATAAAAATTACATTTGCTCAAATAACATTAATTCAGGAATCTTCTTGTTTCTGAGCACTTGATTTGCGCTTTTAATATGGCTTTGCTTAACACAAGTTTCTCCAGGGAAAAAAAAAAAGAGAACAAACCTCTCCACTAGCAACCAAGGAAAATACAGACATTTCTAAGGATGGACTGATTTTTAAGTGGCTGTGAGGAAAGCTAAGACCATTATATCCTGGCAGAGACCTCTCACTTGAATTAATGGCATAATGGGTACCACTGCAAGTAGTTCTCTATCAACCAGCCACCTGAAAAACAGACATGGAATTTTCCCACATATTTACCAGAAAGCAAGGACCTAGCAGCCCTGGGCTGTCTCTCCAGGCCTGGGATCCCATGTTTTCCCGTGGCTTTTATTCACCCTTGCCTCTTCCACTCTGTGCTCTCTCTCCTCTGGCTTTCCTGTGGTTTTCTTTCCACCAATGCTGTACCTGCCAGGTCTCTTTTCTTCACAGCCAGTTCTCAGCTTTGTACTTGCACTGTTTTCTGCTCTCAGGCAAGGAGACCACTGAGACCATATGAATGTGACAAGGAGGACAGATACACAAGTTTACCAGCACTGATTTTTGGTGCTGAAGCCAGAGCTCACCTGGGACATCATTAAAAAAGAGTGCATGAAAAGCGGACCCTGTGACCAGTTTTGCTGGCAGCACATAACAGATAAACCTCTTATAGCAGCTTAAAACTTCAGGTGGATTGGATGGATTTTCACATAGCAGAATAAAACGGTCTGAGCCTGGGAAATCATACCTCCTTCACTGCAGCTCGTATCTCAGCTCCTGAATGCAAACATGCTCAAACACAATAACGCAATAGCTACAATTTAGTTACTTAAAGAAAACCCAAACAACTGAACAAAACATTGTGAGTGCCTCAGCTTCATTCTTAAAATCTACACAGCTGGAAATTGTCTATGAAAACAATGAGCCTGCATGCTATGAGCAACTTAATACTTGATCTTATGATGGAAAATGTTATACGCCATTAACCAAAAATACAGTTCTCAGCTCTGTTTATTATTGCAGCTTTTGAGTTAGAAAGTTGCATCAAGATCAAAGAACTCCCAATTTGCTTGAGAAGCTGTTCAGAAATTACGAAATCCCAACATTTTGGACTGTCAAACTCATTTTCTCCAATAAGTCAAATACCCTCATTTTCATGGGCATGTTTCTGAGATTCTTTCACAACTTATCCCATAGAAGCTCTGTACAGCTTTTTTTTTTTCCCAGGGTCAGTAAGACTGTCTTATTTCTTGCTATGAAAAGGAAAATAATAGAAGTGGAACAAGTATTTATTCTATGTATCTTAGAAACATCAGCTGAATAATATAATTTGATGACACTGTAAAAACTTTTGCAGAGCAAGAAGGCAAAGTTGTAGTTTAGTTTTGGGGAGTGGATTCATCTTGGTTTTTAAATGTGACTGAAATCCCACTTCAAAGAATGCTTTTATAGTAGAGGGTATTGAAGACTGACCTTGCCAAGGGTTTCACCTACTTGAGCCTTCAATGCACCCTGCTCTCATCTGGCTTTTTAGCACCAGCTAAAAAGTAGGAGAAGCCTAGGGCAGCAAAAAATAGATATTTTCTTTTCTTAGTGTTATTTCTTGGTTCTTAGTGTCACCACCCAGGGAGGTGTTCAAGAAATGACTGCACATGGCACTTAGTACTAAGCTCTAGGTGGCAAGTTGGAGATTGGACAAAGATTGGACTTGATGATCTTGGAGACCTTTTCCAACCTAAATGATTCTGTGATTTTGTGATTCTGTGATTCTCTGACAAGAACCAAATATGACAAGGCCATGAGGTGGAGAGCAGGAAGGGATTGCAAGGAGGTGGGAATCCTTGTCCCTGTTGACAGCAGCAAGCTGCCTGCAAACTGTACCCTTGCTCCACCTGGAGAAGGTCCTGGTGCAGGAATGCCAATGCTTCACTGCACAGCTGGTGGGGCAGTGTGAGCTCCAGAGGTCAACCAAATAGGAAGATAAAACCTTTAGGAAAAAGTGTTTACCTTTTTGTTTGACTAGAGGTGCACACATGCATTTTACATGTAGATTAACTTTTGAGTGGGTTCTTGGTGTTTCTCCATGAACTCCCACCCCTCAGCGAAATGTTAATGTCTCCCTATCTTGGACAGACCTCACTACAGCCATAAGTACACCTTGTGCCACAGATTTTCGTCACTACATTGAAATAATGAATTTCAATGGCAGAAATCTTGTAGAATAAAGAAGTCTGTCAGAAAGAAAGAGTTTGTTCACTTTTTTGGAGCCTTACATAGCCAGCACAGAAGCACTGCTTATGATTCATTTTCTTGTTTAATTTGCCTTGTTCTTCATGTTACACTTCACTAAATATATTTACTTTTATTCCTGCCATTACACATGACAGAATCTATCTGCACAAAATGAATTTTAACTGAAAGAAAGGTTTTATAGACACAGAGTGAAACAGCAAAAGATGAGGCAGGAATCTAATGCAAGATGTTAAGCAATGATGTTCCCAAAATTGAGGAGCAATTAAACTTTTTATTCCACTAAAAATGTGAAATCTCTAAAGTAATATGGTAGCATAATGGGAAGCATCTCTTAATGGGCTTATGCAGTTATTGCAAGTTAAAAGCAGTTGCATGTTTGGCTAACAAAATACAGGGAATACGTTTTCATTAAATGTCAGTGATAATGCAGTCACAAGAACAACAATATACATAAGCCTCACAGAGCTATTAAATTTGCTGTATTTTCTAGGAGGAGCAAGACAACAAGACAGAGCTATAGGGGAAAAAACCCCTTACAGGACTAAAACAAGAAAGCATGGCAGCTAAAAAAGGAGAGCAACTGAGTTCACTTTGAATAGCAAAAACAAATCAACCCCAAAAAAACCAAAATATAAACCTTTTATCTCAGAGGAATCCTCTTTTTCTGAGTTCACATCTCTGGAAACACATTTGGTGGGAAATTTTAATCATCTACTCAAACAAGTAATAGAAACATTAATGATTTTTAGCCTGCTGAAACTCATTGTCTCTTGGGGCCTGCTTCATCACCTGAGCTTACAAGATCTGCATCTGCCAGCTTGGCTCGTGAGCACAAGCTTCAAGGAAAAAAAGAGCAGTGCTTCTAAAAGAGCTGTGTGAACTCTCTCCACTTCAGCCAGACAGTTGATCTGAAACACTGCATAAAATATGCAGGGTTTTTTTCTCCTTTGTGTTTATGGAAGCAGGCCTTCCAGGCACTGGACAGTTGGGAAACTGAGGACACAGTGCCTGTTCCATCCATCTACTCCTGCCCTTCCTTGCAGCCTGATGTGTCCTGAGTGTTTGCCCATAGTAACTTCTGTCTCAGCACAGGAGTCCAATGGGTCCATCCCAACTGTATTTCCTTAACTTCAAAGGGGAGATAGTACCACAAGTCTAATTACAGTGCACCTCTACTGCTCTCTCTCTTCGGACTCTTCCTTCATGGAAGAGAGTGAGAAAGTCAAGCATGATTTTCCCTTGAAAAATCCATGCTGGCTGTTCTTGCTGGTCATCTTCTCCTGTCTTCAGCGATGGATTAGAAGATGGTGCTCACCTGGGGCTGAGGTGATGCTGACCCGCTAATTATTCCCTGGATGCCCTTCATTGCATTGCTTGTCCTTCCATAAAGATGGGAATAATGTTAGCTTTTTCTTTGTCATCAGGGAGCTTGCCCTCTGACCTTCATTTCTCACAGTTGATTGACAACAGCTTCACAGTCACATTAGTCAGCTCTGTCAGATCCTTGGTGAAGCCCAGCCCGGTGGATGTTCAGATCCTGGTTTCCTCTAAGTAATCTCTAACATATTGCTGCTTTGCTGTTGATCGGCCCTGTGTGCTCTGAATGGGGTTGATATTTGCTGGGACTTGGGAGCGGGCTTTGTCTATGGAGACTCGTAAGAAAGGACACTGAGTGGTTTTGCCTCTTCTTTGATGCCTGTTACTTGTCTCTTCCCCATTCATCAGCAGACTCACATCTTTCCTGACCTTCCTCTTGCAAATAGCATTCTGGTAGAATAGTTTCTTTTTAACCTTAATGTCCTTTGCTAGCTCCAGCTGAGCTTTTGCCTTCCTGTTTTTGTGCCAGAGTGCCCAGGCAATTCTTTTGTTCTCCTCCTGTCTTGCCTATCTTTATTTACACTTGTGTGCTCCCTTTTTGTATTTTCAATTCATTAAGACTCTTTTCAGCCAAGCAGGCACGCTGCCAGAAAGGTGAAGTCAAGACAGGAAACAGTCAGAGCCACATAAAGGTGCACTTGTGAGAAATGCAGCGGGTGAACAACTTCTCTGAAGGCGATAGATTTCGGCTGATGAGGGCAAGGACTTCAAAATAAGACATAGTGTTGCCTGTCTTTGTCCAAGAAGGGGACATTGATTGAAAGGAGACGAGGCTGGGTGAAATGTCAGACTGTTTGTCCTGCTTTTCAGTAAATTTTTCATTTCACGCTAAACTTCATATTACTGCAGCCACATTGCTACCAAGCCAGCTGTGCACAATTCACTGTGTGGAGTCAAAAGTGGACAGGGCAGCAGGAAAGTAATGAAAGCAGAGAGCTTTCCTAGGAAATGGAATATATATGTGTGTCAATGCAGGAAGAGTCTGCTGAAGGTCAGTGTGTAAGGCGAGATGGAGAGGACAATTGGCTGGGTATCGGAAAATGTGTGGCAGAATGGCAGGTGAGAAAAGCTGTTCCTCAGAGAAAAGGAATTTGAAGATTAAAAGATCAGAAGGAAGAGTTCATTATTAAGTCTGAATCAAGTGACTGAGACAGGACAAAAAAGTGAAAAAGGAATGATCTTCAGTCAGAAGTGAACAAAGACTAAAATTGCTTGTTCAAGGTAAATGCTGGAGAAAGAGGAAGAGGCAAATGTAAGGACAGGAAGAAAAGGAATAAGGGAATTTGAAGACATCAGCCTGGAAGGAGTGTAAAAATCTAGCTGGCCTCAAACAAAGAAGAAAACACGGGGTGAAAACAGGAACTCTTCCTGGCCATTAGGGAACAAAACTGGATCCTTGGGAGACAAGAGGCAGTGAGTGGCTGTGAGGAAGGAGGCAGTGAGGAGAAGACAGACCTGGGCCCTGGGCAGGAGAGGTCGTGGGCAGCACCCAGGGTGTTGGACAAGAAACCGGAAAAGGGTGTTGTGACAGGAAGAAAACAGGAAGGGATGGCATTGCATCTAGCTGAGTTGTTGGCTAAGTGAGACGAAAAGTAAATAATTAGGAAAGAGAAACATGTTGAAGATTCCTGAAAAAAGCATCCTACATCAGGAAGGAAAAGAGGAGAACTCTGTTCATCAAAAATATAATTTTTCTTCTTTTCTTCTTCCGTAAAACCCAGAGAACCAAATGTTCTTTCTGCTAGTGGATATTTACCCAAATTCTTTTATCAGATACTGTGGATTCTGCTTAGAAATAGATTTTTATTCTCTCTTTAACAGACCATGAGGAAAAATGACAGATTAAGCCTCTAATACTGAAAATATGCACGTGCTTAATTCTACAGTTATATACTTATGTTCTTAACTGTTTTGTTAGATCAGTGCTGAAGTGCTCAACTGCTTTAAATACTGAAAATGAAGATGTTTTCAAAAGGATTTAGTACTGTTTCAGACTTAACAGATATGGATGTTAGATCAAGAATACTTAAAAAAACTCACCCTGAAAGACTCATAATTTTTAATTTGCTGTGATATCTTCATTCCATATATTTATCATTAATGAGATTTTTCAACACTGAAATTACTTATCTAATGGTTATTGGTACCTTTAAAAATATCTTAATTCATTTCAGAAAAATTAAATCACAGATTAATCTGGACTTAACATGCAGGGACTGATAAAGTCTTTACATTTAAACTGGCTAGGGTATTTTTTGGTTTGGAATTAGAGATAGGGAACACGTATAAGGTGGGTTTTTTTGTCTTTATCATTCATATTGAGTTCATTCAAAACATTTAATTAATGATTTTGGATTAAGATTTTTCATTGGAATATTCAGTTATGCTTTCTAGTTAAAAAGAAATTATATTGTCAGGATTTTCTGAGCATACTCTTATTCCTAGAATACCATATTAAAATTAATGAGATTGATATGACAGAAGTTTCTAAATTCATTTGGAGGCCATTCTACTTCAAAAAATACAATTTATTTTTGGCATTATTTTCTTAGGTATTGCAAACTTTTGATGAAGAAAGTTAAACTGGTAATGAAGAAACTGTGCCCTTTTGTCCTTGGATACATGTTGTTTATAAATATGGAATCACCCAATGTTATATTTTTGTCCCCTAGTCTTTATGGAGAAATGGTGGCATAATTTTATACCTGTGAGTTAGAAAAGTAAGTCTTATTCCTCCTTTCTTTTACTTAGTTATTTCCAACATAGCAGATGTTATGTTATTACACTGTCAGAGCTTAATGTAGACATGCTGATCCTCATTGTCTTTTATCTTGGCAACAGCAAGATGTTCTGTAATGAAATTTGGTATCCTGATTTGAGATTCTCAAATCATTATATTTACCTATACGTGGACTTTTTTAATATTAAAATTATTTGGTAAAGCTTAAATTTACAAGTTGTTTTTTAAACAACTCAAAAATGACTATATTGTTTTATGTGTTACAATATTTTTCAGAAAATTGGTGTTGCTTTCTCTCTAGGTCTTAAAAAGCAAGGCGCACATAATTAAATGCCCTTGCTGTCGTTCTGTGTTTTGATTTGGTCACTTTGTGGAAGCAAGACACCTTGTTGCATGGTAGAAGTGTAAAAGAATGCATGTTTTGGAGAAAAAACTGGTAGGGTAAGAAATGATGAAAAAAATGTTTCTGTTGTTACCAATGCCCTTTTGTGAAATCTAATTTTTTACAGCTGTATTTGAAAAACATACATTAAATCCAAGAGGCACTGTTATGTGTTCAGCTCCCGGGAAAACACCATGTCCTGATATGGTGTCCCAAAAGCCATGCAGGTAACTGACAGATTAATTAGAAAGTCTTCTAACTGAGTATTTCTCCCTTCAATGTATCTGCCAGACTGAAAAAGCATCTCCATCTCCTAGTTCTGGAGAAATTTTGCTGACCCATCCTGGAAGCAGAGGGGTAGACAACGTTTCAATGAGTTGTCTGTTTTCCTTTCCATTGCACAACGCCATCTGTGTCTGCTCCTATAATTCATGCTCCACGCTCTGAGGAAGACAAAGCAAATGCTTTGTTGGTGTACTTATGGTGTACATACAGGGATTTTTATGTTAAGGTTGTCCCTGGGACAACGCAATTTAAGTGGTCTGCCATTTGGGCAGTGTTTGGGTATGACTGAGCTGTCTGATGGATGAATAACGTAGTGGATTAGTGCTGGACAGAGAACATGTGCGTTCTGTTGTAACACGTGGCCTTGTGCCCATTAAGGCAGGTTCTCCATTTAATGTGCTCCAGTAGCAGTATACTAGAGTAGCAATAGTTCTACTAGTGTACTACTGCTAACAATATCCTGCGACTATGTTAGCAGAATTGTGGTGGAAACAGAATACATCCTTGAGCAAGAATATTTCTGGCAATATCTGTCTTTGTGAGAAATGGTCTTGCAGCCCTTGGGAAACATCTCGTTGCTGATTTCAGCCACTGTCCCATCCTCAGGCAACAGCCTTGTGCATGAGAAACATGCCAGTATCTCCACCTTTTCACGGTGGACACAAGAGTTAGAAACTTCCCCTGCAGGTCATTATTTACTTGATCTTTCCAGATCTTGTAGCTCTTCGTGGGGTTTTTTATGTCTGTCTTGATACCCATTTTTGCCACCCTTTTCCTCTCTGAGGAAACCTCCTCTTCATCTTTTTCTCCCTGGGTTTGTGATATTACAGGCTTATGGACAGAGAAGATAAAGGCATCCCTTATACTTCATTTTGTTCTGCTAATGTGTTGCTGCGACAAGCCCACAGACTGGTATTTGGGTACCTGCCTGCTGTACATTAAATGAAATTATTTCATTTGTCGTGTAGGGTTCTTCCCTTTTCTCTCTTCATCCCCTGGGGAAAATTGGATGCTGATTATATTGCCATACTTAATGAGCTTATTAGTGAAGCAAAAGTTGAGGAGTAGAAAAACATAAAGAGAGGAAAAATTGGAGGAGCAGATATGTCAAGATGGTAAAACTGTGTGAGGCAGAGGACAAGTCCTGTCAGCAGGAGATGTAGCACCTTGGCAGCAGGTGGAATATGCTGCCTCTGGGTCTAAGGGCTGTCACAAGCACCATCATTTGATATGCAAGGGACAATGCATTTCCTAGCATTTGAGTGTTCAGGCATGCTCTGTGTTTGGCCATCATCTTCCTTCACCAAAACTCACTTCCAAGATCTTCTTGTGCTTTATAATTACTCCTGTTATTCTACATTTTTTTTTGCTTTTCTCATCTTGCACAGAAGTTGACTTTCTTGTGGCAGGGCAAAGACCTTTTGCTGTGCATGAATGAAATCAGAAACGTTTTCCTCTCTGTTTAATTGAAAGTGATCCAACAATCAGGGGACCATGAGAATTTCAAGCAAGATTTTATTTCTCAGAGCTAGGAACTGCAAGGGGAAGGCACAGTCATTGTGTCCTTGTCCAAGAAGCGTGCTTAGTCCTGGATGACTGAAAAAATGGAGTTATGATTTCATCAATCACTTGCACCCAGCATTGCCTTCAGCTGTTCTGCATGCCTCTTTTAGTCCTACTGCTAAAGCTGTAGTGTAAAGTTACTTGAGTCATTTTTACTGACATCCCCTTATCCCCTCTCTGAAGTGTGTGAGGTGTGTGCAGGTACTTACAGCAGTCAGCAGATATTGATTGTGACTGTATGGGGAAGGTATTTGGACAGATTATTGTCCAGCTGGTCCATATCCAGCCTCCTTGGGCAGGTTTGATGCTTGAACAAATAAACATTGTGTCTCTCCCTCTTTTTGCTCCAGACTCCAGTGAGGTCCAGACAAATTTGCTTTACTGTTTGGATCTGCTCTGGAGAGCATCATTAGAGTAGCTGCATCCTGGAGACAGAAATTTCTAATTATGGGGGTGGTGTGGTTCTCTGCCTGCTCTGCACTGTAACAAGTGCCAGTAGCAGGCTCTGTCTCTGTGCAACAACAGGACAGAGAATTCCTCAGCATCTTAGGACCAGTTTCAACGAGGATTTTAAACAATGAGTTTGGCAGTTTTTCCTACTGTTTCTAACAAAAGCTAAGGGAGTGCCTGTTCCTACATTTTAATTTCATCCCTGCATTTTAGTATTTCATGTTTATGATGGGAGATTTAGATGTTATTGTCTATGTTTTCTACAAAGTACTAAACTTGCTCTCCTCCGTCATTCCTATTTTGGTAGAATGGAGAAAAAAAAAATAGACACTGTGATTTGTGAATTTAATTGTGTTGTGCCAAATATCCACAGAGGACTTGTGTAAAAAATGTTATTTGCTTAGCAAGAAATGCAAATACTTTATTTGGAAAAGAATGGTAATTAAAAAAAATAAACAAACACTAGATCAAAATACTCACCAGATCAATTTACTAACGTATAATAAAGTATACCTTTTTTTCCTAGCTCTTTCTTGTAATGTTGCTATTATTTCATAAGGTAACAAATGGCCAGTCTACTATCTACTTTTGGGGAAAATGTATTTTTGCAGAATTTGCATGGCACAGCAGTCCTGTGAATTTATATTTATTGAATAATTAACATATAGTTCCAGTTGATACAAATAATTGTGTCTGATATATAAGCATTACATTAATTCAGTTGTCAACAGAATATGTGGAAGGATACTTAATGAATTATACACTGCAGGTTGTGTTAAATGTGTGATTACACCAATTTTTGCATTGCAAAAAGCAAACACAGCATTTTTATAGGGCATTTGGATTGCAAATGACTTCGTAAAACTATTTGTGAGATAAGAGTGTTTTTCTGTCTCTGAAGGTCTATTTAATATTATTTTGTTAATTTATCCCTTTAAAGACAAATTCAAAGGGAATTTGAAAGATTTTGTGTATTTCTTCCACCTTAGTCTTTCACTGAGGATAATATTTTAAAGCTGGATTTTTGCAGGTAGTCTTGAATACAATCAATGAAAATATTCAGAGAAATGGAAACAGCATTATTGCAGAGTTGCAAAATTCTCCTGCAAATAATAGCATTTGAATATTTGAATATTGAACAGCTTTAGTGTAATGTAATTCAGATTATGGCTGGTTTACAAACATAAGCCTTAGTTAAACTTTTTCAAAGCACATGGGTGTGTGCATATTACCTTTTTTAAGCCAGGAGAAATTACAATTTTAAATAGCCACAAAACATGAAATGGGAGGGAAAGCAATCTGAAACAAAATTTTAAAGCCAAAAGGGACTTCTATGGGCTTGTCTCCTGACTTCCGCATGTGCATGGTCTAGACTTTCATCCAGTAATTCCCATATAAAAGTCCATCATTTCTGTCTGAGCTAAAATCTGGCTTTTGGGAAGACATTGCAAACTTGATTTTTAAAGACTTGAATAGGCAAGGCGTCTGCCAATCCCCAGGTACATTGTCTCAGTGTTTAGTCCTCTTCGGTGTTAAATCTACATTGCGGCTTTGAATTTGTTTGGGCTTCTGCTTCCAGCAGCCAACGCTTGTTGTTCTTTTGTTTCCTAAATTAAAGTGCTCTCTATTGTCAGGGGCCATCTTTCTGCTGAGGCATTTGTGTACAGCACCATCAGCTCCTGAGCTTCAAGCTGAGACAGAGGTCGCTAGAGCTCGATGCCAGGAGTAGCAGAGCCTGTTTCCAGCTCACTGACACCCGAGGTGTAAGCTGTGCTCCTTGTCTGTGGATGTGCTGGATGGATGTCCCAGGCCCCACTGCCATGGGCCACCACGGGGCTCTAGGGGTGAACATGATGGCACACCTGACTCAGCATGCCCAGATAAATGAGCACTGATGTTTAGTGCATATATGAAGCTTCGTTTTAACACAAGCAGCCAAGGTTCAAGAGCTTTGTCCCTGAAATTTCTGGATACTACAGAGCAGAGTTCCTCCTCTATTAGTCCTAGATGGGGTGGGGGGCTTGAGAGCATTTAATTGCCTGTGTAGGGAAAGCCTTTTCAAATCTCTACGTCCTGCTTCGTTGCTCAGGTTTGGGGGCTCCAGCAGCATGGGCTCAGAAGCAGACCCAGAGCAGGTGGGTGGGCTGAGGAGACACAGGTAGGTGCCAGGGGTTGGGCTGAATCTGCCAGAGAGGCACCACAACATGACCAGGGCAGTGGGGAGAGGCTGGAAGTGGGGTGCTTCTGGTCTTTGCTTTGGCAAATCCCAACAATGATGGAAAGAAGATGCTCGTGATCCAGGGAAGTGAATGTGCTTGGAAAATATAATGGACACGGCTGAAGGGTCCATGCTAAGCACTGCTTTGATGTCTCTTCTCTTAGAAAACCAGGGGCAGTTTCCCTACCTAGAGGGGGCCGTGGCAGAGGAATGCTGCCCTGCACAAAAAAAAAAAGGACTCAACACAAAAGGAGTTCTTGGTAAGATACGAGTAATAATTTTTGTACATCAGTACATGACTGATACGACAAAAGCGTAATCCTCAGACAAGTACGTCTCAGGATAATGTGTATATATATATATACTTGTGCTTTTAAAAGTGCCAGTTTCACAAAGCTGGTAATACTAATTATGCTCTGAGGAAGAACTATTTTCATTGAGCATGCATATTCCTTCTAAGATTAAATGCCAAGTATGCTTTACCAAATGCTTGAATATATTTATCCATCCACGGTCTGGTGCAGAGGGGAGGGAAGCAAAGTTAAGAGGTGAACTAAAGTTTCCACATGTACATTAGCAGGTCCATTTGTACTATTTTGTTTAATTGTATGCATGTGTGTACAATCATAGAATCACGGAATATTTACGTTGCAAACTACCTCCAGAGGTTGTCTAGTCCATTGGAGTGTGTGTCTATACATGTGTATATATCTCTGTATTTACACACATGCATGTATGTGTTTATGAAATGAAAAAGGAGGATGTTGATACAAGCTCATGTTCAAAAGAGTTGTGGTTGGAAAAAAGGAAGCAAGAAGACACGAATGAGAAGAAATCAATGCCCAGCAGAGGTAAGAACACTGCAGAATGTTTTCAAGGCACAAGAAGATGAAAAAAACCCCAACCCAACAAAGATATTTTTTCATTACTGTGTGGACGGAGCAGAAAATCTCCAACAGTCATACAGATAAGTGCTCAGCTTGGGGGAACATTCAATAAACATTTTCTTTTAAAGTAAAAAAAAGCCAAATGGTACAGGTATACAAAGTGAGAAGGAGAAGGAGAAAGAAGTATATTATTTTCAACAGTGACTAGGGATAATTTTAAACAGTACCTGATAATAATTTTCAGGCTGTTTCTAAGTTTGAATAAGTCTGAAAATGGGGATGTTTCCAGCATTCTTTCACCAGTATTTCAAAATATCAAATGGGATTCTCCTCTGGGAAATGCTTGTTATCCCCAGCAGGACATTCCAAGAATGAGCAGGCTGGAGGGGTGGCTGACTGGGGAAAAGTCATTCCAGTGCAGCCCAACAGGTCACATGTCACAGATCTTCATGCCTTTTGATCTAGGAGACAATGAATAAGCTAAACCACTCAACAATCACTTAAGCAGGGTTTTTGCTTTAGAGATTCTGGCTTTTTTCGCTCATCCCCAACTCTCAGTAGACTTCTATCAAGGTTTCCCTTTTGAGGCCGGAAGTGGGAACAGGAATGTCAGTTACTGTTAGCTACAGGTTTCAAACTTATTTTCATGACCTCTAAATCCTATTCTGAGACATTTTTACCATGACGAAGCTCCTTTTCCTATGGACATGAACAACATCATTTCTCTCTTTTTCCTACCATTGCCCATGACTTGGTATTGTGGTGTTAAAAGCCCTTTGGGAGTTCAAGGAAACTTAAGCTACCAGCCAACACAGATGACTCTGCAGTTAAACCTCTCTCTGTCATCATTCACCCTTTCATCTGTTGTATGACCTGTGAACTGTATTTGGGTGAAGACTATATTTTCTCTGTTTTCTCTCAGACCATCAATAAAAGTGTCAATGGTGTCAGGCTGAGAATAGGTATCTGAGCATCTCATTGAAAATGCCCCCCACAGAAATCACAATCCCTGATTTACAATTATTGCTGATCTATAAGACAATAAGTGTCACAGATATCTGTATATGACTTTTTAAAAGTAATTCTAAATTAAGAGCTCTGAAAAAGTCTCTTGCCAACAGTTGTCCTTCAAAAAGAAGTAATCTCACCAGAGACAGTATCAAGTTTGCTGTGAGTCATGAAACTGTCAATTCGCAATAATAAAAATAAATTAAGAAATTAAGATCTCAGCATATGCATTTCATTGCCCATTTGCTGTTTTGTGATGTTACCCAGGAAAACATCAGCTAACATGAATAGCTAGGAGCGTATGAAGCAGTATTATTTGTATGAGCTGCATCTATTATACAATCTCTCCTGATTAGCTTGTCCTGTCCTTAATTTTCATTCTACTAGAGAGAAACACAATTCACCTCTGGAGCTTTCTTGTCCTTAGCAAACTGAATTAATTCCCCATGCCAAGGGAGGACCTTATCTGAGGCTGATGTGAATTTTCCCAGAATTAGAGTAGATTTTGCGAAACAACAGCAAAATTTGCTCAACTGGGTGGAAAGCAAATGTGTCCAGCTTTGCATGTCACTCACATGCCAGTCAGCATCTCAGCTGGAGGAAGTGGCACATGATGCACAATATTCAGTTAAGGGGGGGAAAGGGGAAACCAAAGCCTGGCCATCAAGCTGGTTCCAGCAGACAAAAATCAGCATTTCCTGCAGAATTCCTCTAGCATGATCATGAAAGTGACAATGCAGAAAATGTCACTTTAAATAAGAAGAAAGGGGTGGTAGCAGACTGTTAAAGAGACAGCATGACATAAGACCCAGATACATCTAGAAAATATGGTGCTGCATGGACACCTCTCCAGCCAGCAAGGAGAGTCAGAAAAACCATCCAGCCTCTCCCTACAACTGAACTGAGCAAATCTCCAAGCTATCTAATTTATGCCCTAAATTTTCTGAGGAATTGGTTTCAGCTACTTCCAACAAACTTCAACAACCCATCTGAACTTCTTCATGGCCTGCAGACTCTGTATGGACCTCACATCTTAATTTCCACAGCTGTGTTTGAATAAGCTTGGTAGTCAGCTACCAGCACCTTGTCAAGACTTCCAAACACCAGCCCTCAGCAAAGGCTGGAAAATGAAATACATGGTCCCTAAAACGCCACACAAAACCAGACAAGGACAGCCTCACCAAGTCCCTTTGCTATAAGCACAGCATAGGCATTTTCTCCTTGTATGTTAGATCCTCCTCAGTTGCTTCTTCTGTTTTCTTAAAGAGGAAACTAAGCTGTAGTTTAATATATAGTCCAGAATGCTGACATAGTTTGCAGAGAGCTGGAAAGTGTCAAGTCTTAGAAGTAAGTGAACAGACAAGATGATCTGTAACGGCCAAGAGTAATGTTGGGAACAGAGAAATCCAAGACGAATGGAGGGAATTTTAATTTTTACCTCCAAAAAACATGCCATTAATTTCACAGTAACATGGGGAGGCTTTATAAGCTTGAGACTGGATATATAACAGATCTTGCTGCTATTTTTGTTTGCCATCATCCTCCTTGATAAAACCTGCTTTCCTCACTGTCTCACAGTAGCAGAAAACATGTACTTCTATTTTGAGAAATGGGACGATATTGGAATTTGGTATTGGGTAAATGGATTTCCCAATTAGCTTCTTTCCTGGTAGATATCAGTGGTATTAAGCATCTCCAGAGCTGGACTATCACATAAACTGTTCCAATTGAGATGGGATGGGAGAAAGGTTGCTTAAACCCAGCGGTCGAGAGCATTTTTACTGCAAATAACTGCAGAGACAAGTCAGTTTAATAAGTATTTTTTCTTTTTTTAAATAGCTTCTTACCTGCATAAGTTCTTTATTCCTAGTTTTTCTTTTCTAGGCCACATCTGAGTTGAGCATGAGTCTGATGAGAGTTTTTGTGCTCCTGTCTTGAAAATCTAAAGAATGAGCATGTTGTGTTTTGAAGCAGAGGCTGGCTTCTGCGACTTTCTGCCTTTAGATTTGAAGGTAAAGAAATTAATTCCTGGAGGTCTTTTTAGAGCATTCTGAGACTTTTGATGCTTCAGAGAGCCTGAAAAGAATATGGCTGCGGAATGAGTGTTCTGAGTTACACAACTGTCTTCCTCTAAGTGGTAATTATGATTCTTTTACAATGCAAGAGACAGCTGAAATGATGAACCAGATCTGCTTTTCTCTCTTGTTCACATAACAGAAATGTGTCTATTAGCCTTGTCCATTAGCCTTGTCCAAGTCCAACCTTCTTAGCCTTCTGTATCAATTTACTTTAGAATACCATACAGCAGAGAACTTAAAGCAGAGAACTTATTCTTAAGTGAATATTTAGATACTACACAAGAATAAACCTGTCAGAAAAATGAGTTAATTATAAATGCCTCCCCTGTAAGCCAGTTATAATTTAGGGAGTTTGTGTATACATGGAATAAGAATAGGAAGGCACCATGCTTAAATTAGCATTTAATTTTTATTTTAAAAATCAAACACTGTCGTTCCAAAGGCTTTGTTCTCACCTTCATATTAACCATTCACCCTGGCTTTTAAAAAGAATTTAGCTGTGTGAGACACAAAGTTCTTTTCTTTAAAGCTAACAGCTACTTTTAGGGGACTGCTCGTAAAGATGTTTAAAGCTATCTGTTCAATAAGTAGACTATTCTGGTGAATTATTATGGCAGGAAAAACTATGTGAGAGCTGCCCAGGTACCTGGGAGGATGAGAAGAGTCATCAGTGAATCAGTGGAGGGGAGAACCTGCCAGAATCTGTTCAGTTCCCAGCAGCACTGCTCCCTTGCCGTGTGCCTCCCTCTGTCTTGATCAAAACTAGAATAATCCATCAAGATTTCTGATCAATACTTCTTAGCCAGTGCTGCTGCTGCATTTGCTAATGGAGGAAATTCAGAGAGAAACATTCCAGGTTGCAGATGGCTGTTCCTGGTCCACGTTAGCCACGTCAAAGACAAGACGTTATGGGTTGCAGCGTGCCTCAAAATCTTAATCTGCACAGGCCATCTGCTATTCATTTACTTACCTATAAATAGGCTTAATAAAGCAGCTGACATCTTGAGAGGGAAACGTGTACTTTTAAGGGAACAAAGTTTTTGAGTAGGAGGCACAGCTCTTTCTGTGTGTAGGTTTGATGAGGAATCGTGAGTGCTTGCAGTGGTGGGCATCTGTAGATGCTGTTGTTCTTTCAGCATAGACAAGCCAATAGCCACAATGTTGGGGAATGTTAATCCAGCTCATGGAAATGTATGAGAGGGCAAAATACAGCCATGAAGCCTCTGATCAACATCTGCTTTGTTCAGAGCAGTGTGAGTCAGGGAGGCTCAGGGTGCTAACGTGGCATTTTATTTTCACTTAGTCATTACTTGCAGAATTAAGTGTCTGCCTGCTGATTCCTGGGAAATGATGTCTGGAGCTCAAAAAATGAGGAACTCTGAGGGAAAGGCCACAGAGAATTGCCAGAGAAATTTGGTGTTCGGTTAAGCACTAACTTTCACTAAACAAGAAAATAACATTTATAAAGCCATGCTGTGAATCTTGTAATCTAAAGTTATTGATTATTACCAGCTGGTATTTTAAGACAAGGCTTTGAAGGTTAAACTTCAACCTCAAAACATCACTAAAATTCAAAAACTCTATGAAGAAAAAGGCAGATTTTTATGTGTTTTCCATAATTTCCTGAAGCTTCTTCTAACAGGTTTCTTTCTATCCCTAGAGTTAGTTTGACCATAGCTTAACCAATTTACAAGTGTTTGTGAGCTCTCCTGTGTGCCAGATGAGCTTCATAATGTCCTCCTGGTCACTGCTGTGCACTCCATCTACACTGACCCTCAGGTACAGGACCACCTGACATCCATGTCACCCACTCTCTTCATAATTAAAGTATGCAGGGGGTTGTGTGCAGAATACATACCTTGCCATTATAGTGGGACGTTTTATCAATCCATCTGCTTTGTGGGGAAAAGGTGCTAGGTGTATTGGTGCTAAATTTCCAGACAAATGACGTTTTTTATCGAATACAATAGAAATGCAGTAAAACAAGAAAGGACTACAATAAACGCTGAAAATAATGATAGTTTAAAATCAAGTTACCCTTGTTCACACCAACATTTAAAGGCATTTGAAGTGCTGTGATGCTATTATCTATCAAGGTGAGCTGTTATCTATTTATGTAGCTGTAAACTTTCTTAAATGTTTGGTGGTGTTTTGTTTTTTCAAAGCAGCTTTGTAATGAAATAATGGAAAAAAATAAGTACGCAAAATGTAGGCATTTATTTTGTCCTGTGAGAGTAAAAACACCCCAAAAAACCCCCTCCAACCTGCCATGCTTTTTAATGCTTGTGCTATTAAGGATCCTGCCCTTTGACACAGAGGCATGAAATACTGAGCAAGTGACACATTTATATCTACCCTTTCCACCTCAGGAAGGGGGAGGCAGTCACTCTCTGACCTCCCACTAACCCAGTTCCTTCATCTGACCACCACCAGCGCTTTTCTTGCAAAGCTCCCTATCCCCATCCCACCTGCCCATTCTCACCTGTCCTTTCTGTGACCTTCCGTCTGTCAAAACCCCTGACATGTAATTCCCAATCTCATCCTTCCCCTCACTGCTCCCACTAATTTGTTTCTCCTCTCATTTCTGCCCAGTTTATCTTCAACCCTTGGCTACCATTTTCCTCTCTCACCACTGTGTGGTAAATCACCCAGCTCTGCCTTATTCATGGCATATATGTAAGCCATGTGCCTCCACAAAAGAAATCTCAGAACCACCCAGAAACCCATTTCTGGAAATATTTTCTTGTTTTTCGTGCTTTCCTCTGTGACAGTTTGTCACTGGCACGCTCAGGTCATATGCCTGCATGCCTTTCTTCAGAGCAGGCACCATCAATTCCTTCTGTCCTCAAAATACCCTTTTCCCTCCCCTCAAAAAGTCATGCTCTGAACCCTTAGGGCTGCCTGATCTTTCCCCTCTTTCTTTGTTCAAACATATAACTTTCCTGAATTCTTCTCTGTGAATTTCTCTCACTGAGGTTTCTAATCATCTGGACAAAAAACCTGAACTGAGATCTGTACCTGCAATCAGTCACTTCACTGTGGTACCTTTGAGTCATTGTAGCTCTTACCTTAGCTTTAAAAAATTTATTTCCAGCATATGGCCTTGTTATTTTTTATGTTCCCCATCCCCTGCAGTAATTTCCTCTTCTGCTGGTTGTCTTCATGCAATATCTTCATGCATATCTTTTGGTCAATTGCCCATCCATACCGCAGCCCCCAGCTACCTTATTGCAAGCACTACATTTTTATGGATTCACCATCAGACTCTGAGTTGCACAGTATGCTTCATTTCCTCTTGACTTGCTTTCTTTTTCACCAGAGATCCTTCCTCTTACCTGAATTTTATTTCTCATAGGGTTTCTTTGCTATTCTCCATCACTTTCTGCTGTTTCCTGTAGCAGACAGCATGTGTGTATGGGAAACAGCGAAGGATTGTAGCATTCCCTGGAAACCTTTGTGGGAAACTCGTCACAACTATATACCAAGGTCCATTCAGGCTTGGAGTGGGCTTCTCTTTGTTATTATTGTTTCTTAAGCGCATCCCCCTCCCCAAACCCTATCCCAGGAAGGGCAGTGAAACTCCCTTTCTCTCCTCTGCTGGTGTTACATCTGCAACTCAGCACCATTGCCACCACCTCTGTGACCTGCACGTTTACAGTCTGTTTAAATCCTGATAATTACTCCCAAAAACATTTACCCTGGCTGGCCTTTTGTTGCTATTCCAACAGAAAAACCAAGATCTATGTGTTGTCTTCTATTTCATTTATTGTAATCTCTGCTGACACCTCCACCTCCTACTTCAAAGCCCCATGAAAGGCAGCCGTCAATATCCCCTTTCTAGCCTGTCATGGTGACCTTATTACCTCCCTCTCTGAATCCTTGTGCTGACACCTTTGACTGCCTCTAGCTTAAATTTCTTACTCCTTTGTCTTCAGGCCTCCCATAACTCTTTCCCTACCCAAGCAGATGCCTGATCTTTTTATCCTACACCCATCTCTTTCTGCTCAGATGCTTCTGCCTTTCCCAGTCTCCTTTCTCCTTCTCATCCAGCCCTCTCCCCTTGACCTGGGCTGCAAGGGCCTCGATGGTATTGTTGACTACATCCATTCATAAGAAGCTTTTTTCCTCAGACAAAGGAAAAGAGACTTGGGGTTTTTCTGCACTTCCTCCTGTGCCCTGACTAGAGGGACCTCCTGGCTTTGCTCTGGTCACCTTGCCCATCACTAACACGCCCCTGCTTGGCACCAACTCCTGGCCAAGGTACACGGGCAGCGTTGGGGAGCGAATTCTCTTCCTCTGCACTCCAAGGTCTCTAAGAAGCACTCAGACAATGTCAAAGGAGTTTTACTAATTAATCATGGCAATTCAGGCATACAGATGCCAGGGGTGATTTTGACTTTGGAGCATTTGGTTGTCCCTGAGGCAAAGCTGGTTTCCCCACTGTCTGCACTGAGTTCTGGCTCAGGACACCACTGCCAAATCTGGGTGGTGTTTCCTGAGTTGGAGCCTTTTGTCTCAGTGATGAATGGCTTTCCACAGCTTTGAAGCATGCTAATCGTGTTGTATATTTTATAGTTCGCTCTACTTGCATTTACAAATCAGGGTTCAGTTATGGATGCTCATTCCATTGAGCTAAAATAAATTTAATGTTTTTATGGTCTTCTCTTTTATTCTGCCTTTTGGTCACATTTTGTTTCCTCTTGTACAGAACCGAGTGCCTTAAAACCTTCTATTTGTAATTTCTAATATATTTGGTCTCCTTTTCTTTGTATGAACACATGAAAATCAGAGAGAAAGGTCATAATTTTTCTGAAGCTTCCCTTTCATCCCTCTTCTGCAATAAGGTCTGCAAAAGTCACCTGCAATTTTAATATTTTGCTGGTAACTACTCTTACCCTTTTGCTACCTGGGAGATGTCATGTAAGGATATATTGAGCTGCATTTTCTGCCTTGTATCTGTGAATCCCACAGTGTGAGTCTTGCAGAGGAGAGGGCTTGGCACAGCTGCTGCAAGGTGAGCAGTGAGTGCCCATGCCTGGGCATCATGCTTGCAGTCCACATACATTGTCTGTGCTCAGCAGGGCAGTGGGATCTTTGAATCTGAAAAAGTTTTAAGTTTCTAATATTACATTATGATGGTTATGCTTTATCAAATTCAAATTTACTAATTTGCTTTAGTTTTTATCCATATTGGAAAATGTTAAAGGGCTTCAGTGATAGGTTATGCAGGACTATGTTGAAAACTGATTTTTATTTTACAGTTTTTATAGGGTTTGTCTTAGACAAAATGATATCTAGTAGACACCTACTGACAAGCTATTGTTTTTCTTTATATATATATAAAATACTGTTAGTTTTATGCTTTGCTAAAGGGCTTAAAGAAAACCGGTATTATCCCCTCATGGATGCTGTCTAGTTTTGTAAAGCTAAAAAAAGTCAGTAATTCAAAAAGAGTTTCTTGATGAAATTAAGTCACTGGAATAAGTGACTTACATTTTATATGCATTTCTTTTTAATGTATTGAAAATGATGTGTACACAAATCTACTAATCTCCAAATTACCTGAACCTCTTTGAAAAATATTCTTCTATCAAAGACTCAGGATTTTTAAGATATCAGTCATGTGCTCAGCCACTTTACAGTATTATTTTGTATTGTTTCCTTCCTTATTTATTAACAGTCATAATTCCTCACTTGTATTTCTTCCCCCTTCACAGCCACAGTGAATTTATAAGAGCCCTTTTGTTCTCTGTAATCACTTTAGCTAGCATTAAATAATTCTTTTTTTCTGCTGCCCTTATCTTTTCTCTGCAAGGCTTAACCGATTGTAGCTTTCTTTTATTTTTCCCTCTTTCTCTGCCTCCTTCTTCACTTTCATCTGAGCAGCTCCTATGGATACAGTTACCTTCCATCCTGCTTTTTGGAAAGTGTTGTTTTCTGCTCCTCAGCTCAGGTTTGCCTGCAGAATTTTTGAGCTTTCTTCAGTGTTTCTTCCTGAGTTCGAGTGCTCCTCACCTCATAGTGACTAACAATAGCACGCATTCAAGAACTGATTTCCATCTGCAAAGTCCTTTGTAAAAATTAATTGATGAATAGTAAAACATTCTCTGGTGTATCAAATTCTGAGCACTCTGTAGATCTGCTCTGTGCATGGAAGAGGTGAAGTAACTCATGAATATTGCCCTCAGTTCTTCCTTTTATCAGGCAAGTGTGTCCTTAATCCTCAGGGAAGAGCTGAGTCTGACCTGAGTTCAGGGTGAACAGTTGAACAAAAATTTAAGAGAAACTCAATTCCTTTCAGGAAAGGGTGTCCTTTAAAAGCTCAGTTTCAAAGTTGCTTCTGGAGCCAGGAATAAGTGCAAACAAAACAAGATAGAGAGAAATATTCAAATAATTTACCTGATTCAATAATTTACCTCCTTCTGTAGTTTTTGATCTAGTTTTGAAGTAAGTATTGACTATTTGCTTTTTAATGATCTTGTCAAGACTGACTTTTGGAGATAAATGCTTTTGAATGAGGACCTGAATGGGCACAGATAGATCCTCTGCAGTATGAATACCTGGCATTCAGACAGGAAGAATCTCTTTTCAGAATTGTGCGGTTCCTCAGATCTGTTGCTACAGGGCAGAGCAGCCAAGAATACCAATAAAAAGGCAGACTTTTGGGGAGCATGTTAGAGGTACTCTGCCCGTAGTCAACTGGGAAGTCAACACTTCTAACCTTCAGAGGCACTGACCAACAAAATTACTCTCCTGTACTTCCATCTGTTCTGGTTTTATTTTGGACATTCTGAAGAAAAAGTCTTAAAATACAACAAAAATTGCCAACAGCTTTGAAGTAGCAAAGGTAATATCACTTGTTCTTGGCAGAGCCTGCAGAGATTTGGGTTTTTCTTTTTCTTCTGTACTGTAGATTTGGTATTTCTCAACAGTGTATGTTTTGGCCAGAGAATTTTTGTTAACTGAATAAAAAGCTTCCCACCAAGAGGCCACCATTCTAAAGAAAGCTTCCATTTCCTGAGCTGAGACAAGCAGCTGAGGCAGCCCTCTGAAGGCAGAGAGATTTCATCCAACTCTTGGAGAGATTGAGAGAGAGGCTCTCAGCCAAGGATATCTCTCTGAAAGTTGGCATCTGAGCTCAGAAAGGTGCAAAACAAATCCACTAGTTCTTCCCACTTGCTGTACTTTGATTTACATCAAGGTGTGGTTGTGCTGAACATGCACTGAGTTCATTTCAGATAAAACTGAACTGAAATGTGCAGTTAAGGATTGCCCCAACAATGCTTCAGGTGCTAATGGTCATTTTGTACCTGAGACCATCCCTGAGCTCATCTGAAATGTCAGCTCCAGGGAACACATGGCATTGAGTTCTGAAGACCAAACAGGAGTTTTTTGCAGATCCTCCTGTTCCTTCCACTCTGGAAGACTGAAATTTAGGACAGTCTTATCTAATAAAAATGAACTGGCTTCTAGCCATGGTTTCTAGAGTTCTGAACTTGCAGAATATTTTGCTTCCGGTGTGCTTTGTGTTTTTCAAGCAGTGGGTTTAATATGTGGGAAGTTACAGAAAGGTTCAACAGCCCAGAAATAGCGCCATATATAGGTATGACAATATTAGTGGTGTTGGGCCAATCTCTAGGTTTCAGGTTTGTGATATTGTCACACTTTTGTTGAGGGCAGCAGGTAGTTTTTCTGCAATTTCTGGCCTGAAATGGATGGCTGGGTTTCAGTCAGGAGAGACTGGACATTTTGTGTAGCAGGTGTACTTTGAGACATGGGATGACTATCACATCTTCTGTGTGAGATGATAACAAGTTCATTTTTCAGCATGAAGTATTTCCACTGTTACTGGGAGCAATTGTTTTTCACTGCTTCTCACTGTCAGTGAGTTTCTCACTGGCTGTAACATATTTCAGGATCTCATGAGTGGTTTTTCCATCACTGAAGAAGTCTGCCTACTGTTAGATATTGAAAATTATGACAAGCACCTCACATTCAGGGTGCCAGTTTTGGTACCAGTTGTAACAACATTCCTGCTTGCTACTTAGCAGAAAATTCAGGCCTCTTAGTATTATAGTGGGTGTCTGCTATTTCAACAACTGTGCTGCCATCTCAGGAGGCCCACCTGCATTTAAAGTACTGCATCCTTTTGGTATCCTGGGAAATCCCACACCTTGTCTTTCATCCACATACAGACCTCCCAGATACCTTATAATACCTAGCAGCCAGTGGCTAGGTAGCTAAAATTCTGCTCCAGCATGCTGTTATAGGAGCTGGTTATGGAAAACATCTCCAGGATCTTTCAGGCATGTTGGGGAAAGGGGGTTTTGCTGGGTAACACATGGATTCAAGAGATGAGCATGAGTGTGACTCTATTACAGTCAGAATGGAGTGATTCTTCCCCCTAAGATTCTGTTCCATATTAGATGAAACATTTGGAAAAAGCTGTTGCACGAATCCCCAGGGAGAGAGTGTTTATCCCTGAATTACCCAGGCATTATGCACTTGGTGTCTCTCTAGCTCTGCCTATTCATTATCAGTAGTTCATGCACAGCTTGGCAGCAGCATGGAATTCCCTGTTTGCCCTGTTGGTCTGTACAGCACATCGAGACTTTAGGTGAAATTAAGTTCATGGCATCATAATAAGCTACAGTGCTTCTTTGCTAAAAGAGCAGATGGTGCTTTCTGGAAGGAAAGAGAGCAGTGACTTTACCTGCTAGCAAAGGCTTTGTTGCCTTTGCCTCTCTGTCTTGCAGCTCTGTTCAGACTAACAGGGAGGTCAGAGCCCAGTTTAGGAGTTAAAAAGTTTTCTCAGTGGGACTGTGGGAGAGAGAAGCAATGTTCAAGACAGCAGATGGAGTAGCTATATAATCAAGCTCTTGGCATACCCAGTTTAGCTATTTCACATCAGCATCCTTGTGTGCTTTGAGGGGGTCATAGGTAGGAACTGTGTTGCAGAATACACCTGTGCCAAAGTACCTCAGTATGACTCCACCGGTTCAAGCAAGTATAGTGAAGATTTTAGAATTATGTGCTTTCCTGTAGGTGTGAATCAAAATCCCTTTGTTTCAATCACAATGGACGTTTTGAAAAAGAACATTTTTCAGAAACTACTGATTTTTATCATCTTTGTTGCTCTGTGTGTCTTTTACAGTTTGACTTTGAAAGAAAACTATCTTGGTTTTAGTGGAATACCACTGAGGTTGTATTATGTTTGCTAGACATGAGGTGGGAGTCTAGATGTGCACTGGAAGGTTCCATAGGTTTTGCTTGCAATTAAATGCACATATAAACTCATTCAAATATTTGCAACACAAGTGCCTAGATGCCCTGTAAAGAGAGAGAGAGAGAAAATAAAAACTTCTCTAATAAAGACTTCCCTATTTTGATGGTGTTTTCTCAAATTTATCTATCTTTCTCAGACCACAAGAATACATTATTAAGATTCATATATTTCTGCATAGCCAAAAAATTAGTCATATTTCAGGGAACAGAATTTCTTGATATATGGAATTCACATTCAGCATCAAAAGTAACATTTTATGTATCAGCCTTCTGCCTCAGGGCTCTGTCTGTCTTGCTTGCTTGCTTTCTCTCTTGCTTTCTCTCTCATCCACTTCTTTCATTTCTTTCTTTTCTTTTTCTCTTTCCTCTCTGCACTTCTGGCCATGTGTACCTATAGAAGCCACCTCTGCCCTTTACAAAGCCATTTTATTGTGACAGCTCTTCTTCATCTACTGGGAATATGCAGGCTAGCTAATATTCCTTTTGTTTTACAAGTGGGAGACAGAACATGCCAACTAATACGGGCTCAGCATCAGAGAACAAGACAAATGAAAAAGTAATAAAAGAAAAGATATTTCTAGCCCTCACAAAAAAAGCTCATACAAATATGATAGAGAAAGGAAGGGAAATAAGAGGAAATAAACCAAAATGGATCTTTAAAGAAAGGAATTGTGCAGATACATATCTTGATTTTCAGAAGTGTTATTAATTTTTTAATTAAATCGGATCTTTTAAAACATGCAAGACTTACAGTTCTCTCATGAGCAGCACGATCAAAATATGACAATTCTTTCCCCACTTTATACTCTCAATAGAGCTCAGTAATAACATATTTTCTCAATTTGAAAGCTTTCTTATTCTTATCCTGAAGATCAACTATGGTTAGCTTGAAAAAATGTCAAAGCTTAAAGTAAGGATAAAGCGGCATGCCTTTACTTAAATTTTCTTGAAGGTGCTGCTGGTAAATACTATTTCTCATGGTAGTGATAATATATCCCTGAAGGAAAGCATTTTATTGCTACAGTGGTATTAGTAATACCATTTGACATCTTATCAAGATAGCTATAGACCATTAGTAATTTCACCAGAAATATAAAATACGCTATTGCACTGTGAAAAGGAAGAAGACAAATTCAAATTAATTGAGACACCTCAAAGTTAAAAGCAACTTCTCACTAAATTGTTTTAATAGAAAGGAAGGAAAATTGTATATGTAATATAAATGTATGTTTACATTATGATATGTACCCTTACTAACTAACATAAAGGGTGAAGACTTTTTTCTGACATTAATTGAACAGCCTTACCCCAGTTCAGAAAATCACCACAGATGGAGTTTAACTTTTAACCACATCAGTATTTTGCACTAAAGCACATGAACTAATTTATCTGTATGTGCTGAGCTTGGAAGAGCCTGAGGACTGAATCTTAAGTTTTGGTAGTGAGTGATGGAACTCCTGAGTTACCAGAAGCAGAAACTGCCCTTAATCCAGACAAAGAAATTTGAAAACCCTGAAAAAAAATGCTAAAAAAACAAAGAGAAAAGGGAGAAAAAGAGAATTGTCCATGCCTCCCAGAAAAGTAATTCTGTGACTTCTATTGTTATTCCCAGCTGTAAGCAGGTTTCTTTCAAAGCGACCCAAGCAGAGTGCAACATGTGAACAGCTGTTCCCAGCTTTGACCAGCAGCTGAACCGGCCATTAATGTCTCAGGTTTGGGGTCTTTCACTGCTTGTCATCTGTGGTTTCATCTGAGCTGTGGAGGATGTGGTGCAGGATGAAGGAAAGTCATGTAGCAGCTCCCATCCTCTTCTGTGGAGCTCAGGGGCCTTGCATGTGGCAGCCAAGCAGGGAGGGTACTTGGTCTCTCCCATCACCTGTGACTGGGGTGGGACTACACAGTCTTCTCAGCCACAGGGGCTCTGACCACACCTGGGAAGAGCAGGGACAACAGAGCAGGTCTGGGACATATTGTTGGCCACAATCACAAGGCTACCCAATGCAGCAAAACAAGGAAAGTGCTTCTGCAGACATAAAAATGACCACCAAACATGACTTTTTACTGTTTTCTTTTATTTTTTGGGCATGAATCGGCCTAAGTAGTGCCAAATGCATCACAAAATACAAGACCTTAAAAGCACTGTCCGTGCACTATTTCCCTTATTTGATAACATAAAGCATTATCTGTGGTTTGCTTCACTCCTCATATTGCATCCTACAGCCTCCTGGATCCATTGTAGCCGAGTGGTTTGTGACGCTCTGCTTTAACATCTGATACACGGTCACAATGCAAATGTGCACCGCTGACAGAAATGGCCAGTTGGCAGAGTGTGTGTCTGTGCCTCTGATATTTTGAGTTTAGGATGTCTGCTACGCCATCCCTATTCAGGGACATGATGACGAGTTTTTCAGAGCCCCTGATTGTTTAATATAACATGTTTACTGCGAAACATCTGATGGCTATTATAGAAAATGTCAGATAATTTATTTTCCTTTTATCCATCCAAAAAACCCCCCAAAATCCCCAAAAACAACAGCAAAATCCCCCCAAAAAAGCATTTTGTATCAGAAAACATTTCAATGGCTTATAGACAAATGAACAAAATGCACAAATGTCAGATGCACAGCCCTGAGCAGTGGGGACATGAGCTGAATAAAACTCTAGTTGCATTTACTAATAATGCCAGATAATTGACATGATAATAGAAGATTACAGATACGGGTATTGTTTGTATTCTATCCTATTTTCTGTGATTTTCACACTGCAAAGACTATCCCAAAAATTATATCCTTTTGGCATTGAGATTAGTTTTACAAATGAATTGAGATTTGGGAACGAAAATTCAAATTATCACTAAGGTAATGTTCTGAGGGAGGTTGATAAAGCAGATACTGGAAAACCTATTGCATTTCCAATATGATTATAGCAATTTACCCAAGATAACAAAGAAGCGTCTCTTTCACTTTTCTGTAATTATTGTAGGGTAAATTTTGTATTGTAAAATACAAAGATTTGTTTTCCAGTCTTATGTTTATGGCAAAAAATGCTTACTTGCTTTTATAATGAAATAGTAAGCTCTAGGAATGCTTTTCTAATTAAGAGAGAAAATATATAATGGCATAATATTTGAATGATGGGAGTTTATACAAAAAGATTGCTTTTTGTGAGTCTTTTTATTTACAGGTAAGCATGAGCATTCCTGATGAATTTCACTGAGGTTTTATAGACAAGTAGTTGTTTCGATTTTATAATTCCATTTTTATTTTCAGAGGAACAGAATAAACATGGCTAAAATAAGCCAAAATAATAATGTTTGTATATATGTGAAAGAAAAGAAATTGTTATTTGAATATATTTCTTTTAGAAGAGTCAGATAAATATGAATGGAAATGAAAATCTGCAATTCAAAAGCATTTTGTGAATTATATTTTCTTGAAAAAGGAAGCCTCTACCTTTGGCAAGACAATTTGTAGGAGACAGATTTTTCATTGCGTCTGTGACTGTACTCTAGGAGCTATAAAGAGGCAGCCAGTGTCCTCTCCGACAGTTCAGGGGCTTCCAGTCTGTGTGTGTGGCAAAACACTATCAGCAGCACTCACAAATACTCCATAAGCTAAGAAAGATCAGCTGAGGTTCAAGGGAAAGGAATTTTCTTCTTTTCAAAACCATTGACATTGTGCACAATCCATGTAGGTACATGAGAGTGTTTTATTATTAGCAAAACCAATGCTATTTTAAACTTCTTTGTTTGGGAGTCTGACTGCTTTACCCAGACCTGTGTGTTTCTGAGAAAATGTTAAAATTGCTATAAGCTTCTTACTTTATAAACAATGAGATTTCTGCCCTCTTTCCACAATTCATCTTTGTCTTGAAGTCAAGAGAAGAGGGAATTTCCCCTTAGTCTGGATTCCCTTTGATGTTTCTGGAGCCTTACAGGTTGCCCCAGTTTTGTTCTACTATTTCCACCAAAATACTATTCTTAGAAAACTGCTTTATTTCTTAATGGTAAACACAAGCAATCCCCTATTTTCTCTCTTCCCACACCCAACCCAAGATATTTTGCATAATTAAGAAAAGGAAAAATGCTGGTTTAGAAGATTCTTGATAGCACAGTTGCAATGAAAGCAGCTTAAGTCTTGTCCTTCAAGTGGGATTTTTGTCTTCCTTTGTATTTTATTTATGGTGTTTTGGCTGGCCTACTTCTACTCCCATTGGAAATTCCCCAGAACTTGATTTGTAAGATCCTGCTGATGGAAGAGCTGGCAAGTTCTCTCTCCATTAAGTGTTGCCAACAGTATCTTCTCAATCAGAATTTGAGTTTCTTTTGTAACAAGCGAATGCAAGAACATTTTGAATAAGTTTCTGTTGCAAGTCTTTAAGTACAGGGTTAGGTAGTACTGGTGCTGCCTGTGCTCTCCTGTGCAATTTTAGAGGAAGAAGGACAATGGACAGAGGGGCATCAGCTTGTACATTCCTCATTAGTTTTCTGCACTGCAATTTCCTTCATGCAAAGAAGCCTTTTACCTGGCTTTCACGTTTCAACCCAGTACCATCGTCCCCCCATCAGCACTTTCTTCTTTGGGTCCTCGTCAGTTCCTCTCCTTTACCATGCTCTGATAAAACCCAGGTCTCCTTGCCCTCCTTCCTTCATGGGAAACACTGGGCACCTTCATCACCACAATTTCTTTCTCTCACCCTCCTAGAAGCTTTGTTTTTCAGCCTGTGCCTTGTATTTGGGTTTGAAAAGTGACTTACTGTGTGCCTTAGGGTGGAGCATTCCTGAGTGACCTGCAGTTCTGTGCACGCCTATGAAGCACAGAGTTGAATAATTATTGTTGATGATGGTGGCAGCAATGCCTGGGTACTTGTGTCTGTGCTTAGGGTATAGAAATGGCTGATGGCTCCGTATTTTTAAAGCTGGAAGAGAACTGAATCAATTCAAGAGGACTAGGGTGTCTCATGGCTTTATTCCTATTGATGGTGGTCAAGCAAAGCTAAATAGATAATGCCACAGTAACTTACAGTTATCTAAAATAACTTTGCTTTGCTGAGATTGAACAATAATTACTGTTCAAAAGCAAAATAATTAGAACCTAATGTCTTTGGAAAAAGGTATGGGAACTGTAAAACCCATTTTTAACATCTGGACACCTCCAAGTTAGCTAGAAGCTATCTTTTTTGAACATCTACTTGGCAATTACTCTGACAAAGCACTGTATTAGCACAGCGGCTGTGTCCAAGACTAGTATTGGGTTTCAATTCTGATCCAGGAACTTTTGAAGAACATCATCTTTTCCTCTGAAGAATATCATAATTTCCTTTTAAATCTTTAGGGCTTTAGAGAAGCATCTCATTCTTCAGCTACATATCTCTGTTATTACTAGTCCTGAGCAAACGCTGACATTTACACTGAGTTGCACGCTAGCTTTCCAATCTCAGGAGAATACATTGTAGATGCAACACCATGTAACACAGCACAAAAATTCACTGGAAGACTGTGTCTATAACCAGAATTTAACCATATATTCAAGAGAAAGAAAATATTAAATGACATTGTATTATTTTACTGGAGAACAGGTTTCAACATTAATTGATTTGGATTTAATACATTTGCAATGGAAGTCTGGTTTATACCAGACACAATGAATATTGAATTATTTAGGTGGGGTCAAATTATAAAGCATTGTGATCATTTGCAGTTCTTACTTGCAAATGAGAAGATTTCTTAAGCTTTTCAAGCAGTGTGCAATCCACTTCATCCTTTTAATAATGATGACCTGTGCTTCTTTACATTCCTGGGCTTTTGAAAAGGACATAGTTATTCCCCCACCCTTGAATGTTACCTGTGTTGCATGAGGTTTCAGACAAAATATGTTCTTTTTCTGTTTCACATTTGCCTTTGTCCCTGCCTCGCTGCCTTTTCTCAGCTGTACTCTGGCAGGCATGGAAATGAATGCTTCCTCAGGGCTGGGATACTGTTTTTTCTGCTTCAGAGAATGAAGTGGAGGGAAGGGGAAAAGAGAGACATGCATTTTTTTCACCTCTGCTTGTGAAGGCTTGTTTTTGTTTCCACACTTGGCCAGGTGAGAGAAAAAAAACAGAGTTCAAGGCAAAACATCTTAGAGCTTTTAAAAGGGTGCTATTGATTTGTACTTTACTTGACTTACATGTAACAATACATGCAGAGCAGACAGGGCACATCCTGCCAGGAACTTACCAAAGCACTTTCAGGCTCTTCTTCTCAGACTTGAGATTTCAAGATACTCTTGGTGGTATCCAGACATTTATTTTCAAAAAGAAGACTGAATTGAGCACCCATCCCAAGCTGTTAAATATGGAAATAATTGCTACCAGGATGTCAAATGTATTCCTAATGTAAGTGGATACAGCTTCCAAATTTGGTTCAAGAACTTCCCTTTTTATTCAAGCTTACCTCTAGTATAGGTTCTTCTAATATGTTCACCATCCTGCTTTCATTTGAAGTCCATGGGAGTATATTGGCCAAGGAGAGCTCTTGAAAATCCCACTGGAACCCAAAGAAGGATTAATATTGAAGTTCTGCCACAACAGGAAAAATTAAAACAAAGGAATATATTGTTGGACACTTAAAATGTTCCCCAGCACTTTCTAAAAGAAAGTGTGATAAATGATGTACTCTTCAAGGAATGTGAGTATCTACAGAGGGATTTTTTTTTTAACACCAGGGATACAGAACACTCTTAGACTTGCAACTTTGAACATTGCCATTCAGGAGGGCAGCGTGTTTGGTTTGTTTTCATTTTTTTCACTTACTTGTTTCTCCTATCTTGGAAATTCCTAACACCACGGGACAGTAACTTCTCAAGAAATATGTTTAATATAAAGAAAGCAAGCCTGGAAAATTCTTCAACTAAAAAGAAAAAAAAAGAAGCAAAGAAAGTAAACTTAAGGATGAAAGAAAGCTCTAAGAAAGCACTGCAAGAAGTTATGGGTAATGGAGCATATCTCCGACAGTTTGCTCAGTCAAAATGATGTTATTTATTTCAGTACTTTGAATCTCATTGTTTCCATGTTGACTTTACAGCATAGATCCCATAGTCTTTTGTTTGGCCAGTGCTTTGGGGTATCCAGACCATGCTTCTGGGTCAGTCCAGTCCTTCAGGAAGGACTCTGTCCCTGAGCAGGGTAGCTGGGGGGCACTCTGGGGCCCAAGGCTGCTGAACAGTGGGGAGATGTGTCCCATTCACTGCAGGTTGTCTGTCTGAAGTAGGGACCATCTTCCCCTTCTGTAAGAATTTTTGCCTTAAAGTAACTAGGTAGTCATATCCCAGGCTTTCCTGGACAGCCCTTTTGGTTTTCTTGACCTGGTCCCTTCTGCTTCAGCTTTTATGAGTTGTACTTCCTTTTTCCCTCCCCCTCATATCAGATTGCTTTAAAAGGCCTAAATACTTGCTTCTGTGGGGCCAGTGAATTACCAACCTGTTGTTCTCTTTGCTTTCTCTGTGTGCTGTGGCATAGAGTGCTCAGTGAGTAGCAGCACATCTTCTAGGTGTAGCAAGTTAATCACTGCCACACTGCCACATGGAAGACCCTGATTGAAAAAGCGAGGTGAAAACATAAAGGTTGCAATTTTTTTCACCTGATAAACTGTCATGGCATTTTATTTTAATATCTCTCCCAGTATTCAGCAGTTATGGTTGAGGAGACATTATTTATTTTACTCCCTTTGTATTCAAGTGCTTACGACTCTTCAGAGAATTCACCCCTGGACTAAAATGTGCTTATAGCAAGGCTCTCAAATAGCTTCACTTAGGGTACCTCTTTATACCGTGAAAATCTCATTGAACCACCTGCCCTACTCTATAATATACTTTGACCCTACAATTTAAAGTCATGCTGTAGTTGCATTTAGTAACTTAAATTGAGAAGTTATTCTGGGAAAGTATCTTCATTGCTTACGTGAAGTGGTTTAGTTTCAATCATTTGTAACACAATACAATGATGGCATATTTGATGGATCTTCATATATGAAAGCCTTTCTGTGTGGTGCCTTGAATACTGAAATTCAATACAAACATTTGTAGTCATAAGGACTCTAAACTTCAGACCTCTTGTCTGAACTTTGGGAAAACATGGTCTCATATTTACCACCAACTTACCTTTCAGCTTTATGTGCAATAGCTGGCTGCTTCTCCTTCAGTCCTTCCCACCAGTTTTAGTCCATATAAAACCCCTAGATAGTGTATTTGGCTTAGGATGCAATATGTCGCAGGTGACATGGAGATATGTCTGAGACACTGCAGGTGGTAAACGCTGAGGGAACCCAGAAAGCTGGAAAAAAGTCCAGCTGAATTCCATCTTCTCCACACTCGAAGGAGAGACTACCCTTTTCTATTATTGCCTGAATCATTATGATGCTGGAAGAAAACTTTAATCATCCTGAGTTTATCTGTGGGTAAAAGGAAGGCTTCACCTTATCTTTCTTGCTATTTGGACCCAATTTTAGAGATGTCAAATTCAGAGGAAACTTGCACATATAAATGCACAGATGTTTCCTCAAATGCACCATCACCTGCTTATAAAGAGTGTGCCATAAATAAAACTTACAAATATTATTCTAAAACCAATTCTGATGCATGCATCATAAGGCTGGTTATTTTACCTTTTCATGTAAAGCTGCACACTTAGAACCTGGAGCAGCATGTCTTGGTTTCTTGTGATGTGCACCAAGAGAGCTTGAGAAAAGCTGTCCAATGCTCAGGGCACCTGCAGGCCTGACTCAGGTAACCTGTGAAGCACAAGAATCCATGGCTGTAGCTTCAGCTCTCCAAGAATTCCTCTCTCTCCCTCTTCCCTTTTGAGTCCTTCTCTGGCTTTTCTTGCCTCCCTAGAGAACAGGCATGATGGCTGCTCTGGGCCAGCTTCAGGAGATCATGCTGACATCACAGCATTGAAAGGAAAGATTTGTGTCTGTTTTTTGTAGTGTCCTGCCAATGAAAGGCAGTGTATGAGAAGAGAAGCATCTGCCCTGTTGCTATAGCATGTAGTGAGGATCTCAGCCTGAGCTGGGGAAACCAGAGGAGGTGGAAAACCAGGGAGAGTTGTGTCAGTGTTCCAAGTGGGGAAGGTAGAGGAAGTTGAGGGAGTATGATGCCTGTCTAGATTGAGTGATAATCAGATGCATTTGGCCAAAACGGTCAATTACTTCAGCAAAACCCGGGTAGGTCCAGGCTGATGGACTGGAGATTGACACAGTAAAAGAAGCAGTGTGGTGCTAGCTTGAATGTTGTGCTCCTAGAACAGTGAATTAACTGCCCAAGTGCCTCTTGGGAGGCAGCCAAAATGCTGCCAAAATTATGCCAGATGGAGACCACAAAGCAGCATGGATTATATCCCTAAATTTTTTTCTTTTCCTCTCTAACATCCATGCTGAGAAAATGCTTTTTCTGAGTTGCACTGAGAGGTAGGAGTGGGAGTGGACATGGCTAGGAGTGCATATAGTAAAAAAAGGAATAAAAGTAGCAGTTTGGGGTTTTTATCTCAGGAGGAAGCTAAACAGCCTTTTTAGAGACTGTGAGACTCTAAGTGAAAAGAAGCACAAATTGTGTAAGATAATTTAGAAGATTGTGCCTTAAATTTAGTTTGTGACACATCACTAAGACTTCGTAGTAGTTTCCAAAAAGTTTTTCCTCTTTCTCCTTTAAGGACACTGGATGATAATGTTATTATCTACATGTGATTTTCAGCCAAATGTTTCTAATTGCTTTACAGCTGTAAACATCAGGAGTCTCATTGTACAGCAGCTGCAGAAAAACATGATGAGTTCTGGTACATGTTTAGGATTATCTTTGAAAAGGAAAACAACTGTGTTTGGATTCCATTTTTGCTAAAGAAGAGCTAGGTTTGATGTTTTTCATCTTCTTTTGTTGTCTCTGAACTTCCATTCTATGTTCTTTTTGTAATAATGGACCAGACAGCACACATTATTAAAAAGGCACTCTAGATTATATGGTGGCATAATAATGTACTCTGGTTTATGCTTTGTTCTCTTCCTAATAATTCATAACATTCAGTCTTGGGGGTTTTACCACTATTACATACAGACTTGACATTTTTGTAAAACTGTCTATTATAACACCAGCATTTTGTTCTTAAATGGTAATAACAGTCTCAGGTTGTATCTCTAATATGTATGTGTAAAGAAAGTTGGATTTTTCTCCACATGGTTTCTTTTTCATTTGTCTGCATTGAATTACATCAGGCATTTTATAACCCAGCCATTCAATCTTGTAAAGTTTCTTCAACTTTTCCATTAGCCATCTGTTTTAGCACCCTGAGACAACCAGAAACCTCTTGACCTCCACTGGGTACATCCTGCTGATGTGAAAGTGACTGTCCATGGCCTAATGTTTTTTGGGGGTTAGCCAACCCTTTCTCCATGTGACCAGCACTTTGGTGCATTAGCTCATTTGAAGTTTCTGATGAAGGCTTTTATCAAGTACACATTTAGGCATGTGGGGATCTCCCTCGTCCACCTGCTCCTTTACTCTTTCAAAGGAGTCCAGCAGTTTTCTCTGGTACAGATCCCTTTTGCAAAGTCATGCTGGCTCTTCCATATTTGTTTTGTGATTTTTTTCTGCTATAGCTCTGCTCTTCTGACTGCTTTTCTGGTGATTTGCCTGGGAACACTCTGCAGGAACCCTACATAGATTTGGGAACTGTAAGTTGACCGGTCATCTGGTTCCAAGCTTTTGTGTATAAGGAAGGAACCTCTCCCCAGTGTTCACAGTAAACACTCAGGCAAAGAAGTTGTTTAGTTTCTGTGGCATTTTTGTCTTTTCTGAAGGCTCTTTCTTGCTCTTTGGTCAGGGACTATCAGCTATTGTATTTGTGGACAGTGCCTTCCACATGACTGACTGTGGTTCTGTGTATTAAATAATGATTTAAAAAGTCTTGATGCTGTAGTTTGTAGTTTTCCCTTTGCTTCTCTCATAGTCTTCTCTGTTCTCAATCATGTGGAACTTACAGGAGGGATCCTTGCCCAAAGGATTTTGGATCTAAAATAATCTGAACTATAACAACCAGGTATAAAACCAGTATGCATTTCTATTTTCTCTTTCCATGACTTGTTGAATTCCGTGGGAATTTTTAGAGGGTTAAATCATCTAAATTTTCACTCAGATGATAGGGCAGAGCTGCTGCAACCATGAACCCGTGGTTATCTATACTGGGGGGCTGGTTAGAGAGTGCTGGGAGACTCTCTTTTGCCCTGTGTTCATATTTCTTTCTTAAGCAGCTGAGACAGGTTTAAGGCATGTCTTAACTGTTCAGTTGCAGAAGCTGAGAGAGTTTATATTAAGTGCTAATCCCACTCACATAAAAAATGTTTCATTTTTATCATACAAAATACGTAGTAGAAAGCAATTGCAAAAAGATGCTAGCAATATATTACTAAAATAGTTAAGATATAAATAATACAATAAAAAGTTGTAATACTGAGTGAGCATCATTCAAAGAATCCTTTTCAAATGCCATCAAAAAAGCTAGGGCCCAAGATCTTTCAGATTCTTTAAGAGATATTTGAAATGTCAGATACAGGAAGCATAAATGCCATAATGGTGAGGAAAGGCTGCAAGAAGTACAACATTCAGGTACTCTGAAAGAGAAAAAATTCTGCCGTGTTGAGTGCAGCCGCATTTTTATATCGGTAGTTTGTAATATATTGTACAGTTCTTTGCTTTCAGACACCACTGAAGAGTTAGATCTCAAATGAAGATACTGGAAAGAGGAAGGGAAATGTTGCATTTATTTTTAATAACCTATCTAAAGAATTGTTTGAACCATATATAATAGGTTAGAAAAAGGGCTCAAGAGACAGATTCAGAGAATGTCACCATCTTGCTACTCAGATAAAGTAATTTGTGCTTGACTTGGGCAAGAAAATTTGTTTCAGTTCTGTAAGATGTAAAATACAAGCATAAATTTTACTCATGCATGCAGAAAATATGCTCTATTTGCAGTCAGTGTTTCCAAAGACAGATCTGCTGAACCATCATTGCCTATAAGTTTAAGGATATATGAAGTAGACTCTTGTTGCATAATTGCATTTTCGTATAATTGCTTTCTTGCTTCAGGTTTGCTGCTGTCTTTATTGTCTACATTTGTTTATAATGAGAACTGCTCCCCTAGTTGGGTTAAAACTGTAAGGTATGTACTATAAGTATAGCCTATAACCACTATAATCCATTTTTGTACTATTTCTGATTTATTTTCTTTAAAATTGTTATAATTACATTTTACATGTTCTAAATTGCTTTTTGCGATACCTACCCCACTCCAATTTCTTCTTCGAAGTGTTGGCTGCCAATATGTTCCAACCTGAGTTCCAAAATGGAAGCTGATCCTGTTACTACAAAAATTAGGATGAGGTAAAAAATCTAAGAAAAGAAAGATAAGAGATGGACAAAGAAAGAATGTAGTTGGGATCATCCACAGAAAAAATAGAATAAAAATTCCCTACCCACCATAGTAGGTTTTAAATAGCTGATGGTTTCTCCACAATGCTTCTCAAAGATGAACTTTTCAGCCCATTTTGTTTTTATCTTGTATTTTAATAATAGCATTGAATTATGGATCTTTCCAACCATTTAATGATGCCAGTTCATGGTTACCAGTGAAAATGGGACCTTGTCAAAGGTAGGTTTTTCCCTTGTATCCAAAAATAGGGAAGATGCACAGAGCCTTACAATAGGAAACAGAGAGGATGAGTGGACTCAGCTGATCGCTTTCTTACAGTCTTGCCTAATTTTAAAGGTCGTTTCCAGCTGCTGAAGGATGCTGTCTAGCTGAGCAATGCGAGATGACTGAGGTTAGTAGGAGAAGAACAAGTGAATAGGATAAGGAGAGGAAGCACATTTCTTTGGATCCCTCTGGGGTTTCACAATTCCTGAGCTATTTAGAAGTGTTCTGTCCTGTGTTCCCTCTCCCCTGTGGGCTGAAGGAGTGATCCTAGGGCAGCTTTAGTTCATGTGCTCAGCATAGGAGCCACTTATTGCTCTCCCTACAAAGCTGCGGCTCAGGCATCTACAGTGCAACAGCCTTGGAAGCCAGCAGAGGGATTTTGCATAAGTGTATCAATAAGTGTCATATGATGGCATTTGATACAAAGCCTTTGGTTTTCTTGTTAATGTATCGGGTAATGGCTGTTTCCAAAAGCTGCACGAGCTCTGGGGAAAGGCATGAAGTTCTAAATGCACGAAAAAGTGTAAAATTGCATGGCACCAGCAAAAAAACTCATAAAAGACTCATGCTGTTCTGAACAGTGAGTGCTTCTAGCCCACTCTTTCCAAACCTTCTAAAAGTACCCTGCTGTGAGAGCTTTTAATGAGAGTCTAAAGCCTAAATTTAGAATAAAGATATTAAATTTATTATTTGAAATCAGTTTTAAAAAGATAACATGGCCAGTAAACAATGCTGAGAACTCTTTTTATGAGGGGCAGCTAAGAGGAACTACTGAACCTCTCCTAAGAGTTTCTTCTTGTTTATTGTTAATGCCTGGCATCCTTTATCTGACTCTCTGCACTGCTCTTCATTATCTATTCTCTCTGTATTTTGATCTAACTGAATTAATATTTACCTTGCCTTTGAAATTTGTGTTCATCTGTTTTAAAGTCCTGTGGACATCTTAGATATTACAGAATACATATTAATACTATTTTTGAAGTCCTGCAGTGGCACAATAGCAGATTTATGTGTTTGATATCTTAATGTTTCAGACAGCCTTATGTAGACAGAATGTTTTTCCACAGCCATCAAATCATCAAGAGATTAGCCCCAAACCAGTTTTTGTGGGAAACATGCGCACTGTGACAAAAATATAACAGGAATAGAAAGTTGAATAAGGGACTGCATAATTCCCCATCAGTATCCAGTAGCTTTATAAAAGCTACTAAAATGTACTTAGGAAGTACTAAAAATTGGCTAAATTTTCATGGCATTTCTCTGTAGCAATCCTAAAAGGCTGTGGAAATGCCACTTCTCTAATAATAGTTTTTGTGATTTTTCTAGTATTCTAAAGGTCTGTCAGCTATGTCTTAAGATTTCAAAGAGCATTCTGGAAAAGACACTGTTCTGCACAGTGGATATTACAAATGTCTGTGTTGTGTGCACAAGGGCTGAGCTCGGGTGCAGACATGGTGTTTGGGATTTAAACACTTTTAGAGTGTCTCTAGTTCCATTTCTCATTGGAGAAAGGAGCTCTTTCAGCCTAATCATGGGGCCCTTTGAGCCAGACTGCTTTAAAGATGTGCATTTAATGGACCTAGAGGCCCCAAACATATTTGATAGAGCACTGTGCAGAATGAAGAAGAGGAAAGAAAGAGGTGGCCCATGGGCTGTGCGAATATCCCCTAGAAAGTCTGAGTCTTTTATGTGTCAGGAGAAACAGTGAATTTTTTTTTTAAGTTTAATATTGATAAGTGTAACTGGCCTTTGAAGTAGCTATTGAGTCAATACCTGGCTCTAGATATAATTCAGGGGCTTTGTTCTTCTCCCCACTTTGAATAGCAAAAATAGGAACAGGAGTGATCATTTGAATAATGCATGGGGGATTATAATGATATATACAATTAAAATTCAGTATTAGAATATACACTTAAACAGAATCTTTCTTTTAGTGTTCATCTTCACTATTGATTAAACGAGCTGGTGACGTGCACATTTTAGTGTCAGGACCTGCCTTACTTCAATGCATTGTTGTTTTCTCATCCATGAATGTACAATGTGATACCTCAGGTCCATTTTTATACTTTTCTACCATTCTTTTAGGCTGTGATTTAGGATTATATAAAATCAGTAGTCAATGTTCATATAAGCATTAATAAAATGTTTCCAGTTCTGTGTTTATTTAGAATTTCATAACATTTTTATATGAAGGTAGACCCCAAAAACATGCTTTCCTGTCTGAAGACACTCCCACATTTTATACATTTCAAAGAAGCTGTTAAGCAGTTTACCCTAATATTTGAAGATAGACCAGCTCTAACTATTGATTGAATAGCTAGTTAGGATGCAGGTGGTAAAAAACATTGTGTTCTCCTTGTTGATCCTGTTTCAAGTAGCAAGTAAGTAAACCTCAGCAGATTTTATCATTGGGGGTATCCCAAAGTAACTGGAAGTTTTTGCAAAACTACCCTCCTTTGTCACAGACTGAGTAATAGCAGATCATAATGCCATTTAAGAAGTAATTCCTGATTCTCTTCAGTATTTAAGACATTCCAGTGCTTATCAGCTGCAAATAAGAAGTCATTGAAAAGCATATGGCATCTGTTGCACACCAGACCATACATTTTGGTACCAGAGAAATTACAAAACTAAGGGAGGAGCCTGGACATAATAGCCCCTTTTTCTCACCTATAGCAGATGGTCAGATTCCTAATTTAAAATTTTGCTGGAGTTCTGGCATACTGCCATCTGACTCCACAGCTGCAACAGTGCAATAACTCTGTCACCTCTCTTAGAAAATGCTTCTTGAGAGCAAATTTAATGCCTAGTGAAGTGTTGAATTTACAGCTGCTGGGAGCAGAATATAATATGTAAGAGAAGGCCGTGAGGTCCCGCTGATTTCCCTCACCTGGTTACAAGTAAGGTTGTGTTTATATGAAACTGTTGTGAACAGCATTAGGGAATTGGAGGGAAGATGTTTTCAGTTATTTGTTTTCAAAGGCCTTTCAGTAATCCTGTGTACAAAGAATCGATCAGCAGTGTCAGTGGAGATCTTGACCAAAGAGCTTGACTGAGGTTATGGAAAACATTCATAAACATTATCATTGCAAGAAGGTAAGCATTGCGTTATCATTGCATTGTTTTCTGAAAGTTTTCCTTTTGCCTCAGCTCTATCAGTCTCTATTAATATTGAAAATGCTGGTGCAGATGAGAGTGGTAATCCTGAATCCCTCACCAAGTGTTCAATCCACCTATCCCCTTATTTACTCAGCTGAAGATGGTGGCCCACCCCCGCAGAGCTGCCAGGACAGTTTCCAGGAGTAGCACTGGATGGGTATTTATGACATGGGAAATGCTTTACTGATTTTTTTGGGGGAACGCAAGCCAGACTCTTTCACACAGAAAATGGGTATCAGGCACTACTAACTTGAATTGAATTTGAAATTTTGTTCTGGAATTAAGATCTTCCTATTCTGTGGCCATAACCTGCCAAGTTTGATCTGTAGTCTCTCTAGTGTGGAGGTTATGCAGACATGAAATTTACTTTTTTCTTCAGAAATTTGTGTAAAGTTTAGCAGGCTCTTCCTCTTTTGCAAAGCTAGAAATAAGATTTATGACAGGTTTGCAGTCTTCAGATCTTGCTAGAAGATCATTGTTGGCCCCATTATTTCATGACAGGTAATGTGCTGACATTTTTGGAAAATGTCAGTTGGATATTCTAAATACAGCAGATTTCTCTCCATGGGCAGTGAGCCTTGAGCTACACTCATAGCTGAGCCTTGCAGGAGTGGTTTCTCTTAAATGTATGCAAGGAATGGATCAGCTCCTGAAGATCTTGGCTGACTGGAAAGAGAGGTGTGTCCAGTAGAAAACTGGTCCTCAGTACACAGGGACACCACCTGCTCTGTCAGAGGAGACCACATTGAGTGGAGCTGTGAGCATAGGTCCTTTTCCTCACACCCTTGCAGAGACAGTGTCTTTTCTGAAAAATAGTATCTGTATTTGATTTAAGCCAAACTTACCCTCTTCTTTGCCCCCCTGTCCCAGCCTTCCTAGGGCAAAGCACATCCCAAAAGCTTGTTCAGGCTCCTCCATATTTTTATGCGTTTCTGCACAAGAGCCAACCCCCTACAGCATTGTGTTCCTGAACAAACAAGAGTTTTTCCCAGTGGGACTACAAGACACATTTCTGGGTTTGCATGGCACTGTCTGCATTAGGCTCTATCACAGCAGCACAGTTTGAATTCTGAGCAGTGATTATCAGCTATTTGAATGCAGCAAATGAGTCCTGCACGCTGCATTAATACATCCACATAACTCTTTAGTTAGCATTAGGAGCCTGAGATAGTATTCATTTTTTCCTTATTTTTTAAATTAATCAGCATGTACTGTCTAAATCATTTTGTGTCTGCTCCATTTTTGGTGATCACAATGATTCTCTAGCTGTGGTGTTGAAAATATTTCTATCAAAGAAAAGGTGATGAAAGTGAGAAAAGATAACCTTGTAGCAAAACAATTGGACAGGAACAGGTTCTGTTGTGGCATCCTGCCTTGACCTTGGATAAATCCTTCCCTCTATATATGCTTTTCTTCCTCATTCACATTAATTGAAAGGAAAATGATATTATCTAATTTTTATCACAATTTGTATGGCTTCTGTGCTTACACTGTAAGTAACGGACTGGTTCTCGCCCATGCCTTTCAGAAGGGAGATCTGATCTTCACTGCAGCCTCTAGGTATTTCACATAGCTGCTAATGATAGTAACTGGAAGCAATGAGTAATATCTAAAATTTAAGCTATTTGAAGTCACATTATAGATTTCTTCTATCAAATCGTCTTGCAGACAGCAGCATTTTCCCTGTAGAGTGTGAATAATTAAGATTAATACACTATCTGACAACTTTTTGTCAGATAATTTCTGCTGCTTTTAAGGGAAAGTTTCAAATCTGAGGAATAAACAGTGCTTAAAAAAATTTCTCCACTCTGTAATTCTACACATTTGAAACCAATAGACAGAAACCTAAGTCAAGTTAATTGCTTTCTGCATAAAAACCAGATCCTCAAAAAATTGCTTGTGTCCTTGATCCTACAAGCACTTAAGGACTTTCTTTGTCATGCACATAATCAGTTCCATTTAGCTTATTTAGATATCACAAATGCTCAAGGTTAAGTCTCTGTGCAGGCATTTATAGGATTGAAGCCTCAAATTATGTATGCCAAATGGCAAAATACCTTTTCAAATAGACTTGTTCCTCATTGAACACCATTTTGTAGAAATAGTATTTTTCCAGAAAATTCACCAAAAATCACCTATTTTTCTTGGGTTTGTAGCTGAGAAATGCAAAGACTTTCCATTCCAGAGAGGTTTCTTCTTCTTTTTTTTAACTCTAAAGGAAGAATGTTGTGATAAATGAAAAAGTAGAAGAGAAGGAGTAGTAGCATAGGAGCCAACAGTGAACACTGAAAATATTTTTTACTGAAAATATGGGGTTTGAATGCATGTATATATATTCATTTCTCATCTTTAAGATATTTATCTTTTTTTCCCCCAAGAAACATACCATTTTTGGCAATCATATATAATGTATGCAATATGCAGAGCATGTGTAATAACCTGAGTTTTGCAGTATAATCCATGTCAGTGCTGTGTTGGTTCATCCATGAAACCCTAGCACTTCCCTCTAAGTGCTTTCCATTATACTTGGGAGATATTTTATTTTTAAAAATCATTATCGAATTAATTTTAGTTTTTGAAATAATGGCTCCCAGAAGGTCAACTGCTCCCTACATGACAACCCGGGAGGCTGTTCCACAGCTGTGAATACATTTTCTGTGGAGCTTTCAAGGACCAAGACTCAGCTCCTCTTTAAACATCTCTCTGACACTCAAAACACAGGAAGAATAAGGGAAAGAGAAAGTGGGGAGGTTAATGAGTAATTATAGTTGGCTTTGATTTCCCCCAGATGTCTTTAAAATGGAGTAAAACAAACAAGAAGCCAAGTCACATCCGTAGCTGTGCTTAGAGGAAAGTGTCAATCCACACACAGAGCTCAGTTCTTTTCGTGTTAGGGCTTGAAGACAAACGTAGATTGACATGACCTTTAGAGTGAGGAAAATATATGGGCTTTGTGGCAAATGGACATACTTCTGATGTGATCAGATTGCTGCTGACTTCAGCACTTGTTTCAACAATGACAAAAAAACCTCATGACCAGGCCCTTTAACTGTTTCCCTTGCTATTGCCCACAGAGACGAAGGTTCCTTTCTCTGGCTGCATCCCGGAGCACTGCAGGCAGTGATCAGATGACTGACATGGTTATAGAAAGGCTACATCTTCTTGGCATCATAGCACTGCTCACACCAGGGCTTGCTCCTCTTCTGCTGTAGGAAAAAGGAAAGCAAGGAGCAGAAAACAGAAGGAGCACAGGAATTAGCACCAGGGCAAGGTAGAGCCATCAGCCATCCATCCCTCACCTGTATGCAAATATTGTAATTCTGTAGACCCAATAGAACATGACACATCTATTCTGACTCTTAATCTGGCAAGCTGCTCCCTGGACTCTATGCCTTTGAATTTTGTGCAAGGAATGGGATCAGAATTTGACCAATATTATTTCCTGGTTTGGAAATCAACTTGAGTTACATATGTCACCTGCAGATCAAAGAAGAAATTCCCCACAATGTTTATGGAAGATTATTAGTTGTTTTAGTGTTCTTTTTTACCACTATTTTACTTGGCTTCAGGTTCTCCAGGAGTATAAATGAGGGCTCTGTTATTTCAATGTCTGAACAGCTTGCCACTCCTCTACAGGCTTAGGGAAGTAATAGTCAGATTTACTTCATGAACAGGACTGAAGAGTTCACCTTGGTTTGTAATTGGCACAGAAAGAGTTCTTCAGGACAAGGATCCATTAACCAGAGCTATAGCTTCCATGGGAGCACTGTGCTTGCTGGATGTGTTTTTATATGGGCAATGATGCTGGAAAGCCAGAGAAGCTCCCCAGCTTGGGGGGCAGGGGAGAGGAGAGACAGAAGACCCTTAGCAAATTGCTTGCAAATGTTTTGGGTATCTGACCATCTACTCTGCAAACTGAGAGACAGAGAAAGAAAGCAAGGGAACATTAAGGGAACAAGGACAAATAACATTTTCCCACTGACTGTAATTGCACATGCTGCACAACTGTCAAGAATTAACAGTATAATTTACCCAAATGAAAAATTTCCTAGGAGCCCCATTAGTTGTCAAAGGCTAGTGGAGTGTAAGAGCACTATTTTTAAAGTTAACCTACCAGAATAAATCCATTTGTATAGGCATTAGCATGCAGCAGCATGAGTTTTCCAAGATCTTGAAAGTCCATGTGTTTACAAGATCCAAGTCTAAATTTCTGAGTCTCAGTATGGCAAGGACCATGACAGTGCCATGAGCAGAAAAGAGTCAATAAGAGCCACTTATTTGCATGTGTTTCTGAAAAGAAACACATCACATGTTCTTGTTCATGAGCCTTGTCCCAGCGTCATGGTTTCAATCCCAGTTGGAGATTAAGCACCATGCAGCCACTCCTTAATCCCCTCTCAATTTCTTCCCAAGCCCCAGTGGAGTGTGAAGGAGAATCAAAGTAAAATTTTCATGTTGAGATAAGAACAGTTTAATAATTGAAATTAAAGTAAAATACAGTCATAATGGTAAATGATAATAAAAAGGGGAAAAAAACGAGTGATGCACAATGCAACTGCTCACCACCCAATGACTGATGCCAGGCCTCCCTTCCTGAACCCAGATCAGCCACACTTCCAGGTAATTCCCCCCATGTTATATACTGGGCATGATGTTCTATGGTGTGGAATATCCCTTTGGTCGGTTTGGGTCACCTGTCCCAGCTCTGCTCCCTCAGTTTCTTTTGTGTACCTCCTCACTGGCAGGGCATGAGACAAAGAAAAAAATGTTCTCAACTTGGGGTAAACATGACAAAAACCTAAAACATCAGTGTATTATTGACAAAATCCTCATTCTGAATCCAAAACAGCACTGTAACAGCTATTGAGAAGAAATTTAACTCTACCCTAGCTGAAAGCAGGACATGTCCTGAATTCCTCCAACTGGCGGTTGAGACATTAGACACCAGACCCCCTTTCTCCAAGCAGCCACTGATTTTCCATTAGTATATAGGAAGATCAGTGTCCCAGGCCTCTCCTGCTGTCAGATTGGGCTGAAATTGTCCAGTGAGTGCAAAAATTATAGGAACAAACCAACCTGTCTGGAACGTTGCGGCTCCTGCACAGCCTTGGTTTCCTTAGAGACTGAAGATTGATCATATATGTTTTAATCTATCTTGCTGTAAATATGCTATATGAGCTTGTTCCTTTTCGAATACTTTATTGTAATTTTATGCAAAAATATGCAATGACATGCTTATTTTTTATAATGGCCTTGCATAATCATAGTCAATAATTTTTTGTTGTAAGACATATTCTGCTTTGTAAGCAAGTTTTGAAGTCAGTGTCCTGGATAGCTGCTGACAGAGAAGCACACCAGACCCAAGTTCTGAAGGCCAGATTGCTACACTGCCTGACCTTGATACAAAAGTGTTTATGAGAGAGAAAATAATTCCAGGTACCCACCACATCTATCCCTGTCTCCAACCAACTGCACAGCTTGTCGATTTGTACCATTTGATTACATATTCACCTACAGATTATTTAGAATTTCTGAGATACTGTCAAAGCTTTTAATATGAGAAAGAAGTGCCTTAACTTTCACTGAAAGTGCTTTTTTTTTCCTTGATAGAAACAGAAATGTACCACCGGCTGCACCCAATATTTTGATGGAGCTGTCACACAAACATTCGTCGCTATGGCACTTTTCCTTACTTTTTTCACACTGAATAGAGTTAGTCTCAGGCACATTAGCAATGTGAATATTGCAGTGTGGGAGACTCTCAGGTTCAAAGCCAGTCTTGTTACCTTGCTGTGTGAGTGCTAGTTGTTAAAAATTGCTCTGGCTTCCTATTGTGTATAAAAATACTAATTGCTTCAGCAGCATGTATGTATTCAGTTTTCCTCTGTTCAAAAAGGAGACTATGGCGATTTGAAATGTAAAAGTATAATCATGCTAGATAAATTGGACAGCACTTAAGCAATCAAAAGCTAATGCAGTCTTGTAAAAGTAGTTTTAGGGAAATATTTCAAGCTTTATTCACTCAGATAGCATGTTCAAGAGCCAAAGCATGGCTTTATTTTTTCTTTCTGCACAATTGAGCGTTAAATATTGCACTGAGACACAGCAAAACAGGTTTTGCTATTCTCTAATACTGCCTAAGATTGTTTTCAAAACGGCACATTTGCCATCAGCCACACAAGGCATCCATCAATTGACCAATTAAAAAAATGTGGGAGCATTTGCATGCTGTTAGATTACAGTCGTCTGTGGTTTTTTAGGGTAAATTAATTTTAATAATTTTGTTTCTTTTTAATTTTTTTTCATATAACCTCTTGGCTGTCCCAATGAGTTGTTTTCTTTTAATTCAAGTCTGAAATAAAATTATACCATATCATATCAGAAAAGGACATTTAAGTTACTTTTAACTGGTTTAATTATTTAAAGCTTACATTTGTTTTATATTTTCCTGTGTTACATTTTCATTTTTCTCTTTTTCTTCTCGAATTGCCCTTATTTAAAAATCCTTTTTGTTGTTTTTCACTTTCCACTCTCCACATTCTTAATTTCTTTTAATTTTTTTTTTGCTAAACTGTCACCTCAAATCAGTGGCAACAGCCATATTCAAAGGGGATATGCATGTCTGAAGGGCATCCTTCTTCTCCCTGAATTATTTCCCAGTAGTTTGTCTTATCGTCTGTTTTCTTTTACGAAAAACATAATTTTTCATTTGAACAAGATAGTATGACCTATTCTGTCTTGCTTTGCCTTGTTTGACACAAGCAAATATTATTTTTTTGGACAACTAATTGCTAATTTTGTCTGAGGGGCTTGTCTGCTCTCTTTTTGTTCACCCGTAACCTATAACAATTTCTGAGAAGAAAATCAGCAAACATAAACGCTACAATGCAAATTATTTTGATTTGCATAATCCACAACTGCTGAAACATGAGGATAATAAAATGCTCTGGAAAACATAATGCAGAGATTGCTTACCAAATAAATGGTAATCTCAGGTTTTGTCAATGATACACACTTGCTTGGGAAGCTCGTGGTTCCAATGTTTTAGTAATATTTTGTTCTCTAACTGATGAAGTAAGAAAAGCCACTTTCTCCTTTGGTTGCCGTGCTAAAGCCAGAAATGTCCCAAGGAGGGCAACAAGGATGGGGAAGGGTCAAGGGTCTAGATGGAAAGCCACAGAAGGAGTGGCTGAGGTCACTTGGTCTGTTCAGCCTGGGGAAGAGGAGACTTAGACCTCCTCGCGGTCGGCAGCTTCCTCACAAAGAGAAGCAGAGGGGCAGACACTGATGTCTTCTTTCTGGTGAACAGTTACAGGACCTGATGGAAAGGCTTGAAGCTGTGTCAGGAGTGGCTTAGGTGTTTTTAAGGTATTTTTCCTAATATATACCTTTTCTAGATATTAGGAAGTTCCCACAATTACGTTTTCTGTTCCGAGCCTGGGTGAAACAACTCTGTAAGCACTTGCATGACTTCCTGCAGGAATGGCTGTTCTGGATGTACTTTGAAAAGCTGTGGGATGGAGCCGAGCTTGTAGATTAAGACATCTAAATGTAAATGTTTATGTATGGATGTGTGCATGTGAGCTAAGTGTCTGAACCAATGTCAGAGTCACTGTTGGTGATGGAAATCTGAAGTGACTGAAGCCACTACCAGATGGGATGCTCGTATGTCTGCAAGGGATGGGTAGGATTTACAGGAGAATTGTGCAGTTTTGTTCTGAGCTGGCAGCAGGAGGTGAGAAGAGGTATTCCAGGGACATCCAAAATACTTCCCTGGATAATCTTTTTTTGCGGTGCCACTCAAACTTACCTGGTTGACGTGGGCAGGCTGTCCTTGGGAAGCATGGGATCAGAGGCCTGGCTCTGCGTATCATCTTTGTTGTGTGGCAAAGGTTGTGACTGGCAGGTAAAGGTTTATTCAAGAGTTTGATTTAAGACTCAGGTTGTTACTGTACTTGTCATGTGAGCACCTCAGCCTTATAATTCCCTTTATAAGGGAAAGATTTTGTTGGGTGTTTTTTTCCGTCCCATTAAATTCTCCATTCACTTATTAATAATTTGGCAAAACCAAAAAGAAAGCCAGTGATTTGCCTAAGCCAACCCAGAGTCATAAGATTGTCTCCCAAAACTGGGTATAGGTTTTCTCTTCGCCAGATTTTGCCTTCTTTGACTCTGTTTTGTGGTCCTGAGAGCTCATCCAGTCATAACATCACCACCTCTAGTAGACCTTGTGTGCTCTAACATATTCTTACACAACATAATTTCTCCTGAGCCCTTGTCCAAGCCAGTGTTAACTCAACTGTTCTTACAGCTTTGGGGGTTCTATTAACCTATACAGACTTTTTACAAACTCCCTCGGGTCTGTCTGTGTGTATGTGTCTATATATGACCTCCATGAGAGGTTGTATATCCTAATTTAAAGCTTGGCTTCACAAAAAGCAAACTGTTTGGAGGACAGAAAAGCCTTGTCTTTTCCCTCTAATGCAAATGGTGGAAATTTCTTCCCCTTTTTTACCAAACCCAGACGTCAAGACCAAAAGGCAACAAGGGGTCCTGACACATCTACTGTTGGGAATCTTAGCCATAGAAAGAGAAAACAGATTGACAGGCAGGCAGAGAGAGTTTTTTTCAGGCACAGCTGCAGTATTCACATGCTCACTTTCATGTGGGAAAGGTATTTTTTGGTTCCTTATATCCATTCATCATTACTATGTACTATTGCCAACCCCAGGAGAAACATGAGTTATGAAAAAGCAAAGCAAACAGATTTGCCCACCTTAGATTTTACTTTATTCTTGAGGTATCCAGATGGAAACAACATATTTGATGTACTTAAAGCTACAAATTTGATTTCATCTTCAGGTTCAGCATTTTGACACATGTAATTTACCTTATAACGAGAGCCTCAGAGCAATGCATTTTGAGGTCACAGGCAAAAAGCCAATCTACAGCTACTTGTATTGAGCTGTACTTCACATTCTCTGAAAGGAGTCAAAATGGAGAAGGCTTTCCTTGTTTTTAGTGATGTAACAAACTTTCACAAAGTGAATTCTTTTCAACACAAAAAAAAAGACATACTCGGAAGACCTTGCTGTGGTCTTTGCAAGCTGCTCTGTGCCAGTCAAGCCTCACATAACCAGGAAGTGTATTAGCTGAACAGATACTAGCAAATCATTTTTTAATACCTCATTTCAGGTCTTTGGAGATTAATTTTATCATAAATTTGGAAGCCTGATTTAATTGCACTAATTATATTTTCTCTTGGGAATTGATGGATTACTACCTAGCATATTTTCACCGTGTGTAATGAATCGCGTTGAGGCTTTCTCTTATCTATACCTGCTGAAAGTCAAGGAAATAAGTTACAGAAGACATTAAAAAACATGCAAGAAATTACCCTAAACCATTTGCTACATGTTCCTTCTCCTCTCATGGATCTGTTCTTACAATGATGATTCCATTCTTCTGGAAATAATTGCCGAAACTCCATTTTAATTCTCTGTCTGTGGGGAATTCACTGAAAAGAGAGCACATTTCAGGCATGCACAACATCTACAGTCCTCCTCACATCACTCTATTAACAACCATCCACCCATCCACATGTATTCATTTTTGAATGGAATGCTGTGGGTGCAGAAGTAATTATATCCGCCACACTTCCCGGTACTTGTGATTCCATCAGATGTAATCATGCACTTGCTGGAGACCTGATTTCACTGCTGCTGAAATTTGCCACTGAATGGAATAAGGGATTAGGTGACATCCTGTCACACAATAAAGTTCATCTGTCATGTTCAAGTGCCAATCACCAGGATATCTTGTGTTTTGTACAACTTTGGAAAATCATGTTGTCTCCTGGTCTCTGCACGACCTTTCCTGTTCAGTGTTCATTTAATGCCATAAAGCTTATAATCAGTATTTATCATTTATGTGGAAAGAAAAACAGCCTGAAATGAAGGAACCATTAAAAGCACAGCGTGCTTTCTGTCCTCTTAATTCCTCCTGTGGAATCAAAAAAACCCCAAAAGTCTTTTTTTCTTAGGGTGAGGGATATTCACAAGGGCTAATTCTGCACCCCCATCTTCATATCCTTCCTTATAGCTTTGTTCTGAAGTCTTTCCTTTTCTCTCTGCTTTTGCAGGCAGAGCAGTAGCTAAGCTAAGAACAAGTACATCTCGAGTTCAGCCTTGATGCTGAACTGCTATTGGCCTCTTTTTCTGAGCCCACCACATCCTTCCTCTCTGCAAAAAAATGAGGCTCCTTGCCCACTACTGTGGCAAAGGGGCTCCATTCTGGGTGTTTGTGTGCCCTCTCCACACTGGGGGAATACCAATATTGAGGCAAAGTCTGCACTACACTGCTCAGGCAGCTGGACATTGTGTAGACTCTCAGAAATTCTAGCAGGAGCCGCAGCTGTCGAGGGGTTTCTTCTGCTGGTCAGGAGCACAGGGTAGGATGTTGCAAAGCACTGAGTCCAGCGTGCTCAGCTGAGAGTTGAGCAGGGGGGACCAACATCTCATTATTTTCCTGACCTGATTAACAAAGTATTTTGAAAGCAGTGCATGCTCTAATTTGACTGTATGGTTACCCCTTTTTCGAATTGCATTTTCTCAAATGTGGCTCTTAGAATTGCGTATTCTCAAGGTATCACCTAAAGGGGGACCCTTCTTTCAGATATGACAATCATTTCCCCTTAATTAATTTTGATAGTTTGTTCACATTCACGGAGCAGATCTTCATGAAGAGAAAGAAAGGCACATTTCCTTCAGGAGTGAGCTATGAACACATTAAATTGAAAAGCTGCGATGTTCTGTGTCACATTAGCTTGGTCCCTACAACGCAGCAGTCACGCTTGATAAACGGCGACATTAAGAATAACATTAGAGAACACAGGCACGGGGTTGTGATGGCAACCAGGATACCTATCTGCCCATTGTTACAGACATTGCCCTCCTCTTTTATGCCTTTGGGAGTGATGGACATATAGAGGGAAAATAATCAATATGTTTCTCAATTTTTTCTCATGGTTAACTGAAAAATACATGGATTATAGCTGGACTTTCCATTGAGCTGTAATCCTGTAACTTCAGTGCCATGAAAAAATACATAATTATGCTATGTTAAATATAGAAGCACGTGGCAGAAGTTATAAAATTTATTACAGTAATTAGAATTTATTTATTTATTTATTTATTTATTTATATAAGCTATATGTGTGGGTGTACAATGTTATATAAACACATAGGAGCAGTTTTCCAAGGTGTCTATCACTGTCGCACCAAAGTGCTGATACTGCTGTGAGGAGGAGGCTGATTGCCTATTTAAGACTCTAAGTGGCAGTGAGGATTATTTTCTTTTGCTTTTGACCTACCTTTCCCCATTTCTGAATGGCTGGTGTTCAGTTCTTTCTTTAAGCCAGTTTTATGGATAGGGCTTGCTTATTAAAAATTACAGACATTATTTTAAATCACAGCGCTGTCAGTGAATCTCTTTAGTGGATCATACTTCCTATAGATTCCTGGAGGTTTCTGGCTTGAACTGCAGCACAGTCATCTTGGAATGATATCCTCTGATTTCACTTCACACTTAACAGTCTCAGGGAATTTTTCCAGAGCCCTTGGTGTTATTTTCACCTTTTCATTGGAATCAGTAGTACCACCACTGTTCCCACACAGCCTGATGATGTCACATTTAGGTGGACACTGACTCCATTATCCCACTTGTGCTTTCTTTTGCTCTCTTTCCTATATATAATTCAAATAAAATACTTATTTCAAAAGAATGTATTTATTCTCTTTTAAAACTAGCCTTGGATTGTGATGTCCAAAAAGAGCTTGAAGCTAGGTGTGACCTTTGTGCTGGAGCTAGTGCCTATGCAGTTGGTGTGTAAAGCCCCTTGGTTTCTCTCTTGCTGGTTGTGCCTTGCTGCAAGCTTACAGTGACGGGAGCTGCCACTTGTGCTCCATATTTTTATGCAGGAGCTAAGACACAGATCTCTGGTTCGTTACTCTGGCTCCTACAGTGCAAGCAAATTATAATAGTTTAAACACAGTTGGGTTTATTTTTAGTCTGAAGGATAACAAGCTGGCCATGGCAGAGACTGGAAAACCAGGCAGAGAAATTCTGATGGTTCAGCTTTTCTACTTCCCCAGGACCTTTATGGAGAGTAAAGCAAAAAGAGGTAGCAGGTGAGAAACATGGGCTATAACCTGTGCAAAACTCCTGACTCCTACCAGAAACAATTTCTGCGGAGAAGGGTTTTATACTGTGGCATCCCCATCAGGGGAAACATGGAAGAGAATTTGGGTATATAAACACATGCTTTTCTCTGTATCTGTTTATGTGGTGAACCAGCATTTAGCTACAACCTCCCTGCCAACCAGGCAAAGTTGCCACTGGGGAGCAGGACCTGCCCCTGGAAAGGAGCCCAGGGGCAGGGCTGAGCCCATGCAGGGCAGCCTGGGGAACAGCTCTGGCATTTTTCCTTTAATTTCTATATGGGAGTAAGGCAGCAGGGGTGCTCAGAGGGTTTAAGGACAAGGCAGTCCTCAAAATAACTCATCTTAAAATTTCTTTTCTGTCTCGTTTTTCTATTTTTCTGCAGAGTTAAATGTAAGGGAGTCTGACGTAAGAGTGTGTGATGAATCGTCGTGTAAATACGGAGGAGTGTGCAAGGAAGAGGGCGATGGCTTGAAATGTGCGTGTCAGTTCCAGGTAAGGGCTGCTCACCTTTTTGTTTGCCACTTCTAAAAAATCTTCCAAGTGTATTGAAGTATTTGTAGAGTCACTGCTTCAAACAGGCTTGTGGACTCTAACCATAAACTCCTTTTTCAATGGTACTGATTGGATCAAATAACAGCAGGGTCACCAGTGATCATAAAGGTTATGAATTAGAACAATGAATTAGTCCTGCTCAGAGGGGAAAAAAAAGAAAAGATAAAAATGTCTTCTGAAGTTTTAAAAAGAAGTGAAAAGCAGGTTCAATTTTTTGTTGGTTTTTGAGCCTTTCGTTTACATTTTTTATAACTATAATGGCAATTCTTCACCCCTCCTGCCACCAACTTTTTTAGAGAAAAAGCAATACAGCAGTTCTTTAGTTTCAAAGTTTATAGCCAGGACAAATGTATCAAATATTATGTACAAGACTCATGGTAAAACTGGAAGAGCTAGCAGTGTTATCAGCAAACCCTGGAGTGGGCTGTCTTTCAGTGTTTTAAATATAATTGTGTGTTCTGTTTCCAATAAATAATAAATCAAGGGAAACCAGAATAGCAATGGTGTGTATATGATCATACACTGGTTTAGGATTTCAGTGTTTCGGAGCTGGCTTTTGACGGAGTTCTGTTCATCTGTGCTGGGGACATTGTTCTAACTGCCTTTTAAAGGGAGAAAAAATTCTTATGAGAAGAGGCTTTTTCATCTGTCTCAGTCTGTCTGTAACATTCATTTATGCAAAATAGGAAAATCAAAGCTCAATAATGATTAAAACAGAAAAGGAAAGTAGATAAAACCCTAGGATAACTAAAGGTTTCATTTATTTTCTGTAGGTGGTAAATTTTGTGACTTCATAACAACCAGGTCTTGAAGACAAAAAATATCTAGTCCATGTGACACACTGTTAATTTATTTTGAAGAGAGCATTTTCTAAAAAAGCATTGTTTTTAGACTACTTGCATGTTTACTTCTACTTCTTGAAAAATTTATTCTATACTCTTAGGGAAGAAGTCTATGTGTGAGAAAATACCGTGTTTTTCAGACATAGCAGGTTGAAAATCTTCCTGTAACTCTCAAACTTAATTGAGCTGCAACTAGCTCTCAAACTCAATTTGCTGCAACTAGCAGCACCAAAATTTCCAGGCAACAAACACCCAGCCCAAACTGTTAGGTTCTTCACATGCGAGACTATCTGAGAGCTAGCTAATTTTTTCCTGATATTGCAAGGTTTTGAAAGGAAAATAGACACATTTGTGTATAGTGGTTCAGCTGAAGAGGCACTGAAAGTAAGATGTGGGAATATCAGCCTGTTCTTCAAGAAGTGTGTTTCCTATTCATCATAGAGCTGGATAACTGTGCCACTGGTTCCATCCAGCAAGGTATTTCTTATGCTGTTAAAAAAGCAGTTTTTAGAAAAACGTACCCTAACAAGAGAGTTGCAAAATCAAATTGATCTGAGATCCAGGTTGTGGTCAGGTGAAATGTTCCTGCTGGAGGGGAAATCACAGAATCCATGAATATGCTGAGTTGAAAGGGACCCACAAGAGTCATTTAGTCCTGTTCCTGCCCCTGCACAGGACACCCCAGGAGTCACCCCATGTGCCTGAGAGCGATGTCCAGACACTTCTTGAGCTCTGCAAGGTTGGTGCTGTGACCACTCCCCTGGGGAGCCTGTTCCAGTGCCCAAACACCCTCTGGGTGAATAATACCCAACCTAAATTCCCTGGATTCCCTTCTTCAGGCCATTCCCTCGGGTACTGTCACTGGTTACCACAGAGAAGAGATCAGTGCCTGCCCCTCCTCTTCCCCTCACAAGGAAGTTGTGACTGCAATGAGGTCTGCATGACAGAGGGGTGTTTTGGGGAGCAGAGGGGTGCAACTAATCACAGCCACCCCTGAACTAAGGCCGAGACTGGCACAAACTTTCTTCAGATAAGGGAAAATGTATGACAAATTTCAGTGTTGTTTGGAACAGCTGTAATGTCATTGGCAGCAAGAGCTCTGCAGGCTAAAAGATCTTTTGCTGTAGTTGGGATGAGTTTTACAAAACCTGAATGCAAAAACTGATCAACAACTAGCAAGTGTGTTATGAACCACTGGAGGAGGTAAGATGGGGTGAGGTGGGGTGAGGAGAGAGAGAGACATCATGGGGCTCTTTTCCAATCTCAGTAAGAAAGACTTGACAACAACCAGTTTAATAAGATAACTGCTTTAATAAGAGAGAATAGGAAAAGGAGCAAAGTGACAATGAGCAAATCTTACAACCCATTCAGATGTTGGAAGCTCTAAAATCACACAGCACTGGATGGAGCTTGGATGGATTTTCCCATGGCACACTGTGCCAAGCAGATCCTGTGCATGAAGAGATGCTCTCCCTTTTGGCCATTTGAGGTACTAGAGGATTTCCTCACAAGAAAACAATTTGACTCCTACAGGGAGCTCGCAGGAGAACTTTGGACTGTACTGTACCAAATCACTAAAGGCTTACCAAACTGTAAAAAAGGAATCCCTTTACTTTTTGTTTTCTATCCTCAGCACGGGACCTGTAAATTTAAAACATCACACAGAGACTTAAGGAGAATTGAGAATTTATCTATTGAACAGAGAATTATCTATCGGAAAGTATTGTCCCCCTCAGGAGTTGCCTGTTAATTACTCTCTAGAAATGACTGTTCAGTATGGCATGTGACAGGACTAATGGCTGTGGTTGAGTGTCTGAGAGCTACTCACTATAAGAAAGTATTACAAAACTATTAGAAATCATTTTCAGAGCTGGCAGCATGATTTATTTCTGTCCATACCTGCTTAGTTCATTTTCAGTTGGTCATCTATGGCAGGATGACAAAGGATTGGAGGGTAATACCCTTCAAAATTATATTTTAATATTTCAGTATTTTGACCTTTATGTATGTCAAAGCATGAAGAAACTGTTGTGGGAGAGAATCTCATTTGGAATTTGGAGAAGAAACTCTTGTATTTTTAAGTAATTTTAGCTTAACATTATTTCTGCATGCAGTCTCTTGGTTTGAACTATACTGGTTTAATCATAAACTTTGTGTGGTTAAGAAGTGTGGTAGTTACTCTGTATTTCATCATTACTTCTTGGTTTTTGGTTTTGGTCGGGTTGTTTTTAGGTTGGGGTGTTGAAGATGCAAAAGGTGGCTGACATTACAGTTATCAATGCACCCCCAAACAGGTTAATATCTCTTTTTCCATGCTGTGAAGCAGGGTCGTGCAGCACTCTTGGATGTTAGGCAGATTGGTGATCCCAGCATCTTAATGTACATTATGTGTACAAGGGGTTTATAATCCACTTCTGTTAGAATATAGGAAAACAGTAAAATGCAGGTATCTTCTGCAAAAGCTATTCTGAATGATAAGTTTTCCTTTCTTTTTATTTGTATCAAATTCTACAAAATTTAAGATTCAAATTTTTCATTGTAGTAATAGAAAAGCGTCATTATAGTTGTTGACCAAGTAAAAGACTCATGATGCTCTTGAATTTAATGAGAATGGTGATTGTTTTCCACCTCCTTTGTAAGACTGTTCTGACCAAAAAGGTCGTCAAATTTCCCCTTAAGCACTGTTCTCCTTAAATTCTCCTTTGCTCGGTTTCATCCCCCTGTGCCTACTCATACTTTCTTGCATTATCTTGAAGAAGTTTTCTCCTTCCTCAGTGTTTATCCTTCAAATACTTCTAGATGCCTGACATATTCCCTCTAGCCAGTACCAAGTCCCACCATAGTTATTTTGTGCTTTTAATCTTTCCTACTGAATTCCAATGTTCAGTCCGCGTGGAGTTAGACTATTATTTCAGCGATCCGAGAGGAATACATATAGTGATACTGAAAAAACTAATATATTTCAAATTGTTCTTTAGCAAAAAGGGTTATAAGATGCTGTTAATAACATAACTATCTTCCTGGATATTAGTATGCAGTTGAGATTAATCACTTGATTTCTGTATGACTGGGTTATTTTATGATTTCTTTTCCAGTGTCACACAAACTATATTCCAGTTTGTGGATCAAACGGTGACACTTACCAAAATGAATGCTTCCTCAGGAGAGCTGCTTGCAAGCACCAGAAAGAGATAACAATGGTATCAAGAGGACCTTGTTATTCTGGTATGTAAAACATCACTTTGTGTCACTAATGAATGATGTTTTATGGTTAGCTCTTTAGTTTTGCCCTTAATTCCAACAATTAAAATTTTTGTGCTTTTTATGGAATGAAATAATGTGGAAAGCCTAAGTCCTCTTTAGGAATGGAACCTTTTTTTAGACAAGAAATCTGATTTATCTTCTGATATGCTAACAGATTAATAAATAAACATTGCAAGTTGAAATATTTTATCCGAGAAAATAGATTATGAATGCTTCTGTGGTGCTCATAGAGGAGCCTTGATATCCATCAAAAGGCTTTCAACAAATTTGGAGCAGGGTACAAATTAGCCATTTCTTTAGGACTTTGATTTTTTAGACCTACAGAATTAGTGTGGCATCCAACAAGTGACAATGATCATCCTGACTGCCGCTCTGACTGTATCCAAGAAATCATCTTTGACTTTGGGTCATGACATTGAAGATATGCATAACTTACAAAATCATTCCACCTGACATTTCTAATGAACTTGCCTTTTTTGTCTTTCCACACACTTAAAACATAGATTTTCCGCATTTCAAATACATGGATCAGGTTTTCACTGTCTTGAATATTGCAACATGCTCTTAGACACAGGAACTTTAACCTCCAGAGGTGTTCTGAACTTCTGGGTAGATTCAAAACTGGTGAGACCAAACACATGGCTGGCTTTGTCAGAATAAAATTAAATGACTCAGTAGTGCCAACAACCGCAATTTTTGGTATATAAATAATACATACAAAATATTAAGTTGGGGAACATCCCTCATCTTTGGATACAGAATGGTTGCTCGGATTAATCTAAACAAGGTTACATCGGTATTGTGGCCAAAAGTATGACCATGGGTTAGATGCACATTCCTTACTAACTTTATGTTGGTAAATTGCAATGACAGTTTAGAGTTATCAGGCCTGGAGCTCACTGGTAGCTGCAGAACCTTATCTGGAAATTGGGGTAAATGCATGTGCAGGCTAGCTAGTCCAAGTCCTCACTGCTGCCAGTCCCAGGTATCTCATTTAAATGCAGCGTGTTTCACACCAGCTGCTCTAAGGCCTTTGACTACTAGACCTATTCTGAGGTCTGGCTCATGTTTACTGAGGTCCAAAACAATCTGTGTTGTTGGTCCTAATATTGAAGGAAGCCCACGTTTTGTGTCCAGCTCAGAAGAATAATTCCAGCATCCCTCAGGCAGATGACTAAATCTACTGTCTTTCCCAATCTCCCACCTGTAAATTATCTCCAAATGCTGCAGAAATAGGGAAAAAAATACAGTCTAGTTTTGCAGGACTCACATATTACTATAACACACCCAAGAAATATGAAGGTTTGAACTGAGGATGTACAAGTAAATAATTTTTTAAAATTTCATGCCCAAATCATTTTAAGAAATGGACAGACAGCATGAAAGTTTCTCTATCACTAAAAAAAATTCTAGCATAATGTTTTAGGAACAACAAAAAATGTTTGTTTATATATGCATTCTATTCCACCAAGAAAAAGAAATTTCAAAATTAAAAATCGATTCTTCTCAGCCCCAGGTTGCTGGCAGCTAATTACTACATTATTCAGGTAGAACAGGATTTTTTTTTCCACCTTCCTCTCCTTTTCTTTAAGTCCTACATAAAACCCAGGAAATGCAGCATAATTTTTAGCACTTAGTGTAACAGATCAAGAAACGTGCTGAAACACAACACTCCAGAAAGCACTGAAATCACATTTGTGAAACAGAGGTTCTGATTCAGGCTGCATACTGCACTTACACTGCTGCAACTTTAAGTGCCTGGGCAGAGCTCCACTAGAATGGTACCTGCTGCTCCCTGAGTGTCTGATGTGCTTTGGGTGGCATGAAAATATTGGATGATAAAAGCCATCATCCGGAACCTCTCTATGCCCTGCCAAGACGGTGACATATTTGTGCTCTTCATCTGTTACACATATAATGGAGAATCAGATACTCAAATTAGAAGATGTTTTGTAGACCCCCACTAATTTTCACTGGTTGCCTTTCAATTTGCTATTAGAATGCTTTGTTCTAGGGCATCATTGAGAGACAAGTGTAGATTCACTGGTTTCCTATCAGACCTTTGTTTTTTCAAAGCAAAACTTCATCCTGGTGGGACGCACCCGAGACAATAGGATTAAATTCCTCCTTAGTGTTGGAACAACTGTTTAATATTTAAAATATATCAGACTTCTGGATCTCATACAAGAATAAAATACTTCCCATTTGCTGAGAATTGACACTTTCTGTACCTACGGCATGAGAACAGGCTGCACTGAGTGATTTAGTCACCAAATCATTATTCTGTTTCTTGGCAGGTAATATTTTGATTAAAATTTTACAGACAGAGGTTATTTGCAGCATATTTATTTATTTTCTTTGTCGGAAGGCTGTCAGAGTTTCAAGATTCTAAAATAAGCAATGTTTAAAGAAAGTCAATTATAGGGCTTTAGAAATAAACAAAAAGCAAATTTTGACATTAAAAATGGTTGTTTACAGAAATGAAAGAGAATGTATGGCTGAAATTTTGGGTCTGCATATACAGGTTTTAATATTGATTTTGACTGCTGCCAGATTTATATTATATGCACATGAAAATGTAACCACAGAGTGATGTAGTACTTGATTATACTTGCAGTTTCTCAATGTTTCTTATTCATTTGGATACACATTATATGTATATTTCATATACATTTCAGAGTTTCTTATACATTTGGAAGCCACAGTCCATTGCTTTCTGTTGGAATTTATAAGTAAAAAAACCAAAAAACAAACCAAATAAACAAAAACAAAATAACGATGGTAAAGCTATTTGCAGAACTAGAAAAAAACATAGGAATTATTCTCTTAGGACTGGCTTATGGAAGAGTATGCTTGCTTAAAATTTGTCAGTGGACTATTTGCCCTCCTGTTTGTACTTAGCAGTTTGCCCTAGATGGGGAAGAGATGGGTTCAATTTTTATGCTGCTTTGCCTTAAAAGCCATCCCTCCTGACTGAGAGAGGCTGGAAGTGTTTTTGGTTTTTGGGAGTTTTTTTCTGCCTCTGCACCAAAGCAGACCCACAGTACAGAAATGGCTCCTGTTCAGAAAGAACAAAAAAGGAGATTCTGACTGTAGTTGAGTGCTTACAGCAGTCACATGCTGTCTGATCCAAGTCCTTCTTTGTGTATTTTATCCAGAAACTCCTTATGGATAAAAGCAGCTCACAGAAGAAGCCTGTATATTTGTGTATTAGAATATTTTTATAGAATCATGGAGTGGTTTCATTTGGAAGGGACTTTAAAGATAATCCAGTTCCTATCTCACAGCCCTGGGTAGAGATATCTGCCACAGATTGCTCAGAGCTCCATCCAGCCCAACCTTGAATATCTTGAAGGAAAATCCACATATTTGGAAAAGGGTGGCTTAAGTAAACATAGAGGTCAATCACTCCTGCTCTAATTACTGACCAGTGGCAGGGGGAATGCTGTTTGTGCCCAGCATCTTCACTTCTTCGAGCATCTTTCTTGACAGATCTTGGTGCATGGAGGCAACTTCTGAAAACCCTGAATTCATTAAGGGCCTGAACAGAGCAGTGCTGCTTGTCCAAGTAAGCTGGAAAAAAATGCTACTCTTTTAACCAGCAGCTGCCTGGGAAAACCTAGCCAAGGCTCAGGAAAAGAAAAAAAAAGCAGGAACACCAGCTTAGTTTAGCATGGTTACCCTGGAGACAAGAGTCCTAGCATAGCTCCCTGGGAAAAGTTGAAAATGGTACAGTGCTATAGAGGATGACACTTTTTTTTTTTTAATCCTTTTTGAGAACTGAAAGTCCAGAGAAGTAGAAATGAATCTATCCCGCTGCTGTGATGTCCTGCCAAGTGGACTTCATGTATATCAATCCGATGATCTATAGGGACGGGTGGTCTGAGCATCAGCTCCATGATTTACAAGATGCTTTCCATGTGTGGTACCTGCCCTGCCCCATGCACACAGGATTTAGCCAGAGCCCCTCACGCTGGGGCTGAGCAGCATTTCTCACCTCAGGGGAAAGCAGTCAGAGAGTGAGAGCTGGAAATAAAAAAATGGAAAAAGACAAGCTTCTTTGAGATATTTTGCCCTTTGTCTTTCATATGCATTACATGGTGAAGTTGCTCATATTTGTGTACCAGATTCCTCTCCCCCAAAACAGTTTATGACACAATTTCACCACCACAAATAATCGAATATATTTACTCATGTAAATAAATTATGCTCCTTCAAATTTCTTAATGAAGCAATACTACATCATAAGGCATATTTCTCAGTGACTCAACAACGACATTTTATATGGGATTGCCTGCTTTGTCAGTAAAATGGGTCACTATCAAGGGAAAAAGGAGCCTTCTGGTTTTTGCATTAATTTCTGTAAGGTAATAAGCTCAGTGTGTTAGACACCAAATAGTGATATAGGAGGAAAGAAAGGAAAATAAAGTCGAAAGAAAAAGAAACCTCTATTCTTGATACTCCATGTGACAGGAGGTTATTTTTAATGTGTAAAGTGACCCAATAATGTGGAATTTCACACTTTCATCCATGCACTAGAGGGAATTATTCTTAGAAATTCCTTAAAGAAAAGCAGGGGAGGGAACTGAGCAAACAGAGGGTTTGGTTTTTCCTCTGATATAAACAACCTCATGTGTGGAAGTAAGATTCCCACTCCTTTCTCTGTCTGGCCTCCTTCTTCTTTCAGTTTTTAGCAAATAAATTCAGCTGCCTTCTCCATCACCAAAGCAGGCATGAAAGGAGAGGTGTGGGATGAGCAGAATGCATACTCTGCTCCACTCCTCTCCTCAGCTTCCAGAAAAGCTAATCTAATGGGAATGGGAAACAATTCACTGACAGTAGTTGCAATTCCATTCTCTCCTCTCCTCCTACTTTGAGCAAGAAAGACAGGAAGTTTTGTGACTCAATTCATGTGTTTAAGTGCTTGTTTTTACTGCTGTGCTAGCTGAAGCCTGTGCAGAGTGCTGCCCAGCGGGATGCACATGCAAAATCCCTAAACAGATCCATAGTGCTCTGAAGTAGAGTCAGTTGCCCAGGGGTAGTGAAGAAGCTCAGGTCCTGCTGACATTTGAACTGCTAATGCAAATGGGATCCAGTTGAAAGCTGTCACTCATCAGATGCTAATCCAGTCAGTCAAATGTCAATGAAATAACAATGCCATTAGAGCATCTTTATACAGAGTGATTGACTCAACTGAGAGAAAAGCTATTGTGTCATTAGATGACTTAAATCAACTTTACTTGGAGGACTAGTTGTCTTCTGGAGGTACTTCTGCAGTCAGGTGACTCATGTTGAAGTACTCCTTGAAGTACCACTCCCAGGGCCAGAGGGTAAGGAAAAATAAACATTCCAAAAATCAGACTTTGTACTCTTCATCTCTTTTGAGTTTAACAAATTTAATCTCTAACAGTTGAAAAGAGGCTAAGAAGGATATTTGGTTTCAGTATTGAATAATGCTGTTCCTGGAGTAACATCTTGACAGGGAAGAGAGAGACTAGGGCACAGTGAGTATGGACAAACCATATTAAAGGATGCCAGACCTTATGTGGGATGTTTGTTTTTACAGCTGGCTCATGAAATGTAACATCTGTGTAATGTTTTACAGTGACATGTTCCTGATCAAACAGCTGCTCCTGGAGCAATATTTTCATTTGCTTTCTTTTTTTTTTTCCTCCCCCTCTGTTTCTTTTTCAGATAATGGCTCTGGGTCAGGAGAAGGAGGTGAGTAACAAACTCCATTTATCTTTGGTTTTGGTCTTTCTTTTAAACTAATGTATGCCAGTTTTATACACATATATATATACACATGGCTACTGCATACCACATGAATTGAGGGGAAATTATGGCACTTAAAATAAGCTTTATGGTTGCAGCGTTATCAGACCATTTCAGAGCAGTACTGATTGAGGAATAAATTGTAGTGTGCATTTCACCAATATAGTTTTTTCAGATTTGACCTATATAATTTTTCATTTGTTACCAGCAGTGTAGTGCAATATTTAGATCCCTATTTCACCTGTATTTCTCTCCAGAAAACGACCATTCACAATAAATTTCTTACAATTTTTTTAACTTGCACATATTTCCTTAGTGTCTAAAACATCTAGTTGTTACCTTATGCTTGGCCAAGGTTGTTGCCTAAAATATAGAACAATTGCATTATGATATCTATTTAAAGTATTTTACTAAAGTGTTTTTTTTTCAAAGCTGTATATTCAAAGAGGGGATGTAGCACAGCTGGTGGTAGTAGAAGTGTTCCCATCTTTCAATACATCTTAATCTTCTTCCAAGGATTAAAAAAAAAATCTTAATTCTATCTTTGATACTACTAACAAGAATACATATAGAATGAAAAATATGAGACAGAGATGCATACAGACACAGAAAAACTGTTTTTGCTTTTAGGCTTTGGTAATATTAAGAAGGTGTTGCATTTCATACTGATGGGACTGAGTTTTGGAGTATTGTAAATCTTGTATAGCTACATGAAAATGTGTTTTTGTGGAAAACCATCTATGGCTTCACTGTGTAGCTAAATGTAACAGTTAACTTTTCAAAAACCAGGAGCCAGCTCGCTCTTTTTCCTGTATGGAGGTGAAGGGGGGCATTTCCCTCTCCTTTAATGAGCTGCTATCAGTAAATTCCTGGGCTGCTGCTAGCACAGGGCCATTCTCACCTTTGTTTCCTTTTGGGGCAGTGTCTGAAGGAACAATTTTCTGCTCACTTACTCTTCTTCCACAGGTGACTTTTCTGATGCTTCACACTCTTTCCCCAGCTGTTTGGTTCTCCTTCCCCCTTTGTTAGCCAGCCTATTATTCCACTGTGTCTGTTCCCTGCAAGCCAACCTTTCTGGCCTTGGTACTGCTATGCAGTTCTTGTAGGAGGCAGATGATAGTAATTTAGTCCATGTTCTACTTTTATTTTTAGAACAATTTTAGAAAAGTTTGAATGCTGTCAAGATTAGTTGGGTTTGGATTTTTTTCAGTATTTTCTAACTGCATACAAAAATCCTGGTTAAAGTCCCTCGTAAATGTTACTGTGTTGATCTGGAGGAGATTGGCAGCCAACTGATAGATGTCAGGAATCTTTGAGTAACTTTACGAGCAGTTTGGAAAAACATAGGCCAGAACATGCTGTGTTTTGTTGTCTGCTTACTGAAGAGGTGAAAGGTCCATGTTCAAATATACTCATTCCTTGATTTGGGGCAGGAGACTGAACCCAAATCCACCTGTGGGGGCAAGAGAGACCCACATGGGTTTCCCTTTGTCGTTGCTGTTCTCTTTGTTCTCACTTGAAATGTTCATTGAGCCTGGGACAAAGAGTTGGAGAGCAAGGATTCGTGCTGTGGAAAGGTTTTGTTAGCTGGGGCTCAGCATGCCAGTGCATTTGAATTATTTATGCAGAATAGTATGCCACCGGCTTAGGAGGTTTGGTGGTCCCCAGATACCTTGCAGAAGTAGTTGGTGCATTGTCTTGGGAGGTGGAATATGGAGATTCAGTTCACTTCAGGCAGAAAGAATTGAATCTGGTTCCCTTGGCCCCAGGTGAGTTTCTGCGCTGCCTGGGTATTGAGTTAAGAAGGAACAATGAACCCACTCTGTCCTCCAGCAGTTTTGTGACATTAGGCCTTCATTTATTGGGGTTTCTTCTGAGTGCCTTTGGGCCAACTGAAATGTTCCTTCTGTTCAGTATGAAAACAGTTGGGTTTAGTTACTAATTTTAGGTTAGGGAAAAGGAAATTTAAACGAGACGTTGAAAATCCTGCTTGGCTCTTCTTCCTTTTTTTTAATACATGTAGGCTATTTGTGATACATTGAATTATTCTTGTCCCTGTGCACCTTCCTAAACTGGCTGTTGGGTGATACTTCTGTAGGACAGTTGGTTAGACTTCAGCATGTTGAGTCATTTTCTATGTCTGAAAGCAATCCTCCAAGAATAGAACCCACTGCTGCTTTGGCTACTGAACTCTGCTCTGGTTGAAAATTCAAGGATACTTTTGTAACTGGAATTCAGATTTATTTTCATTATTCAAGTAGCTGTAAAAGTGTTACATGAAAACATTAAAACCTGAAAAGTCTTACTAGAAGTTAAGGGAATTTAGAAGCAAAACCAGACTTCTAGAACAGTGTTGAACCTATTGAAGCTGGAGATGCATTGTTTGGAATCCAAACAAGAAGAAAGGATAAGAACCCAGGCAGAGGGTGAGCTGCAGGGTAGAGGTGCTCCATGGTGCCCTCCTCAGTTCTACCTCTCTGGTCTTTTCAGCTATGGGACTGTCTGCTGCAGAACTGCATCCTGGCCCAACCTTCCCCACTTTCTTTTGGAGGAAGTCAGGATGTACTGAGATAAAATAATCATCCATGCCAGAATGTTTAATCTCATACTCTCGCATGAGGGTGCTCAAATGGGACCCCAATTCCCTGGGAAGCCTCTGTGCCCAATGGATTTGGTACAGTTGCTGCTCAGAAGCACAAGGGAACTCCAGTTCCCTAAAAATGCAAGGATAAGTGAGAGAGAGCCAGCAAGCAAGCAAACACACTAACATAGAGACTTGTGCTTTCTTTCTAGGATCTGCATTTCCAGATGATAATCACAGAATCAGTGTTTGCTATGTTTCTCAAACATACAATTAGAGTGATTGTGTATGCACCAGTGATGCTTGCACACACGGAATGGATGAGCACAGCTGCTTGTGTGCATTCAGGAAGCATTGCAAGTGCTGTGCAGATGCACTGTTTGCTGGTGGATTTTTAACTTTGAAAGAAAGTACTGGGAAAGCATCCGAGCTGTGCTCTTCAGTTGCTATAGCTCTGCCTGAGACAGTCTCCACTGCTGAAATTAGCTGTTGGCCTCAGGTTTAGCTAAGATTTGTGATACTGATTCACACTGTTCTTTTTCATTTCCTGCATTTCATTGCAGAACAATCTCATTAATGATTCTGAAATTGACTTCACGCAGATTCTTCCTCCTACTCCCAAACTGTGTGATGTTAATGCATTCATTTCTATGTTAAAAAAAAAATAAAAGAAGATTTAGAAAAAAGAGAAAAATCCACAAAAGTCCTCTTCCTCAAAGATTGTTCCAGACAATATCTTGTCTTAGTAGTTATTATGTGCTACAAGAAAAAACACCCAGAGACCATGGAACTGCTGGTTGAGGTTCTCCACAAATCATCTTTACTGTTACAAAGACATACTACATTTTAGGGAAAGAATGAAGAGTGGGAGAATTTTTTCAGTATGCCTGAATGAAATGAAGTAATATAATTTTTAAGGATGACACAATTGTCTAGTTGCCCTCTGACATTCTGAATGAGCTATTTCCATTTTCTATGCTCTGTTAGCATTGAGTTGTAATAAAATGACCCATTTTTCTAATTTCAGAAGTCTGAAACTTCAATTAGCTTAATAAAAATTGTAGTTATGAAACCAAGCAGTTGGTCACTTGTGGCAACGGGTAACCTGTGACACTTCTAAGAAGAGTATATGACTGTCAATTCAGAAATTAGAGAAATTTCAAAAATCTCCATACTCTACCATTAAGTTTCACCCTTGCAGAAGGCAATGTCAGAGAGCAGAGACTCAGACTTTAAAGAGTTGCCTAGCTGTGGTCATGGCTGAAGATGGTGGAATCCTTTAAATTTGCATCAAAGGCATGGGTTTCTCTCTGTGTTCTCATATGAATCATTCTGCAATTTCCCTGTTCTGAAGAATACAGTCATAAAATTAGGCCCTTTGTTTAATCAATATTTTGTTCAACTTTGAGGCAGAACTCAAGAGGGAGAAGGTACAGGCTCTCTGTCAGTTGTAAATTGCAACATTATCTGACCTGTTGGATGTACTTCCACAACTTGTAGATTGGGGCACAAAAAATTATTCTGAGGCCATCACATGCACATCAAAAAGTAGATTGCCAGCTCACAGCTGTGGCGTTGACTTTGTAATATAGTAAGGCCTTTGCAAGAATGTGTTGAAAACCATCAGTATTTGTTACATACATCCTGAAAGAGCTAACAAATGGTAAAGGCTTTTTGAGACAGCCTCTCAGAAACAAATCACTGTCCTAGAAGAGGCAGGTTCTCTGCTCTAGCAATCAACCAACAAGGGTGAGATTTCTAAGTGTCCTACTATGCCCAAAACATTAATTTTTGATTTATTTTGTTCAGTGTTTGTCTGTGTACCTGAGCAAAATGCCCTTTTGATATTAAAAAAGTTGTAATGGTACTTAGACAGATGGCACCCAATCATTTCAGGCTTTTAAGCTAAGGAAATAACACGCTTGCAATACATATAGCTAAGTTAATTATTATTAAAATAATTTGTTTTGAATTTCTAATCCCTCTGAAATTTAATAGCTGAACTATCCTGTGATGAACGTCTAGCAGATTGCATTTAGTAATTAATAAATTGATATACAGTATGTGCTTTTTAGCAGGCTGCCATCTGTTCCTTCCCCTCACTGGGGACAACACTTATCCAGTAATTGTCACACAGTCAGGGTGGAATAAACACACACAATTTAGAGCCTCGAATATTTTCTATTTTAATTTGTAATAGTGCCACTGATTTGTTTTAATGTATTTTAATATGACTTGCAGAAACTCAGTCGTGATTAGCACCCTGGATAGGAGGTAGCATCACGTCTTTTAGCTATTCTTATAATGGTATGTGACTTATAAAGATTTAAGTGCAGATTCCATCACGTGGCTTGTCACTGAGTATCACTTTAGCTCCAAATAACCGTATTTATTGCTGTCAAGATCCTACTCGATTAAGATAAAATTAACACTGAAATAAAACAAGAAAGAATTGCTGTTTTCACAGCAAAGGTTCATAAAGGCAGATTTAAAGGCCCTAAATATTCAGGCACTCTGTTGATGGAGACTTATTCTAAGCAGGTTTTTCAGGGATGCTGGAGCATGCTTGGAAGGATGCTGGAGCCAGAGGCACATAAAGACAGACTCCTTCTCTTTCTTGCACAGGATATGAAGCAAACGAGGACAGATTTGTCTCCTATAACCTGCACTGGGCCTGCAGAAAGGTGTCCAGTGTGTTCATGGAATTATGGGACACCTCCCTTGGCATCTGGTGACTCTCATGTCCTTTGTTTTCTACCATCATCTAGTCATGCTTATTTGCCCTGGTGCTTACTCCGAAGCTGTTGCATCTTCCTTTGGAGAAAAAGGAGTTAGCTCCATTTGAAGCAGGTCACTGGAGTGAATGGGTACTCGAGTCCTTTAACTGGAGGTTCCTGCAGCATGAAAGCTGATCCAGCCTTGCAATGGGGCATCTTTTCCTACCATTATCCATGGTGCCATATGCACAGAAGCAAGCCAAAAGTTCCAGCTCTCAGGCATGTGAAATCCCTGACACCTCGCGAGTCTTACAGTCCTCACATCCTTTGCTTGTAAGTGTTCACCTTGCCATTGTCATAAGCACTGGGCAAACCAACCACCTTGGCTGGGTTGTGATTAGGGAACCAACCTTCCAACTCCCCTCCTCCAGGCACCTCAGTTATAAGTAGACCTGGCATCCTCTGGCTAAGCCTATAATGCCAGTTCTGGGTGCAAACTCCAATTCCAAAGGCTTAAATGGCTGGTGCCTTTACTGAAGCATGCTTGAAGCAGCAGTGTGTGGTCCAGACTGGAAATGGAAAGGATCTTTCAGCCACTTATAGATATCTGCTGTACCAAGCCAGGTTTTCCCTCTAAGCCATCTGGGCGGTTGTAAAGGAGAGCAGGGCCTTCCACACTGCCAAATATTCCTTTTTCATACAATCCAGCAGCATGGTCAAGAGAATTCAAGACATCACTTGCCAAAACTTTGGGAGAACTACGTAATGTTGCACTTGCTTTAAATATATGCTTAGAGACAAAAAGATCAGGTTTGCAGCTTTGTTTCGAATTACGTGAACAATCTCCTTTTTAACTAAGTGCATCATTAAAGTTGCCCAAAAAGTTAATGGAATGTAGGATAAGTCACTAAGCTCTGGAGTGAATTACAGTCCTTAATGTGCAATTCTGTGGACTGTGGTATTTTGAGAAGAATTTCCAGTGCTAGCCGTACTGAGGGAATCACAGTCAGAAATCTTTATGGGATTAGTTGATCCCATAAAATACAGTAAAAATCATTATAATCCCAAACCAGTTAGGAATTGTTTTCCAGAGGGGCTTTCCTGGATATTCTATCAAGGAATTCTATCTATACATGGCTACTGAGGCGTTGCAGCTCCCCCCTCTTCACTGGGAACAGTGACAGATGCAAATATACAGCATAGCTCCCTTTCCAAGCTATGCCTTAGGGCAGACCAAACTTCACCTTGACACAGATGGATGCTCTTGCTTTAAGCCTGATTGAAAGCCCTCAGCAGAAACCCAGCCACATCACCGTTGTAGGAACACACAAATGAGTTGCTGAGGGAAGCAATTTACTGCTGCCCAGTTCCTCTAGAGCTGCTGTCCATTGGCAGGCTCCTACCCTGCAGCTCCTAAGATATAGCTGGCCATCTTCTGCAGAGGAATAATGATTCAAGGAGAAGTGTTAGGGAGCACAGCTCAGAGAGACAACTGGGAGTCACTGATCCTATCTTTGTGCCTTGTTTCTTTTGAAGGACAGGGCATTAATAAGGCGCTGCCCTGAAACATGTAAGGAAGCTGAGAAGAAGGAAAATGAGCTTTCACTCAATATCAGATTAATATGTCATGAACAGAATTAATCAAGATACCAAGGAAACCAAAAAGAAGAAATTCTTGAAGTCATCTATACATCAATATTAGAAGCTTGAATAATAAACAAGAGGAGCCTCAATTGCTCATTTGGGAGCATATTTTGACCTAATTGTTATTGCTGAAACCTGCTGGAAAGATCTGATTGATTAAAAGTAATGCCTACAACCTATGTAGGAACAATCAAATGTGGGGGAGAAAGAAGGGAGAGACAATATGTCAAGGGATATATTACTTATTTGGAGATGTTTACACCAGAGAAACATGCTCTCAAATATTAATGGGTTAACATATTTTAACAGGAAACAGTTGTACAGGTCTGCTACCAATTCGGGTTGAAAAACAATATTCATCTACTCTGTATTGGTGGGAAATTGTATTGTGAGGCATTATATTGTGTTTTCTTGAAGGACTTGTCCTGGTTCCAACCAGGACAACATTCATTTTTGCAGTAGCCAGGAAGGGGCATGGCCAGGACCCAGAAGTTGTTCTGTACCACCTCACATCACTGCTGGGGGCGGGGGAAGGGGAGTTTTTTCCAGAAGGAATGGCTCTTTTCTGCATGGCTGCAGTTGGATTAGGTGCTGCTGTGTGCATTTTAGCATGTGAATCACTTTCTCTTCTGTGCACTTTTATTAATATTGTTGCTGTTATTATTAGTTTTCTTATTGTCTCCAGTAAATTTTTCTTGCCTCAACCCATGAGTTTTACTTTAGGTGCCTCCAATTTGCCACTCCATCCCACCACAGGGGCAAATGGAAGGGGAGAGCAGAGCTGGAGAACAGCACATGATTTGGAGGTTCTTGCTGGGGACACTGAATGGGGAGTACCATTCCTAAACCACAACAGGACATCAGTCTATATTATATGCAGTGTCTAATACTGTTACTGCTAAAACATAATGCAGCTAGTAGTGAAAGATGTTTGTGAATATTGTAGGTGACCAATATACTTGAGGTCCAGCAAGTTCTGATCAAGAAAAAACCAAAAGTCACACTTTTTTATAAACAAACCTCATTTTAAAAGGTAGAGAAAGCAATTTTAGGAAGCGGGGAGGAGGAGGAAAGGAGAGGGTGAGAATTTTACATCAAATAGTATATAGAAATAATGAACAAGTAGTTGTGGACTATGATTCTGAAAATAAAAGGTGTTGGGACATTCACAGGGAGCAGAACTAGAGGTCAAGATGAAAGGTGTGTATGTTGCATGTGCTTGTGTGTGTGTTACTTGTTTTGCCCCATTGCAAAATTGGAATGCTAATAGTGCAGTAAAAGTGCCCAGTAAAGCATTCTGGTTGCATTTGTAGTCTAGTCAGATAGTATAAATGGGGTATGACAAAATATTTTCCATGCTAGTGGTACCATAGAAGGATATTAAGCACCAAATGAAGAAGTATTTTGTAACCAGCAGGTTTGCCAGGTTTGCACCTGAAAGCTTTAAAAATGGGCGGTAAAGAATGCTCTAGGCTGTTGATGACTTTTTGTCTCTTTTTCTTCAGTAGAATAATGATAAATAACATACAAATATTTTCAGAAAAGATAAATGTGATGACTGGGGGGGAAACAGCCTCTCATTCTGGCACCTATGAGAACCACAGCAGTGAAATAGAAGGTGGAAAAACCAACTGAGTACAGAATTAAGTGAGGGGAAAAATATTAATGCCAGTTACTATGAGTTCATGGAAAACCTTTATTGAGAAAATTACCATTTTTTAAACTGATTTTTCTAAGAAAGGCATTTGTGCAACAGAGCATTTTATTTAAGCGTGCCACCGCAGAGCCATAACCTTTCTCAGTGAAATGCAATCTTTAATCTCGTACGAGCCTAAGTAACTAGAGAGCACAGCATCCATCCACACATTGCACATCTAACGTGAAAAAATACTGCAAATCAATAGATCATGAAATGTTAAGGAGTTGGTAGAAAATGAGTATGTTTCTAGAGACTGTTCTTGGCCTCATGACCCCTTCCCTTGGTGACCTGGGAGCAAATCAGTCAGCACTGCTTTGGTGTGGATGACAGAAAACAGGTCACTGAGCTATCAGGATGCATAAACAGGAAGGATTTTAATGTCTGAGCACAGTTATCTGCAGCAAGTCCAGGACCTAGGTAATTTTTCCTTGATGTCAGGAAACATCTCTCCTACAGACTGTTGACCCTGAAAAGTATTCATTGGGGAATAAAGTGGATAATAAATACGATTTTCAGTGCAGAAAAATGGTCAAAAAGTAATATGATTGTTGGATGTTTAAAATGAAGCATGTCATGAATGGTATTTGGCTTTGATAACAACTTTTCTGTAACAATACGTCCAGCTCTTATACCTGTAACTCCAGAAGGTGTCAACTTGCTGGCAAATGGCATCAAGGGTCATAAGAACAGAAAAAAGAAGTGGAAATACCATGAATGAAAGCAGTGCCATTTGTTTAACTTATTCAAACCATAAGGGATCATTTATTAGCATGGAAAAGTGAAATCTGACACTAAAGGACACTTTAAAGTGGCAAATGTAGGCGTAGGAATGTGGCACCTGGAAAGAAGGAGAAATCAAATAAGATGTGCATTTGTAAAGATAAAAGCAGATGACCTCTATTGCAACTTGATAAGAGTGGTGATAGAATTTCTGCAGCAGGAATTTTGTTTGATAGGTATTAATCTCTGGAAAATACACAGCATGCTTTAGACAGAAGGCAGTTAGCTTACCAGTCTCACCTGCACTATTCTTCATGGAAATACAGTCCCACAGGTCAGAGGGAGAGATTCCCTGCAGCCAAGATCCAGGGAAATTAGGAAGAGCTGTTGTGGATTTCTTTTTCCTACTTGTATTTAAAGAATGTAAATTCAGCTGTTTCACTGGTGGTATTTTATTTACTGTTGCTACAGCACATAAAGCTGCTATGAGGAAAGGAATTGGAATCACTTTGATCTCTGTCCATCCGGCAGCCTTGTGCAGTCAGCTGTGCTCCACCACAGTACTGTGATACTTTCAGTGGGTCTAGACTCCCCCTGCAGATTTCTGTGGTTCTTTTCCCTCCTTTCAAATATCTAGCTCTCCTTCATCATGTTATTAAAAATCAAAAATAGGAGTGGCCAGTGGTAGTGAAACAGTAAGAGTATCATTTATTTCTCCTTTACTTGGTGAAGACTTTTCATGTCCATGTCAACAGTAAAATTATTGTAGATGTTTTTAGGATCAGAATATTTGAGACATTGGTTTTGCTTTTTACATTACATAGCATTTCTACCAGATTCCTGTTAGGACGACTTTCTTCTTTTATTCCGATAGAACTAAACAAAGTAGTCTGGAAAATAAACCGCAGCATATATGACATATGAGCACAGTCTAAGCTCATAGTCAGGAATCAAAAAGGGGGAAAAAATGCAAGCAGTAACCTTGCATAAGAATATCTGTAACTAAAGACTGTCGCAGAAAATAGTATTTAAATCCCCAGTACCTTATATTCAAGGACATCTAAAGGGACAGGGTTTACATGTTATCAGTGGCAATTAAGAGTAAATGTGACTGGGATACATGTCAATGCCAGTTATGTGCCTGCTGAAGCAGGAATAAATAAAAATGACTGAAATAGGAATAAAGGAAGAGCCAATCAATGAAGCATTAGTGTTTTCAGGGATGCTTTCCTATCACTGGTACAGTTCTACCAACCTCCAATTGACTGACTTTCAAAAAGGGAGCACTATTAAGGTTAATAGCTTCAGTATATGATAGCTTTATGTTGACAGTATTCCTGAAGGCAAATGGATTTAGGTAAGCAAAAACAGAGCTTAATCTGAAAGTCATGCTTTCTGGTTTTTGGTTTTTTTTTTCAGAGTATGAAGGATCTGGGACAGAAGTTCAGAGAAAACACTCAAAATGTGGAGTTTGCAAATATAGGGCTGAGTGTGATGAAGATGCAGAGAATGTTGGGTATGTAATGTTTTCCCTAACAATATCACTGAACAAAAAGGAAAAAAATGTTAAAAGTACATGATTATCTGCTTGACTATGTTTATTCTTATTAACTGAAGCTTTCATGCTGTCCGGTAATAATGTGTTTGATATGTGTCTGTAAAGAACAAACCATCTGCAGTTGTAAAGTGGTGGGAGAAAACAACAGAGAGCTGTACTGGAAAATCTTTATCTAATGTTTTTCAAACAAAGAGCCTTGACTTGTTTTATCTTGCCAACAAAACAACTCAAAAACCAATCAGGAATGCAAAATAAATACTGATTATTCAACCCTGAGATTTTTTTCTCTATGTTCTCCTGGTTCATAAAGTGTTATATATAGGTATTTCCATCAGTGCCAACGTTGGATCTAAATGTGAAGTTGAACTGGGGACTTGAGCCAGTCAGATCTTCCATACTCATTGTTGACATTTGATCTCTTAGATGCACCCAAGTGGAAATGAATGAAAAATATTAATTATTGTCAAAATTCAAAACAAATTATCAAGGAAAAAGAAGCTTTAAAAGACAATCCATAATGCAGAAGCAGATGCACCAAATTTCCCCACTCAAGGTACTCAAAGTACTCGGTTATATTACACCCCAGCTGTCCAGGCACTGTGTTGCTCTCAGAAAGAGCAGAGATATCATGAAGGAAAGGGCTTCTTCAGACAGCTCCAAGAGGCTTTAAGGGGTTTCTAGGGAATTAAAAGAAGTCCTGTCTGCTGATGGGGTTTTGTTTACCAACAGCCTTTGTCCTGGCAGTGGCCACCAGTATGGAATAGGGTTTACTGGGATCTGGGCTGGTGGCAGGTACTGGGGTTGCAGCTGCAGACACAGTGCATGAAGGTGTTTGAGAGACTTGCAAGTGGTACATTTTTGTATCCACAGAGGGAACAGCATCTCAGAATAACAGTGCCTGAACATCACTAATCGGAGAAAACATCGCTCTCCCTTTTCTTGTCTTCCAGCTGGAATCCATTTAATGTTGAAATATGTCTTAATTGAACCAGGTTTTATTACAGGATACCAGCATGAAGACATCTCAGGCAATAAAGCAGCTTAGCACTAATATTCAAGATGTGTATTCAGGATTAAATTGTAGAATACAAGGGAAACCAAAATGGTAAAATGTTTATGAACACTAGCATGATAGTTCACATTTCATAAAATGCCACAGTACTGAAGGTGGTTTGCTCTTTCCAGGATAGAGACAAATGAACTAGAGCTGTTTTCTGTAATACTAATAATCTTTTGGAATATTGCCTTGGCCTGGTTCATTTATGACTGGAAAGATGGTATAGATTATATATGTGTGTGTGTGTGTGTGTGTGTGTGTACTATATGCACTGAGATGTGCTTTTGGTTTTGGAAAATAAATCCTGAAGCATTCAACTTCAGTAAAAGCTTGCCTAGTCTTTCTGCACTTGTAGAGCTGGCATTCCTGCAGCTATAGTATTTATAGAAAAATTAGGATGAAGCTAAGGAAAGCTTCAGAATATATATTCTCTATATCCTACTCATATAAAATGAAACCAGTTCCCACTTTGTGACAACAGGCAGAGAGTGCTCTTTTGCCTCTAAGATTTCTTTAATTAGTCCTCATTAAAAATATTAGTGGAAACAAGAACTTTTATGTAGAACATGCTCAAAAGTTAGAAAATATTTCCATGTAGGTTATTTGCAATTTATTGGATAATACTTTTCACTTCTATGCAGGAATTTAATATACCTTTTTCCCCCAGTGCCTTTCAAAACAGGCTTCAGCGAGATTCACTGTTTAGCCATAGATAAATCAGGGTCTGATAACCTAGATTGCACAGATTCACAAGGCTGATTTTGACAAGTCACATAGCAAGTCACAAACTTGCTAAAGTAGAATATAGGAGTTGGCATATTTTTTTTCATAGAATCAAAAGAGTTATTTACCTGGCAGAAATGAGATGGGATTGAAATCTTCTGTTTGGGAAACTTTAGTAGACCACCCCTTATAACTGCTTTTAACATCTAATTTTTATTCTCTTTCCTGCTGTGTTTCAGTGTGAGTTTTAACATCATAAAATTATATCACGACATATAAAATTACTGGCAACACAAACATCTTTCATTATGTATAAGCATTGCTAGTCTGAATTATCATTTAATTCAAATTTGCAATAGATTACAACCACTATCACCGCTAATTCTAGAAAATCACAAAACACCCTAATTTCCTAAAAATATTCTCCTTTGATTTTCCTTTTTAAGATATCAGAATGGCCACTGGAACTTTTTTGGATAGTGTGGTAATGTCTACTGAACCACAAAGAATAAGCACAAAGAATTTAGTTCCATTCATGTAGGTTTATTAGGCCTGGACAGACCTTGCTTCTACCTTGTGATGTTAAAACACTTAATAGAGTGATCCATGTAGTAACAGAAGACATTTAAAGAAAATTTTGCTCCATTATAGTAACTGGATGAGCAACTGTCCACTAATGTTAAGTAGATAATCTCAAGCCGTATTTATGATACAAACAGAAAACACACAATTATGAATTTTTTCCACCTCTTTTCCAAGCTGTGCAATCTGAGACTTTACAAACACCAGCTCCTTCTGCTCCAACTGCTCTTGAGAAGCAAAATAGTATCTGTACTCCTCATTTATCAATAAGGAAATTAATTTATGGGTAAAAAGTTTGGTGAATTGGTGGGAAGGGTGTCACACATGCCACTGAATGTTGAATGGTTTGAGGAAATTGAGCTGGAATTAATGAGGAATACCAGGACCTGCCAAGAGGCCAGGCACAATAGCCTAGGGAGCAGAACAGGCAAATTTTCTCCCAATAATGGAAAAATCCTGCTAAAGACAGTTTTATTCCCTGCAGAATGTGGTTTGTCTTTTGGGTCTGGAAAGCTGTGGGATCCTATGCAAAAAATGGTGGCACCTGATGCTTTCAGTGAAAACTGCAGGGTGACCCTTACAACAGAGAAGAAGAAGCAAGACCATTTGTCACTTCCTGATTTTTTAGAGTTGAACTTGCAGGTTCTTAGAGTTGTCTAAGCAAGTCCTTTCTTCTCAGAGGTGAACAGTGATATCGTGAGGGGCAATAGACACGTGTCAAAGCATGGTAAATTTTGGGTTGTCATGATGGAAAATGTTTCTATCACGAGGGTGGTTGGATACTCCAACACCGTGTCTGGCATTTCCATCCGTGGAGATGGTCTGAACTTGATCAGACATAGCCTTGGGACTGACTTCGAGCAGGGGCTGACTTTAAGCAGGGGCTGACACTAGATGATCTCTACATGCCTCTTAAGCCTAAATTAAACTGTGAATCTGTGTAATTACTGAATTTTGGTGCATTTTCATAGCAAATTTAAAGAAGATCAGTTGTACAGAGCTATGTGCCATATTACAAATTAGTGATGTCAATTTTTTGTTGCTTTTAAATTGTATTTTCTCCTATGAAAAAGTTACAGATTCTTACTTTTCATGCTTGGAGTTAAGGCATTATGGCTATCTCTTGATCAAAAATGGTACATATGCTTTTATTGCACTATATCACAGGTAGCTTGAAGAAATCAGGTTTTGCACAGGATTTTAGATGTGTATCTTCATTTTGTTTGATTTCACAGAAACATTATCTGTCTAAACCAGAAGTGGTAACAATGCATAGTAAACTGAATGCAAAAGTATAAGCAACTTTATGATTTCCACTGCCTCTATGAAAAATTTCAGCATTGATTCTAGGTGGAGTGGTTGAGACACAGAAATAGAGTCTGAGAAGAGGGTGGTCATAAACAGCACACTTGGAAAATTTGCATTGAACTGTATGCAAATCAATACATTATTTCTTCATCTAAACTCAGAAAGGAATCAGGTTAAGGAAGCATCACAGATACATATTTCTCCATATTTTTCTTCCTTTTTCATACAGCTTGTAGGTATTTTAGAGTTGTTAGTTTGTGGTCAATCTTTTCAAGGGCATAGACAATCATTTGTGGACAAAATAGTCTTAAATTGCATAAACACATAACATATCATTTGCCTGAACAGTGATTTTCTGTAGGTCTGATTGAGGTAACAGAATGCAAATAACAGGATTCACATGGATTGGGTGGGACTTTCTTCCCATTTAGTGACAAAACAGAAAGAGACTGTATATATCATGGGAAAATCTGCGGCCTGACACCATTCAGTGAGTGTCTGCCTTTCTCGTCTGACCATCAAATATCTCTCTGGCCAGAAGCTTCCTCCTCTTTGTTGAAAATACAACATATGCATACTGGTGCAAAATGTGTGCACAAGAGGCTGGTAGATTTATACTCTTGTGTGAGAAATTGGCCAGAAGCCCAAAAACATAGGTAGTATGAATGTGGTTTTGTGTTTTGTGCTGGAATTTTGAATTAGAAATGCAGTTACGTTGAGAAGTGGACATGGAGATGGCAGCACAAAGCTTGGGACCATCTGGAGCTGATGGGGTAAATTTTGTAGGTCACCATCACAAACATATATGGTTTGCTCTTGATTTACCCTGAGGTATCCAGATTTTTCTTGGCACAACTGGGATTTTCAGTTCTACTGGCTGTTCATGAGATAAACAGGTCATCCCACCAGTACACAACTGAAAGATAGGATGTCTAGAGGGTCTGGGCTCCTTCCCTGCACTGCAACCAGAAGCAAGACTTCACAGCTGGGTATATATGTTCAAGGGCTGAACTTCTCTCACTTTGGAAAAATTTCCTCGTGTTCAATGAGAATTTCTTTCCTTGCAACTTGCAACTGTTGTCTTTCACTCCTCTTTGTGTACCTCTGAGAAGAGCCTCACTCTCATCTTCTCCATAACCCCTCTTGGGTTGTTGGTGGCAGCAGACATGTCCTTAGCCTTTTCTTCTCCAGGCTGAAGAGGTGCAGTGTCCCCAGCCATTCCTCACCCTCCATCCCTCTACCCATCACAGCATCTCGCCACTGCAGCCTCTCCAGTTTCTCAGAGTATTTACTGTTACTGGGGGGGTCCCAAAACAGGAGAGTGGTTCATGTGGGACCTCAGGAGTGCAGAATGGAGGACAAGAGTCACTTCCATTGCTCTGCTGGTGACCCTCCTGTGATGCATCCCCTACAGCCCTCTGCTCCCCTGGACCCTCAGGTCCTTTTCTGAAGAGCTGTTTCACTGCTGCTCCACCCACAATCTGTGGCAGTGTGACAGATATCCTGTCATCTTCAGATCTCGGGAGGTTCCTCCATCTTGTCAAGGCCCCACTTAAGTTGTTATTTTTTTTTTCTTTGATAAGGAAATCATTACTTTAAAATAGCCTCACTGTAAAAATTCAAATTTATCATGTTCTCAGTTTTACCTATTTTTTTAACGGATGAAATATGGAAATGAGATTCTGAGCACATTTAATCTTTTTTTTTAATAAGTGTACTATGCTGTTTGAGATATGTTTTGACTTACAATGTAGATTTTCAAGAAAGATTGACAGCTGATCCTCAAGTAGACCTTTTGAGATTAACATTTTATGAGATTTACTTTGGAAAGCAAAGGTGCCTCAGCAATATATAGATTCAATTGGCCTATAATTTACATAGTGTCTGTTTTCACAAAGGCCAAACCAGAATTTCAGAATTCTTAGTACTAACAGTTAGAAATGCCAGTATGGACATTTCAAAGTCCTAGTCTCTGTCTTGTCTATATAATTTGTCCTCCAGGGAAAGATTTGACCTGTTTGAAGTCTGGCATGCAAGTTTATGCTTACTCTTTTGACCATTTTTTCACTCATTTACCAACTTCTTTTTTAAATTAACATTTTAGGGTATGATATTGTATGTAGGTATTCATAAGGAAGGGTGTCTAAATCCTGTGTAAATGCAATTCACAGCTTTCTGATCCAACAGAAAAAAACATCCTAAGTATTTTTGTGGAAAACAAACCATTCAGACAATAGAGAAAATTGACCTAAACAAGGGGTTTGAGATTGTGTTGTGGGATTATGAATTATGAAAATCTAGGTGCAGGATATTCTGAAATGAGAGGAATAGCATAATGGTCTTTTCACTATATTGGCTATTAAGAAATTGAATAGATCCTAGATGGGTAATAATCCAGGTCTGTTTTTTAATGTATATTTTTAGTGATCTTTGCAGCAGTGTGTGCCAAGTCTGAAGGTTCCTACTATTTGAGGGAGGAGGGAGGGTTGGGCTGCTTTTGAGAGAGCAAACATCAATTCACCATGAATGAGAAGCTCACTGCAGTAAAGACTAAATTTCTTCAGTGGTCAGAAAGAGCCATGTCATGAAATAGGGAATGTGGGAAAAGAGACATCTGGAAAATAGCTGAATTCAAAGGGTGTTCCGGATTCCTGGTCAGAAGTAAAGCCAGTGTTAAGGCTAGGCACAAAGAAGCTTTGTAGAATTGAATTCTACTCTTGTGCTGTAAAGGGATTTTAAAAAACACACCAAAAACCTGATGAAGATTCAACTCTAGTCAAATAGGTAGAAAAATCACTTTGAAATCCAGATTTTCTTAGTTCAGGTTTCATCTGGAAAGAACTGCACACAAGGGAGGAAGCATCAAATGAAAGGTAATCATTCATTTGGCATGGTTATATTCTTAACTGCAATTGCAACACCCCTGCTATTTCAATTCACCTAAATTTATTCCATCAAGCATACCCTTATCCATCTGTGTGCATTTCACACACTTTGTTTTACTCTAGTGTTTCCATTTTACATTTGTAAGCAGATGTGCCAATGAATTGGTGAGTACCTGAGAATGCTCACTGCTGTCAGCTACTGGGAAGGGATAGCAAGCAGCATTCCCTGTGAGGCCAGGCCAGAAAAATATATAGTCCTAGGTGGGCATAAATGCAGCAGCCTGATGCTTTGGTTGGATAGCCAGTCTCTCCCAGTAGCCTAGCCCGCTCCACAAGTCAGTCATGCTTTTCCTTCCCTTTTGTTTCCTCTCTTTTCTTTGAACCTACCAGGATTTTTAAGCACGCAGAACTTCCAACAGACCACGTACACCTTGAAGGCTGAAAACAAAAGGGAGCCTTGAAATGTGTTCTGATCTCTGGGGATCTAATTAATTTACTATTAGCAGCAAGTGCTCTTACAGCCTGAGCTTGTCACTTCATTTTACTAAGCACGTTTGCTTTGTTACACCTAGTAGCCCCTAAAAAATGAGTTGTGCATCTTCATTTTTTGCTTATCAAAACTACCCAAAAAAATCTGTTTGGCTTAATTATATCACTTTGTACTTTCTTGAAATTCAAATGCTTTTCTGTTTAACTAATGGTGTTAATGAATGGCATGCATGCAACTTCTAAAAGCACATTTTCACAGCAAGCTGGTGCCTTTTTTCTTAAGGTGTCAGCTCTCTGATGACAGGTGACAAAATTCAAGGATTTTTTCTGTATACCCTAGTATATCAAGAAAACATCTGAATATATCCTGTTGACTTTCCTGGGCTAAGTGAGAGAAATGATCTGCTGAGGACATTAAGCAGGAACCTCCTCCAGCCAGACATCAATTTGGAGCATTAACTACCTGTTTAAATCCTTTTGGTTAAAACCAATAGGTGAGGAAAATGTTAGTAGGGCTCTCACTCCTTTTATTCCAATGTGGCTTTTACAACAAGCTTTTCCAGCAAAAATTTGAAGCATTCATTCACTTCTTTCTCATATGAAGCATCAAGCACATTCAAGATATCCTTAGTACACAATTCTGTTAAGTGACTTTACCTTAAGTGACTAACTCTTTTCTTCTGAATTTTGCATTTAAGGTTCACTCTCTTCCTGGGTGCCTCTTGTGCTTCTCCCACGTGTCCCTGCTCCCCCTTCACAATCTCAAGATTTTCCTGCCCTGCCTTTATGAGCGCCTCTCTGCATTGTCCTTATGCTCTCTCTGTGCTCTCTTCCCAGCAGGAGAGAGACTTCAAGGAGCAGATTACAATATGGGACTGCAATTTTGTGTTCAGTTTCAGTCTTAGCTGTGAAGAAAAACAGTCCTTGGTGCCTCTTACAGGTTCTCCTGCTTGCAAAGTCATGTGATAAGATTTTTGCCCTTTAAGATACCATTTTTAGCTCACTCTCACAGTCTGCTGTGTCTTCTCACATACTTTGTGTGCTTCTTGTATGATCTGTGGTAGGGTTCAGACTCATGGGCTCTGCTTGGTAGCCTTGAGCTTTGACTTCTGCTTGGCTTTGGCTCCCACACTGGCTGGTGGGGGAAGAAAGCAGTTGGATTTCCTGTCATCTCAGTACCAAGGTATTATCTGCTCTCTGTAGCTCTCTGACATCAGGATATAACATATTTCCAGTATTTCATAGTGGTTTTGTTGCAGATCTTCCAATGCTTTCCTGAGCTGCTCTTCTGTTTCAGTCTGTGGTGGTCCTGTCCTCTCACAGGGACTCAGGCTCCAATTTCAAAGTGTTTGATGAGCAACATCAGAGCAGCAACTTGTTCTCCCACGGTTTTACCTTCCTACACAAACACCAAGCAGTTAAAAACAACATTCTTTTCATGTTTTCTCTCAAGGGCAGCACCCCCCACATGTCACTGCTCTCATCTCACGATTTGGTACTTCCTGCAGTCCTGACTGTATTTTTGGTCTAGTGGACACTGTGTATGAGCAAGGATAAATTCACTGCACCCTGTGCAGACTCTCTGACGAGTGCAGGTTTCTGACATGTGCTCCTGACTCCATCTCTGCCATCCTACTGCATCTGTGGAGACCCTTTTCCCTTCACACCACTGCACTCAAGCCGTGTCTTCTCCTTAACTCTTTCTCTTTCAGCCCTCTGAAAGGCTTCAGAGGTTTATGTTGCAATGAGTTTCAATTTTTTAAAAAGTGCATCAGTCCAGTTCAACTGCTCATTACTCCACAGTGTACTTAAACCAACTTTTTACATGTCAGACAGCTCTGCCAAGTGACCAATGACTGACTGGCCAGGGGAAGGCTGGAAGTACCACTTGGCATCATGGTCATAGAAAAGAAGTAGCTAATGGCATCAAGCAGATAATCAGATACATGTGAAGGGGGGGTCAACAAGTTAAATTTCTGTACATTGAAGAGGTGGTTAGAGATAAGACTGAGACTGTTGATCAGAAAACCAGGGTCAGGAATTCATAAGCCCCCCTAAAGCAAGCATCTGACAATTCTGAGAAAGTAAGCATTTAATATTAGTTGTTAAATCTAAACACAGTAGAGCATATGGAAACAAGCAGTTTCCAAGTGGTTTCAACTCTAGCCTGTAATGCCACCATGAAAAAGAAAAAGATATTTTCAAAACTCACCTTATTTGCCACCAGGAATGACAAAATCCAGCCATAATCATGATGCTACAGACTGGTAGCATCAGATGGTGACTACAGGCAGATTTAAGGGAGAGCAAAGGTATCTGTCTGCACACAGCCAGAGGACCAGCTCTCTACTAGTTTGTGTTGATAAATATGCATGACTGCTGAGCCATAAGCCTTTTATTTGTATGTAGTAAACCCTAATAAACCCCTGATTACCCCTAACATCATGTGGGAGCAGGTAAACAAAATAGTATTTCCTTCCTGGTTCTTTCTAAGGTTTATAACCATTACCATTTCTAGTAAGAAAGATTATCATATGTTCACCATATTGATATTTAGAGGCTTCATTAGTACTTGAAAGTAGGTCCCTAAGATGTGTAGAGACTCATTACTGGGGCAGTATTTCACTGTCAGTAGGTGCACTTAAAACCCTGTTTGCACTAGATATGTTCTGTCTAGCAACAATCTGAAGTTCACAGGCATGGAAAATTACCTGCAAAATTAGCATATTTAAATTAGCAACAAAAGGCTCTCACGGAAGAAGAGGAAAAGAGAAAAGTATGCTGGCCATCTTCAGTGTTTCTGTAGCATGGAATTTGGTTCTGCTGCAGATTTGTGACTAGCTTGAGGCATAGATTCGTCTGTTTAACAGTTTAATTTTATCTGCAGTAGTGGGAAAGAACATTAAATACCTGGTAAGTTGGTAGCTTGGATGTTTTTCCCCATCCTGTGACTTACAAGAGTGGAGCAAGATTAAACTAGTGGTTACTCCTGGCAGTCAGACCATGTGCCCCCGGTAGAGCTTTCTGCCAAGGAGAGGAACTTGTGCCCACTGCCAACTTCTCAGAAATTGCAGAGTGGATTTCTCACACTCATGTCATCAGGAGGAGCTTGACTGAGAGCTGGACACAGTGCCCACCTTGTCCCCCTCCTCGTTCTGCAGCCACACTCCTTACTTTCCCCATCCCAAAGGTGGAGATGAACTCGCAGAGCAATGTGAAGCATACACAGAAATCTTCATTCAAAAGTTCGGTTAGAAAGCAGAATATTGATTAAAATAATCAGGGGGTGTGAGGCATGGAAAGTTGCAAAATTTTCCTGTGTCATTCACAATATAAAATTTCTGGACTTCTTTCTGGGGCTACAAAGTATCTAAGCATGAGCAGGTCATAGCCCTATCTGAGTCTTTGGCTGTCCTACCTCTGTGTAGTTAGGAACCAGCACCACGCTAGGTCTTCATTTTTCCCACTTTCATTTTACAATCCCTAATTGCAAATTGTGTGGAAAATGATTCATCATAAACAACCAAAATGTTAATGGGATGCAATATGAAATAATTCATATTGCATAATCCTGTTTTAAATGCAACATAAAAGACCTATTATTAACTTTCAAAGGTATGAATGAAAGTCTTGATGAAATGACACAACAAGATATCAAAAAATATTAACCAAGCTTATTGAGTTTATACAGCCTTTGAACTAGAACTCTTTCTATTGCCTAACAGAAAAGGGAGTCATTTTTGTTTTCCCCACCAAGGATCCTGATGCTGAAAAAATTAGAATATTTTTCTGGTTTTGCTCACACTAGAGAATAAACATTACAAACTGGTATATTAATGTAGTAAATCTTCCTAGTAATGTGTTATCACCTTTCAGCTGTATTCTATGAGATTGATACCAGAGTAAAACTACAAGAAACATTAATACATTATTGAAAAACACACTGAAGAATGTATTCACAATTTTGTACATTCTGCTTGGAAGCCTGAGATGCCAATGACTACTTCAGCATCCTCATGCAGCACGCTCTCCCCTCCTGGTGTTGGTGCATGGGCTAGTGTTTACCTAGGACTTAACATGACTTAATTTTTGTTTGCTGGATGTCAATTTTGTTTCGCTGTGTGCTTCAATTAACAGGTGTGTGTGTAACATAGACTGCAGTGGATACAGTTTTAATCCTGTATGTGCTTCTGATGGAAGTTCCTATAACAATCCCTGCTTTGTCAGAGAGGCATCATGTCTGAGGCAAGAACAGATTGACATCAGACACCTTGGACACTGCTCAGGTAGGATTAATTTTGATTTTCTGGTAAATGTAAATTCTGACATAAGTGGGCTTGGTAGACTTTCCCTTTTCCATTTCTGGTCAGAAGTCACTGATGCAGTTATCAGTGAACTCGTCACCTGTAACTTTGAGTTCCTCACACTACACATATAGTGCTGTGTTTACATTGCCTTTCTTTGGCTGCTGTTACCTGGAATGACAGGAAAAGCTCTTAGGAAAATCTAGGCAATAATCCAACAGTTCTTACATGAGGGGGTGGTAGGAGAACAGAAGGAATAAAGGTGTGTGGGAAATCTTCCCTCTTGTTGCTGTGGGCTGTAAAATGTGCTTCCAGTGTGAGTTGGGTTGGGGCATTACTTTACAAACATTGATCCATTATTCTTAAAGGTCTTTTCCAACCAAAGTGATTCTATAATTTGCTTTTCCAGTGTTGGAGTGCTCCATTGAAGCCCTCTGTCTACTGCCTTGTAGCTAATCCTGCCCATAATCCTTCAGTTTTGGGGGCTTCCATTTAGTACTTTCTCATGGGAATAACAGCTTTCTACCAGCTTTTTGCCAGTTGCATTTATATCTGTAACTTGGGCAGTTCCAACACCAAAACAGACTGCCACCAAAATAACCTAGGTCCATACCACAGAAAAGTTTTTAGTTCAAAACCTAAAGCTTGAGGTGTGCCATGTGTTGGTCTGGACACCAGGGTTACCGACTAGGTGTGATACCAACCTAGTTGTGTGAGATGAACTATGTGGGAGTGTGTCCAGCTTTACTGCAATTTAAAATAGTTCTTTGGATATTATTCTGGCTTATCAGTGATGCACACATAGTGGTCTGGAAAATATCCTTTCCTAATAAGTAACCATGCATGTATTTATCACCTAGAAACAGATGACACAAATGCAGTTGGAAAGAAAGATGATGGCATGCAGTATCGACCAGAAGTGAAAGGTACGGTGCAGACTTTGTGCTTTTTGGTCATGGCTTCACAAAATGAGAAAATACAGCATGCAAGTCTCTTCTAGTCTGCCTTACAGCTCTGATTCCTGTAACTGAGACAGACCTGTGAACAGCTTCTTTCTTGCAGTGTATTGCAAGGCTGGCAGGAAGATGTGCATGATTTGTAAGTTTTGCCTGCTGTATTCCTCAAAGATGCCCAGCTGTACCCTGTGCAGTGGCCACAGGATTGAACTCTCTCCGAGTGCTGTGAAAATTACTTTACAGGAAGACACCAAGCTGTGACATTCCTGATGAAATTACATAGCACAAGCCTCCCTACCATGATCCCATCTTTTCTGATAACTTGTGGGGAAAATGGATGATTCTGTATTTGTTAGGTTGTTTCAAAATATTTTCAGTAAACTAATATGCTGAATCACATTGGTTGAAAATGTTTCACCTACCATACCTTTTAATAACCTTTAATGCCTCAGCTTTTTCTTCATCCCTGCTAGTCAGATGATCATACACATCAAATATCACTCCAATGCTTTCTTTAGACCTCCTGTTGCTGGTAACACACTCGAAAAAGCCCTTCCTGTTATCTTACACAACACTGGCCACATTCAGTTCTAAATGAGCTTTGGCCTTTTGTGTCTTTTCCCTGCACATATGAACCACAGATCTGTACTCTTCCTGTGAAGCCTGACCTTGCTTCCAGTGGCAATACAAATTCTCTTCCTCTTGAGGTCCACAAAGAGTTCCCTGTTCAGTCAAGCTGGTCTTCCACCCCACTTGCTTGACTCACAATGCAGCAGAATTGTCTGCTCCTGTGTTTCTAAGGGCACCTCTTAAAACTTGACCAGCACTCATGGAACCCCTCCAAAGCAGATTGCCAGGGTACTCTGCTAAAGAGTTCCATTAATAGCTTAAAGGATTTTTCTACTGAAATCCAGAGTAGCAATGTTGGTGTCCTTTTTTCTCATTGCACTGAAAGCTCAACCATTAAACTCAACCATTTCGTGATCACTGTGGCCAAGACAGACACCCAAAATTACACCCCTCATGAGCCCTCTTCACAAATAGCAAGCTTAGGAGGGCTTGGTTCACTGAGTACCTATGACAAGAATTTATTATCTCCTGCAAGTGTCAAGAATGTCCTGTTCATCAGAGCAGTATTATATTCCCAGGTGATGTGTGAGAAGTTAAAAATCTCCCATAAGGGCAAGGGCTAGCAATCCAGAAATATCTCATAATTGCTTATAGAATAATTCATCAGTGCTCATATCCTGGCTGGGCACTCAGTAGTAGACATCCACTACCACGTTTCCCTGTTTTTTATCCCTCTAGCCCTCACCCAGAGGCTCTTAACCACATCAGCACTAACTGTAAATTCACTCCTCCCTTACATACAGCATGATACCTCCAACTTGTCTGCCCTGCCTGTTGCTCCTGAACAACCTGTAGCCCTCCATCTCAACACTCTACTTGTGGGACTCATTTTACCAATTCATGCAAATGCCAGTGATAGCTCTGGGAGCTGACCACTGCTAATAGTTCATCCTGTCTGCTTCTCATACTGTGTGTGTTGGTGTTCAAGCATTTTGAATGTGTTCCTGAACTCTCCACACTCCCAGGAGCAGTGCAAGTGCTCCCACTAGCACTTGCTACCCTCAGGTGATGCCATGAGACTTACCTACCACAACGGTGTTGGAATCCCTTTCCCCCATCAATTCTAGTTTAAAGCCCTCTCCATCCTGCCAGCTTATGCCCAAAAAGTCATTTTACCCTTCAGGACAGGTTGGCTCCATCAGGTCCCAGCATACCTTGTCTCTTCCATGATTTAAAACCCCAAAGTTTTGGTGGAAACACCAGTCCCAGAGCAAGGTATTGACATCCTCGGCTCACCTGTTTGTTTCAAGTTTCCTCTCATTATTGGGAGGATTGAAGGGAATCACTATCTGTGTTCCCAAATTTTTTTAGCATTGTCCCTTGGGCTTCTGAAATCTCATTTGGTTGACCTAAGACTTTTTGTTGCTACATAATCATTAGTAGGCACGTGAAAGAGCAGGAATGAATAGTAGTCTGAAGATTGCAATAACCTCTTCAGTCTTGTGGTGACATCTCTAATTCAGGTCCCAGGGAGGAAGAAAATTCCCTGAAAAGAGAATCCAGTCTGCAAATGGGTGTTTATATTTTGCACAGGAAGGAATCACAAATGAACATAATTCACTGTTCTTTCTCCTCAGTGCTGGTCTTAATGTGGGCTTTGTTGCAAGGGGTTGGTACCTCCTCTGTTAGCTCTTGTGTTCAGTTTTTTCTGTCATTATACTTGTTTTGCACTCCCATGGCTTCACTGAGTAAAGCCATCCCACCATGGCTTTCAACATTCCTTGTGTTCTTAGTGAAAAGTCATTCAGTGCCAAAAAGCTTCATATATTTTCTCTTTTCACAAATTCTCTTATTTTCGCTGCATATGATGTACCAGCTGGAGTGATTTAATGTCAATTTTCACTTACATTATGATGGTATAAAAGGCACCAAATGCAATATACATCTTATTATGTAATGTAATGAAACACCACTTTCAGTTCCTATTCCAAAGAGGTAACAGCCTTTTATTCATTGCATGTAAATTGCCCTTGAAATCTAGTTAGTGGAAAAACCATTGTATATAATTATTATTATTAATGTGTATGGCTTGTGCGGTCTCACATTCAAATAATGAGCATGAAGAGAGTATGCTTCGTGAAAAAAGGTTGTTTTGAATTTTTTTAATACAGTACTCAGGTCTCTTTAGATAGTGAGAGCCTGAAGTGGACTTCTTTCAATTGGCTTTTTTTCATCCAGGATAAGAGAACAGTCCACACTCCTACTTGTTTGCTTTTGCTTTCAGTTCCTGTGAGTTACTCTTGTTAAACCCTGCTCTCTGAATGGATAACATCTTTCAGTCTCTAGAACTGTGACAGTCTCTTCCTGCAGTGCAAGTGGCTCCCTGAAGTTCCATCAGAAAGGTCTCTCTTCTCAGATTCAGCTAGCTTGGTGGTTTTGTTGTACCAAGATGAGCATCAGGGTTTCAATTTTTATACATGACTCTTCCTTCTGGTGAAGTATTTGAACTCCTATATCCAGTCACTCTTTCAAGGCTCCTACACCAGTTATATCTTTACCTTTGAATCTCTGAAGCAGTCTAGCAGATCTCTCTGATCAAAAATGGATTCTTGTCAAAAGGGGGGTAAATGTCTATTTTACACTAGAAATCACCTCCTGCATTTAACATCTCCTTGCTTAATATAAGTTCTGCCTCTGACCTGTGTGTGGATGTCTGGCCACTTTTCAGGGGACAAGCCTTTCAGTTTTCCACTGGGCCTCATAGTCTGTGTCAATATATGTATTAAAACCAGATATGGTGCAGTTCTCTCAACATACTAATACTACTGTCTGTAGCTCATTACAAGGTTTGATTGGGACCACATATGACAATTCTTGGAAAAGGAGGGAGATGATAGTTTTGGGATGAGACATCCCCACTTTTCTTCTCTTTGACATGTTGCAACGTAGTCTATTCCATCAGTGCAGTGGTGGACACGTTGTCAGTGCTAGTCAATGTTTTTACCTTGTATCAAGTCACCTGTATCTTCGAAACAGCCTGAATTAGAAGGCTTCCTTATAGCTAAAACCTGTAATACAGGGTAGGGTTTTTTTCTCCAGAACCAAATTAAAATACATTCCAGACATTTTCAGAAAAAAATAAAACAGCAGCATATCTCTTTTTGTCTTGTAAAAATACATTCTCTTTCTTGCTGGTGTCATTTCAAATATCTGCAATTGTATAAGAGATTTCTTCCTCACACTCCCTTTTGCTTTATAGTCTTTTATTTGTGAAGCTATAGTCTATTGCCATGGAAATGAGCAAAGTTCCATAATTACACTCGCATCTTAAGATCCCTGTTCTTCAGAGAAGTTCATTATGAAATACCAACTTCTGCTGACATTTTACAAAAAAAAAAAAAAATTGGGGGAGAAATGGTTGAGAATAAACATGGCTTTGGATAGTTTTGGTAACATGACAGAAGCATGAAAGATGTTGGGGCAGAAGGGACTGCCTTCTTGTGCTGGGCTGAGATGGACAACAGCTAAGTGCCCATCAGTTGCTTGCTCTATCCCAGCTTCTCTTGGGATGATAGAAGAGAGAATCAAGAAACCACACATGAGTAAAACTCATTGGTGAAGCTAAAGGCAGTTGAAGAAGCAAAAGGGAGGGGGGGGGAAGAGGAAAAAACCAAGTGATGCAAATGCTGTCACTCACAATATCCCATCAGCAGGCTGATGACCAGCCAGCCTCTGAGCAGCTGCCACCTCGGAAATACCAAAACTATAGTTTTTATTGCTGAGCACAATGTCATATGGTGTGGGATATTCCTCTGGCCAGTTTGGGTCAGCTGTCCTGGCTGTGTCCCCTCCCAGGCTCATGCCCACTCCCAGTCTTCTTGCTGAGGAGAGAAGCAGAGTGAGAAGCAGAGGAAGTCTTGATGCTGTGTAAGCTCCCTTCAGCAGTAGCCAAAACCGTGTTGTGTTACCACTATTATTTCAGCCAGAAATTTAAACCACAGCACTCCATCAGCTGCTGTGAAGGAGGTTAACTCCATCCCAGCCAAAACCAGCACACCTCCCAAAGGAATGGGTATTTTAAACATATTTCAATATTTTTAAGTTCTCTCTCCATAAAAGTGTTTCTCTGAGGAAGACTGCTATTGAAGTGTGTTTGATTTCAACTTTAACCACTGGTGGTACCAATTAGATCTGGGCTGTATCAAGTGGTTTTCTACCCAGTAATCATAAAATGTGGTTCAGCATCTTTCTAATCCTTTTTAGAGGGCTCTTTTTCATCTGTTTACACATGGGAGAGAGCTCTCTGTATCTGTGTATTAGCTCCTTGCCCCAGTGCCACTGACAAAGCTTCTGCTGATCTTCCTGCTTCGATTTGTTTCTGTCACAAACACTTTTCTCCTTTTTGAGAAACCTGATATAAAAAGCATATTTAGATGTCTCTGAGGATCATTTTTGATGCAGTACATTCTAGAAAATCTCTGTAGGTGCCTCCGAAACTTCCCCCTTAAGCCTCTGCTTTATTATTCTCTATTCCTTTATTCATTGTAAGTTTTTAAGGATATGCTGTTCTTGGTTGAGAGTTTTAAATTAACATCATAGACCCATGTATAATTGTTTATGTATATTTCTTTTCAAGACGCCAGTGATCAAAGAGAAGACATTTACATTGGAAACCACATACCTTGTTCAGAAAGCTTCAATGGTTACTGTATACATGGAAAATGTGAATTCATTTATTCCACTCAGAAGGCTTCCTGCCGGTAAGTCCTTCATGTCTCCAAAATGGGATTGAAATCACTGTAAAGCTTAATCAAAATGCTCTCTAGACACAAGGACAGGATAGATCACTTTGACAGGAGTAGTATCCCTGTGCCACAGGTAGCACCCAGCTGCTCCAGTCAGGAGGGAGATAGTGCTCAAAGGAGAGGCGCAGTCAGTCGGGTACATCAGAACCTGAATCCTTCTGAGGAGTGTAGCCTCAGTGTTGTCTTCTTATTTTCAGCTACTAAATCATATCCAGAGCTAAAAAACCAAGCAAAACAGACACACATTAAAAAGGCCTTTGCCTTGCATGGCTTCTCTCTATGATTGTTCTTTCCCCACTGACCTCCCAGCCTGCTCTTACACTATCTGTACATTTTATTGTTCCTGTCCTAAACTCTCTCTAGAGAATCAATACCTTATTTTTAACATTTATTGCCCTTTTTCACAATAATAGGTTTCATCTAGAGAATAAAAAATTGCAAAATATCCTTTAGCCCTCACCTTTTGTCTATGGTGTAAACTAGCAACTCAAAACACACAGTATTAAGCCCTTTAGTGTTACCCAGAATATATTCCTTAGCTCCCAGATAACTTTTTTCCTTTACATTTCACCAATCAAATTCTGTATCTTTGTTTTCCTCCAAATTTTTTTTTTTAATTATTAAAGCTGTTTAGAGCAAAAGGCCACTTTGCAATAAGATGCAGTGCCCTACTTATTAGGTGGTTTCAATCCCGAGCTTTTATCTTGCAAGCTTGTACTTTCAGATTAATGTGTCTGAAACTGCTATAATTCTTCGCTTTCCTTTGCTTTTGAAACTTCAGCTGTAAATCCATTGGATACTTTCATATTTTTTCCCTTGATCCTTATTGATTGATGATATTTAGGTGTTTTTTGCACTGCCAAGATTTAAGGGTTTCCAGACAGATCAGAGAGCAGGAAGCCCAAACGGCAGAGCCAGTATGGTTGTCAACTTAAGCATTTGAAAGCTTTTATTATTTCTTTACCATGCAAGACCTTTTCTTGTTTATTTTCACCTTTCCAATAGGAATGTTTTGGTTTTCTTTTCATCTGGAACCAAGAGAAGTCATCATGGCTTTGCTTCTCTTGGGAAACTGGGTGCATCCTCAAGATCATCTTGATGGGCATTAGGCAACACTATCCAATTACAGTATTCTTTTGATCCAGAACTGTATTTAACACAATCTATAATGTATTTGTCCGCAAAATGTTTATAGTAGCAGTATTTCATGGAAAACATTCCTGTCTGAATTAACTAATTTTTATTTTCTCAGATTTTTTTTCTGGAAAGTGCTAATGTTATAGTAATTTATCAATTTACGATTCAGTGTCAATTCAATCTTTTAAATATCAATTACTACTCTAGTAAGTATTGACAGGCAATATTTTGATGAATTTAATTAATGTGCCATCCTTTTAAATTATATTTTATAGTTACATTTACTGTTACTAGCTTCAGCTATGTATTTAAATAGTCTGAATAATATCTCAGCACTGAGCCTAGCACAATGAACCTCACATGGTTCCAGTCAAGAATTTGTGACTATCAGCTCTTGACCCTGAGTATCAGATCTCCTTTGGATTTTTCTTGGTAATTAAAATACTGATGGTCTCATGCTTTATGAATGTTTCTTACTGGAGCAGAGTTATTAAGGAAACAAATAGTTTCTAACAGACATCAATCTGCCATAGTAATCTTGGACCTCTATCAGAGAAAGAAATTCTCTCTTTCTCCAGCAAGGAAAATATAATGATGAATGCTAAAGGAAAATTGTTATTTTTCAAATGCTTTCAGTTCTCATACACATCTAACATATAAATTTAAATTTGGTCCTCATTTCCTGGTAGAAATGTATGTAAGGTATCAGATGACCTATAAAACTGCAGAAAATACTTGCACAGAGCAAATTCTGAGTTCTGCTTTCACTGAGGGCAATGAATCTCCTTGCTGATTGTACAGCAGCCCTCCAGGACTTCCAGCAGGCGGGCGGGAGGAAGGTTTTGTAGCAGTCAGTTGCACAGTATTGAGTTTAGCAGCCTTTGCACAGATGGGATCAGGTCTGTCTCCTGCTGCCCCCCTTGTGCAGTGCAGTTCTGCCCTGTCCTTATGGCAGGCTGCATCAAGGACACACAGTCCAGCCCTTCAGAAAGAAATCTAAACTTCTTTATGCTAAATCAATTAATTGATTGATCAGCTTATTTTGATAAATCCTTGCTGACCTCTATTGATCTTGCTGTTATACTAATGCTATATTATCTTGTTATACATTTATGCAGCAGAATGCTTTAAAATCTGTTCTACTAGTTTAAGATAGAAAACTAGTGCCTACTACTTCATCCTGCCATGATGTAATTCTTAGTACAAGCACTTCTCCTGAATCTGCATTCAGTATTTCTCAGAAATAATTTCTTGCCATTTTCAGTGTTTCTGAGGAAACATCTTCTAATTCCTTGCGCCTCCTCTAACTTGTTTTACTTCCTCTGCGTTAAAGCATCTCTTACATTGATAATACTTCATCTGCTACTTTCTTTAATGAAAACAAAAGAAAAGTAACAATAAGATTTAAGTCCTCTTGACTAACAAGCAGACCTCTTCCTTTTTGTGTCTTCTTGCATGATTACCAGCGTGTTCACAGTCCTCATTCTTCTTGTATGCTTATACAGAGTTCTCTCTATTGCCTTCCTGGCTACCACCGGGCACACTTTCAGTACATGGAAGCTCTTCTTTAACAAGTGTTACCAGAATTTGGTTCATGCCTGAACCAAAACTCCTTACACAGCAGATCATGACTGGAGAAATTAGTCACAAGATTATGAACATGTAAACCCCAGCTATTATCCCTGCATGCAGAGGGAGATTAGGAGTTGTATTAGCAGTTGTAGAAAGGTCTTTGGTGTAATTATTTTGTTGCTCCAAACAGAATTAATTCCTACCCTAGCACAAAGCTTTTGAATGGGTGAATCTGATTTTGTGTTGCATTCGGGCTTGTCAGATCCGGTTTACAAAAGGATTGTTGCTCTGACTGCATGTGAGTATTTCTTTTCCAGCTGTAGAGCTAGAGGCCAATTGTATGATTCAGTTGTCCACAGTGATGCATTTGTGTCAGTAGATTCTAAAGGACAGCTGCACAAGGAACTTGCTCAGGGTTCTAAGCGGTGGCCTTTGACTCTGCAGACTTCATATCAGTGTTTTGGTTGGCTCTTGTGTTTTCTTGTGCTTCAGCCTCTTTTGCCTTGAGACATGAATTTTTTCAGAGTGTGTTTGCACTGGCACATCTTGCATTGCCGGACTATGTCACTGCTCAGGAACAGCCTCTGCTGAGTTTCTCATTGAGCTAACTGCTGCTTTGCTCAGGCAAATTACCATTTAGAGAGCTGCTTCTCTTCTGCTTCCAGCTATTTCTCCCCCACCCCATGCAAATTTTTTTTGATTCTTCCTTGAACTCTCACTTGAACAGTTGTGAGCCGTTGGTTTTCTAAGCTGGCCTCTATCAAATTCTGGCTCAGCCACAAGGCAGGAGGGGGTTTGGTGCTGGTCTTGTACAAGATTCCGCTTCTCTAGGTTGCAGCTTGAAAAGAGGTATTCTTTTTTCAAGGTGATTTTCAACCCATATTTCAAGGTTCCCCTTCCTATTTGTCATTCTATCCCATACTGACAATGGAGCTGTACGACTTGTGCTCTCTCTGTGTTTCATGAGCATACATGAAATTCTTGCATTTCGTTTAGCCTTGTCTACTTGTCTTCCAAGTGTCTACTTGTTCCACCCAGTTGCTTCACTTTCCCTAAATATTGTACCAATGTAATAATGACCCACGTATTTCTTTTGACAAATCGGGGCCTTCCCCAAGCTGGTGTGTTTTCAGAGGGCCACTAGTAATTTCATCCAGAAAAAGCTGAGCATATTTACTTGCTCTGTCCCTTCTCTTGCCACACAAATCCAAACCATTCCCTAACCCCAAGTATTATCACACATGCTCCTGCTCACCAGCTCTTTTTCAGCTGGAGCCACCTTGGATTTCTCATTTCATCTGCAAAATGACTGGAGTGCTGTCAAATTACAGATTCCATTAAATATTCCTTTTCTTTTTCAGGTGTGAATCAGGATATACTGGACAGCACTGTGAAAAGACAGACTTTAGTATTCTTTATGTTGTCCCAAGTAGACAAAAGCTTACGCATGTCCTTATTGCAGCAATAATTGGAGCTGTACAGATTGCCATTATAGTTGCAATTGTCATGTGCATAACCAGGTAGGTAAAGACAAAAACAGTGAAAAATTACACGTTGCATGGATATACTTTTTCTGTATTTAATGATACAATGCCCAACATTTTATTTGCTTAATACCCACTTAAAAACTACCTAATGACTGAAGCAGGACGATTTACGTAACATCCTATCTGCCCCTTTGTTTCTTTGGTCACAAAAGACAGATTTGTTTGAATTCAGAAACCACCAGTAACAACTCTGAATCTCCAGACCAAATACACAGCAGAACAGATCGGCCTTGAAACAAATCCAAGAGTTAAGCTACTCTGTTAGACCTTCACTGGACTTTTTGAAGTATTGCTGAAATTTTGTGGAAGCTATGATCCCCAGCTACCACTCAGTGAAACCAAAGAGGCTGACAAGATGCTGTTCCCTGTGGTACCACTTAAATGATGTACACAGAGAAAGAAGTACCCCTCTCACCATATATGTTTTCTGAAAATCAGTGTGCAACTTACTCCCATTATTAGACACTCACCAGAAGAACCTGTTTTGTGAAACTTAAAGACACACACACAAGCAGAGAGTTCAGATTTCTGGGTTGTTTCAAATTCTCACCCTGTGTAAAAACTGATATGAGAGCCATGGGTTCTTTTTGATGACAAGATGACAAGGCATTCAGTTCTAGGACTTGAATCAAACAAGCACTGAGGTCTCTGAGATAGATTAAGGATGACTTAGTTATTTTATAGGTATAAGAAGTATTTAAGTCTTACACTTCGATATCCACAGTTTGACTTTTCCTCCTCAAGCCATCTTTCTCTTTTTCAGCACCACTTACATTGGGCCATAAAACTTTCTTCTACTGCATTTGTTTACGGCTTCCAAAACTCAGTGATGTAGAGGGACACCCCATGAATGAACAAGATAGGCCTTTTTCCCTGTATCCCTTGTAAGGTTCAACCCAACAGACACTAGCATATGTATAAAACACCACCTGCACATGTAAAAGAGTTACTTGGCTCATGCAATTGATGCCATTCCCCTTTTCACTCAACATCCTGCTGGTCAAAGTGGTGTGGAAGGCTATGGTTCACCTCTCCTTTCAGCCTCTGTATGACCATTCCCCAGCTTTCAGTCTCTCTTGCTGCATCCCAGCAGGAATATTCCATCATTCATTGCCTGGCTGAGTAAGTGCCATTCCATTCAGGATTGCTGGCTTTTCTGAATCTTTTCAGTTGTGTGTCTGACCCCAAGAAAGGGATCACCAGAGTCATCCCACAGAGAGACCTGGATGGGCTCTGTCTCATGGGCTGCTGTGGGCAGCAAGGCACCCGGAGGCCCAGCACTTCAAAAGGCTGATTGATCCAGTCTCACCATCCACTGGGTTTTAAATATGGGATATGTATAAAGTAACACTAATGCAATAATTCCCCAAGGAATGTGTTTGCTGGATCAAGGCTGAAGGGTGTAGCACCTTGCCGGTTTCAGTCTCAAGGTCAAGCAGGACTCCCTTCTGAATGATCTGGGGTCCTACAGACATTCCCAGGACACAGTCCAGTATTGAACAGCAGGAGCATCCCACCTGTCAGCACAGATCATAGACTCCTTGCTATTGTTATGTACAGAAAATTAAGTCAATGCATGATTGCTAGGCTCAATTATATGTGGCATATATAAAATCAGCCCTCCTTTCCTATTTCTCTCTTTTGTTTAACAGAAAATGCCCCAAAAACAATAGAGGACGTCGGCAGAAGCAAAACCTAGGCCATTTTACTTCAGATACATCATCCAGAATGGTTTAACTTAGTGCTTTTTATACCTACATTGACCATGTGATGTACATTTTTATTATATCTTTTTTTAAAGAATGGAAATATTTATTTCAGAGGCCTTATTTTTGAACATTTTTAGTGTAACAACGTTGGTCTGTATTCTGAAAGCATCAGCTCTAACAGCTATGGACTGTTTTAGTATCTTTACTTTTATGTTTTTGAATACAGTAGTTCATTTCCTGTATCTGTATCACATGGTTATATAATAGACTTGTGCTTTATCCATGGAATGTAATATTTTTGGGAACACAGATTTATTCCAATAATGGTTGTAGACAAAAAAACCCCAACAAACCAACAAAATAAGTCCACATTACCTAACAAAAAAGGCATGAACTAAAGGTAAAAATGTTTACAGCTTACTTTTCTTATGAGGAACTAGAAAACACTGTGTTTAAATACCGTAGATATTTAAATGTTTTTGGAAGTTAGTAACTGATTTTTTAGACACTGCCTATCGCATGAACTGTGAAGCTGTGTGCTGTGTGTAGTTGTAACATATTTATAAAATGTGTGGGCTGGGTCTAAGCACTGCCATCTTCATGAATAATTCCAACAATTTATTTTTAAAAATGAAAATTATAAATTTCATAATTTGGGAAGTTACCTGGTAGAACAGATGGCACAGGTCCAAAAGAAGTAGGTCTTAGTAGATTTAGGTATTGTAAAAATTGGTGTTGAATAATTGAACACAAATAATTGGAATAAAGCCTACTTTATCACTATTAAAACTGTTTTAATACTTCTTAAACTTTTTTAAAGAAAATACATGTTTTAACACCTACAATACAGACTGTATAGTGTTTGTGATTAAAATAAAAAAAAAAATAAAAGTGAATGAATTACTAGTGCTCTTGTATAGAGTATTTTCAAGAGCTAAAGAAGTCCATCCAAATTAGTCTGCTGGTCATAGTTATATTAATAGACTGTTAGTTGTCGTTTGAAAGATCCCAAGATAAAGTGTGAATAGAATGTGTTCAGCTGTTTTAACATGTAGTGTAGGCTTTCAGAATTTTGCATGTAGGATTTAATAATTTGTTCAATAAAAAAAAAAAATGCTTTCAACATTTTGAACTGGAAAAGCATGTCACAATACAACGTTTCCACTATATTGCCTCTGGTTTAGTGTGTTTATTTGTTACCCCATGGGGTAATTGCAGCAAGCTGAAGACCTGAAGTTGTTTTGCCAGAAAAGAAACAACCGTGCTAATTTTCCTGATTGCTTTATGAATTCCCTCAGAGGAAAGCACTCAAGTAACATGAAAACAAAAGTAGATCTTTAAAAATATGCAAGTTTGCTTTCCTGCTTAATTAGCAAGTTACTTAACTTTCCTGGATTAACACTAATAACTTCATCGGTACAGAAGCGTGACCCTTTAAACGTATGTTCCTTTCCAAATATTGCTTCCTAATTTTAGGGGTTTCATGTTGCTGAAAGTATCTGAGCAATCATGTGTGGATATTTTGTAGTCAGAAGTATTTGACCAAGCTCCAGGAGCGGTGTTTCACGCCCTACTTTGAGCATCGCTGGAGCCAGCTGTCGCCCTGGCTCCCTGCAATAGCGCCAGAATCGTTCTGGCAGGATCACCGAAACTTCACCTTCCTCCAACCTGGCTGTAGGCAGGCAAAATGGATCGCCGCGAAATCACCTCGGAGGCTGACAAAATGCACCAAAACCGTCTCTCCAGCGTCATCGAGGAGGAAGAAGAGCAAGATGCAGCTTACACCATTGTGACAGTCCTGGACAAAGTGGCCAACATTGTTGACAGCGTGCAGGCAAGCCAGAAAAGGATAGAGGAGAAGCATAGGGAGATGGAAAATGCCATCAAGACCATACAGATTGACATTTTAAAGCTTGCCCAGGCTCATGGCAATACAGGCTTCACGGTGAACAAGTTGCTGCAGAAAACCCGCAAAGTCAGCTCCACCATGAAGGAGGTGCGGGCACGCGTGGAGAGGCAGAGCACCAGCGTGCGGAAGGTGGAAGCAAAACAAGAGGAGATGCTGAGAAAAAACAAATTCCGGGTTGTGATCTATCAGGTAACCATGAACCTAATTTCTTGTGGTACTGTCACTTTGCCACCTCTTTGATGATTTCTGGTAGGTGCTGGTTAACAAAGCAAAAGGTGCAGTCTGTCCAACATAGGAGTTATTTTATGCTTTCTTTAACACTGATCTGTGCTCCCCGATGCCTTTCAGCGTGAACCTACTGGCAGCAGCACACAGGGTCTATTATTAGTGTGGGTAGGTTTCTGAGCCAGTCATCTAAGATTAACTGCAGATCAGCAAGGACTATTTGCTGCCTGTCTGAAAGGTAATATGAGGCAGCTCCTGTAAATCTTGTCGTACAAACCATGCCTGACATTCATCTCTGCTATTTTTTTCACCGTATTAGGTAGAAATGCAAATAGCAGAAGTGTTTTCAGGGTCCTTGAAATGCAGATTTTCTTCTAACACTAATTTCAAAACACAGCTTATTTAACTTGCAGCATTGTCCAGGCTTTCATACTGCTGACAAATTGGGACTTTATTCATTGTCTCAGTGTATAGCAGTATATGTACAAACTAAAGCTTAGACTCACAAACCCTTCATGACAACAAATACTCCTTTGCATGCCCTACCTTGGAAATGGTTTAACATAGCATTGTTCTTTCAATCACAGTGGGCAAGGAAATCATACAGCTTCTTTCACTGACCTTATTCCAGGATGTTCATTGTACATTAAAATAATTGCATTTGAAGAGAAGTTTCATGAAACAGCATGGTTTCACTTGCATCCATACAAACAGTACAGACAGTTCTGGGGTCTTGTAGTGAGTGCTGTGAAACACATTTGTCTAATGGTCTGATCCTGCCTTTGCTGAAACTTCCCAGCTTCCCAGGTCAGTAGAAAGTGTTTGATCTTTTGCCAGAAGCATAGTTGTTCCTTTTTTACCAGCAAGTCGCCAAAGCTTCTTTCAAATGAGTTGTGTTCCTCATCAGGAGTTCTTGAAAATACCACCCCTCATGAGTAACACAATGCACCCCCATCACTCAGCTTTACACTCTGGTCTTGCATCTGTTTGTACATAAATAACATCATTTGCAATGAATGGAGCCGTGTGTTTCAATGAGTTTATTTGCTACCATGTGCAGCTGACAAATTCTTCATAACCTAGCTTTCTTAAATAGTTCATTTTCCACTACTGGGAAAAAATAGCTGAAAAAAAAAAAGGAGAGAAGGTTGGAGGTAGGGAATATTACCCCTTTAATGTTATGTTTAGTACCATATACAGCCAAATTGTGCCTCCCAGATTTTCTGACTGGATGACTTAATACGGCTGTTCAGCAGAAAGAACAGGCCAAATCTGTCCTATTATTACCATTATTGCAAGCTGCATCATCATCATGGAATAGAAAACAGGCACTTTCACTTTTTGCTTGCAAATCATTTCCCAGCTAAAGGTAATAAATCTCTGTGACTCCCCTGGTTAATGGCATAGTGCCATTTCATTGATGGGCCTTTACCATAATGACTGCAGCAGAATCAATGCCTTGAAAATATTTTTTCCTAAAACAGTATCCATTACATGATGTAAATTTTTCTGCTAGCAAGACATGAGCTGTTGTTTATTTTAAAATATAGTAAAATATGGTCAAAATGGATTTATACACAGGTGTAAAGAACAGCCATTGTTATTTTCAGTTATTTCATACAAGAGGTGGCTCTCCCAATGTGTGCTTTCTCTAAGAATCCCTTTCAGTAGGAGTTTGTGATCTCTCTGCTGGTTTTGCTGGACAAGAATGACCTGCACCCTGTTCTGTATGTTTAATTCTTAAGAGGTCATTTTCAGGAAGGGAAACAGCATTTTTTGTTTTCTTTCTGGCTTCCTCTTCCTCCAGTGGTTTAGAACTGTCAATGAGAATATGAATGACTCCATCCTTAAATTCCATTCGTTCTGTAAGGTAGATTGAACAACCTTTTCCCACTTGCATGGAGGAGAGGCAGATATGTGGATCCCGCTAGGATCCACCATTTAACACTTTTCTGGAGAGGGATAACTGCAGCACTGCACGAAACCTGGAACAGTCTTGGTAGGCAAGAGTGCACAGAATCTTCAAGGCACAGGTACACTTAGGAAGGTCTCTTTCACACAAGTGCAGTGATTTTTCACACTGCTGATTTACACCAGGGTAGGCACACTGCTGCAGTGCCAAGAGCTGAATGACTGGAGCTGGGCTAGGATGAGTGGGAGTCTGTTAATAGCTACGGAACCAGCGTACTCCCTGTGCTATACATTACAGATGGATATAACCAAGTTGTTTACTCTGTGGCTGTGATTGACAGCTCTTCTGTAGTGAAGTTTATTTCTGATGAACTATTTGGAGCATTGTGAGGGGGCCAATGACCCGTGTGTTGCTGGCATGGAATCTTTACACGGTTGAGCACATGTGGGTTTTAGTTTTAACTTTTGCCAGAACATCAGGGTATGAAGAAAAAGGAAACGCCAATTAAATACTAAAGATTTTCTTTCAAGTGGACAGCTTTGATCTTATCATTGATGGAGGGAGTAGGCAGGTTGAAAAGGATCATTGGCTGAAGGAGATTGTCCCAAGAGATCTCAGCAATGATGAAAAGCGATATCCTCACATCAAAAAAAGACAAAGTGATCGTCCTTTAGCGGAATGATTAGGGAATTGAGAGCATTCACTTTTAGAAGGCCTTGTGGTTGAGGAAAAGATTTGGTAGCAGGCAGCTCTCCTCCCTAGGCTGACTGCATGATTAAAAATGCCAGGTTACTTCAGACTTTCTAGTGAAGTCTTTGACCCTGGAGTGCTATGTGCCCTGAGACTATAGTAGGGAATAAAAAGGATGTTGTGGGTTGTACAGGTCGCTGCTCATTTCTGTTCAGGTTAGTCTGAATAACCAGCTGTAAGAGCTATAATTTCTCTGAAGTCAAAGAGCATTTAGCAGTTTAAATCATTCTCACTAAATTATACAGAAATTAAAGGGGATCATTTTTTTACCTTGAATGAACTTGTTTCATTTGCTTTGCTGCATATTCTGCAAATCCCTATTTAAATGTACAGGCACCAGAAAGTCCATATTACTGTTACTGGGTTTTTGTCTATTACTACTTCACATAAGCACCATAAATGAGTAACTGCTTCCTATGAAAGGGACACGTGCATTTGTTTCACTCACTGCTGTCTGGCATTTAAAATTAGTGGATGTGTCAAATACCAAGTAAGATTATGGCTTGACTGACCTACACAGTAGGGTTACAACGGATTTGTTTGCCCTGTGGTTTCTCCACTGCACACACAGGGAGAGGCTCACAGGAGCAGCCTTGTGTATGCTGCTGATACTGTGCATAAATAAGTTAAAATGTGTCTTCTCTTGCCCACCAACATTCTGTAGTTATAATGACTAGGACAGTAAGAGTGGTGAGATCACGATGGGGATAATAATCTGGAAACCTGAGGTGGAAGCACCTTCATCTGAAGTGGCAGTAGAAATTAGGGTGTCAGGAAGTCAGGAGATTGCCATTAATTTGGTACCATTTGGGCATAAGAATGGCAGGCTCAAAAATGGCCCTGCAGAGCAAAATCCTTAGTAGCATGGAGTTAAAGAGCTCACCCAGAGCAGATTGTGCTAAGTGGCTCATATTTGATAATTTTTTTTGTTCTGCAGAAACTTGGGAAGTCTTATCCTTTCTCATATTTATGTACCTGGTATCTTACCTCATAATAGATAATCTGGAAAAACAGCAGGTGGCAATGCATTGTGTTGAAATGTGAAGTGAAGCTTGCAATGGGTTTCTGAAAGTGTGTTTCTAAGGCTGTCTTTGTCAACTGTGTAATATCTTCCTTGAAAATCTTGGTACAGAAAAGGTGTGATAGTAAGAAAACTTGCTCAAAATTAGAAGCTGTCAGTTCATAGAAAGAAATATAGACAAGAAACCAAATTACTTTTACAGCTGGAATAATGTTAATTTTAATGTACATGGTGCTAATTCCTGTACTTTTAGCTCTGATCTGAAACCATAAATGGATGTCTTTAGTCCTGGAGACAACAGGGTTCTGAACAAAACTGCCTTCTAGAACTCATGGCAAGAGAAGAAACCTAAATTGTTATTAAAGTATAGCCTGAAAACTTAGTGGGAAAAAAAACTAGTGTGAATTGACTGACTACCTCTGACAGCAGAACACTGGCCTCAGCAGCCCAGTGACACACAGCCTTTGTTGGAGTCTTGTGGCAGAAATCTTATAAATATTTTTACAGCTAGGATAGGTAATTGCCTTTGCTGAGAAAACAGAGAATAAAATAAACCTAGTGATTGTGTCAGAGGGTGTCACGAGAACCCTTTGTTTGTATTGTCGAGCCCAGTGCTCCAGTTCAAAGTGCAGAGCTGGCCCCGTGCTGTGCAGCAGCCACTCATGGAGAAGCTATCAACCAGCTAAAGAAAAACTGTGTTTCTAGTGACATGTTTGCAAGGAATGAGGAGAAAGAAAAAGTTTAAAAAAATATAAAAAATCAGATAGTGGGCTGCTTCTGTGTTCCTAAAACGAAATAGTTTGCACATTTCACAGGATTTTGTTCACACCAGTTTACAAACTGGACTCAGCACCATTGGATCTGTTGCCCCCAGACCTGTTCCTTTGGGATGATCCTCACAAGGGGACAGGCTGTCCTCTTCTCAGAGGTGCTATTGATTTTTCTCCACCTCTTAGCACTGAGTGGTGGAAACAGCTGATCTTAGTTTACATTTGCACTGGATGCAGCTGTTCAGGGCTTCCCTTGGGGTTGCCCTGCGGGTCAGCAGGGGAGTGCAGTTACAACATGAGACTCCTGTGTCTTGCCTCTCCTCTGTGCTCCTAGAGGCTCCTCTAGGAATTGTCCAGGAGCTCTGGCTGGCTGCTGTGGGCACGTGTGTATCTTAGAATGGAATCAAAGAATCACTTAGATTGGAAAATTCCTCTTGAGATCATCAAATCCAGCTGTTCAGCAAAACCCTTTGTTCCTGAGGCACAGATTCGGGAATGGACTTGACTGGGGACATGCAGTTGGGATTCATATTCTCAACACTACTGAAGATAGAAGAACCTTGCAATTATTCCCTTAGTACAGGAAAAAAAGATGAGTAAAACAGCACGAGAACTGAGATGAGGAATATGTGAAGTCACAGACAAAAAGGAGGTTTAGGATCTGCGACTGGACTCATCTTGCCAGGCAATAAGTAGACATCAGTAACACAGATGTTTGTATATTTTGCCTGTATATTCCTTTCAAGTAAGCAGAGACAAGTGTGTAGAACCTGATTCTCCCAACCTGTGGTAGACATCTACTTCTGGATACAGTTCCTACTTTATAAGTATCTGCTCGCCCTGTGTAGTTAAAACATTGTCCAGAGATGAGTTCGTATGGAGACACATTTGCTTGGGCAGACAAGTTCATCAGCTCCTGAAAACTGGCTTTCACTTGAGAACTCTTCCCTGGTCTAGTTGACTTGTAGGAGCAATCACCATATGATAAATTAGTGAATCAAAACATTAACAAATATATTTTTTTTGTCTTATCACCTCTTGTGATGCTTTTTCCCATTCACTTACAAAGGGTTTCCAGAAAACTTGGAAATGAGGAATTTCACCAGTTTGATTGCAAGCCTGCAAGCTGACCTGCAGAGCTATTCCCTGGTCTAGTTCCATAAAGCAATAGCAGAGCAGAGAAAGTGTGAAGCTTCTGTTTTCCCCTGAAGCTGGCGTGGTCCTTTTTATGCAGCATGTGGTAGCCTGGAGCCAAGGGCTTCTCCACTGATGCGGTGTAACTGGGAACTGGCTGCTCATTGAACTGCTGCAAGCCACAGACAACGATAATGGGAGAGTGAGATGAGCTCCTTTGTAGTCACTGTACGCTAGTGGCTGAATTAATGAATTTCTGTCAGAATTTAAATAAAAGGGATGTCTATTAGGTTTCACGAAAGAGAAATGAGGGGATTTGACTGTTCTGACCAGGCTGGTTTTCCATTGTGTAAAAATAATTCTAAATGCAGCAACAGGACTTAGCCATAAAGTCTTATAAGCTGAAGTGTTTACCTGATAAAATTTCTTAGGTGGCCTTTTAAAATAATCCTGTTTCTCTCTCATCTGAGCACTTTTGGCCTGCTGTCAGAGATTCTGAAATGACATATTTACAGAAGAAATGAGGGGATCACTTGAGATTTATAAAGCTTCTCTCTTAACTCTTAGAATATGAGTAAAAGTACTGAATGATTTGTAACTGGTTATTCATCAGTGGTTTCATGTTGATTTAGAGCACAATTTCAGGGAGGTGTTTTACTGATTTACCTTGGCTACTAATTTGAATAACAAATCATTCATCCAACATGAAAATTTCTAAGATTTGTTTAGAACATTGTAGCAATGCAGTTTCCTACCCATAGGCTGCCCATCATGTGCATCTCCAGTTGTCATAGACACAGCAGCAGCGCCAGAGCCGGCACTGGCAGCCTTTGACCATTTTGCTGCTTTGTGCTCTGCTTCAAAATTGTCAGGTGATTAGCAGTCAGCCCCATCTGTGCTTATGTTAATCATCACCTGCACTTTCCACGTCATACACCCCAAGGCTGAAAGATCATTTGCTGTGACCTTTTCCCCGTGCAGCACAATGACTCCAAGTTATGGAGTTTCATCAGTCTTTCCTCTCTACTCATGCTGTGAGCAGTTTCTTTAGGACCATTTTAAGTCTTGATTTTATACTTACAATACATAATTATATATATATATGTGTGTGTGTGTGTTATTTTAGATATACAGATATGAATTATTTAGTCATTCTGATTTTCTGAGGATTTTTTTTATTTTAAAAAGCTTTGTTCTGCTAAAGTGTTGATTGAAATTAGGTAGTAGTTTAGAGCTGGTAACTGTTGCCTTTATTAAAGCTGTTTAGAGTTACATTTTCAAGCTATTTGGAAAGAGAACACAAAACCAGTTTACAGCATTTCTAGCAGATATTTACATGTAATACAGTGTTTTACCCCTTTTTCTCTCTGCCAATTTTGGAAGCCCAGTCTGAGTTTTGAAATACAAAGCTTTTAATATATATACCAAAACCCAAGAAAGGACAACGGATGTAAAGCTCTTGAATTGGCTACATTAATTTAAGTTCCTTCATATTCCATTATTTTTTCTTTTCAAATGACATTAAATTATTACTGAAATTATAATTTTAAATGTTCATGTACTTAAATAAGGCCTAAGTATCGTTTTACAGTGACATTATGTCGCGGCTTCGCTTAGCAAATCAAGTGAACTCTAAATGAAAAACACACATTTTCTTAAGGAAAATAAAAGTACTGCTGCTGTTAATTATTGATCCCATCTGTGCTCCCAAAGAGTGGAAATTTAGCTTATAAGTTTGCGAGGGAATCTTTTCAACAACTCTTTTTTCTTTTCCCAGCCTCACAATCCTTGCTGAAGGCATGACATTCTTCCAGCAGCCCCTAGTGCAGCAGTAAGGGAAGGCTGCTTTTAGAGCCAACCTGATCTTTACTAGGACACCACGGCTGCAAAATACCTGAGCCATTGCTAAACAATTTGCTCTGCCATTTCTCCTTTTCTCTTCCCAGAGAAGAGGAGAGCCTGACTGTGCAGGCAGGGTTATCAAGCAGGCAGATTCTGAAACAGCCTCTTTTCCCCTGCACATTTCAATTATCTGAGCATTCCCACCTTGAGAGTCTCATAGGGTTGATCAGAGGCATTGCCACATTTAAGATTATTTGCCTGCTGGTTTTAAGGTTTCAGTGAGGTGGAAAAGTCAGCACGTTTCCCTTTCCATAGGTGGTGCATTAGCCATGAGGTGCATTAGCCCTCCCTCATAAATGCTTTACTACAGCTTATGGGAAAAAAATGCTACTGCTTTGATCCCTTCCTTGTGGTTAGAAGAATGCCTGCAGTGCCTGCAAACTGGTCACTGTTCCCTCCCATGGGTGCTGAGCAGCCAGAATTTTGGCAGCTGATGGAAAGTTTGAAGAGCAAAAGGAGGGTTTGAAAGACACAATCTATGTCCCCTTGAAAATTTTCTAATTGTGAATGAAATTGAAATGGGAGCAGGGGGTGAAAATGTCATTGGTGCAGTCAGACTCTGTTAGGTTTCAATATTCTCTGCCCCTGAAGCCATCTGTTCAAATCAATGCCATGCTGGCCTTCTTCATCAAAGCCAAGGGTTACTTATATGTTTACTTTGCATTCAGCCAGGCCCTTAAGAACTCAAAACTCTTTGGCTAGGCATATTTGAGAGATTACTTGAAAAATAGGAAAAAGCAAAGTTCAGGTTTAAGACACTTTCTTAGCAAACTTGCCATGCCAGGGGCTTCGCCAGCCACTCCTGAATTGTGCAATTGTTCTATTATGGTGTTATACCTTTAAGTTTTGTCTGTTAAAGTTTTTCCTCAAGCAGTGGATCTAACTACCCTGCAACTACAACTGCAAAGGTCTCCAGGATTTTCCCTTACCATTCAAGCAGTGCTTTCAGTCCCTTCTTTGCTATCACAAAACCTGAAGTCTTTCTCCTTTCAGGCTTCATGTCCTTCCAGACACATGCATTTCTCCAAAGCATTTCCAGTCTCAACGCACCATCTAATCTGATTGCTTTCTCCCCTCTCTCCTACACACATCCATAACACACAACCCCTCTTCTCAGCACCTTTGTCCCCTGACAACATTCAGATTTACAAGCAAGGTACCTGAGCCATGACATGATGTCAGCTTGGGGGGAACAGACAGAATGACTCAAAACACAGCCAGCTTCGCAGAAGAACACTTATTTCTTTGTGCCAGAACCCAGTTCCATTCTCAAATTGATGGAAAATGCCTGAATGTTTCTGTGTTAGTGGAGGGGCCATGCAAGGGTGAGAAGGTAGCAGATGCATAATATGAGTATGTGTGTTACGCTTCTTGTAAAAATCGAAGACGACTTCCAAATCAACCACTTATATGACAGATTTAATGACCTTTTTCTTGGAAGAGAAGGAAAAAATATTGTTCTGTTTGAAAGGTCTAGGTCTGTTTCCAGTATGTTGAGTGGTGGATAACTCTTCAGGAGATTATGGCCAGTGAGCAATTATGGCCAACGAAGACACCAGGATCAGTGTGAAAACCCTCTGCAGGTGCTCCTTCTAGCAGGAGTGATGAAAGAGAAAGGGAATGCCCAGCTTCGACAGATTTGTTTTCTGATCCTGGCCTGTGCATGTCTTTGGTGTTTGCCAGTAGATGAGGCAAGCAGAGCACACGTCCTATGTATTAACTGATAGACAGCCCCTATGATTGCATGCCTGTTTCCTCAAGAAATCATGTTAAAAATAGTTGACTGCTTGGTATAATATTTTACTGTGAAATAATCTCCTGTCCTCATCTTAGATGCTGCTTTACCTTCCATGAGAGTTGGTGGTGGGTACAAGTTCTTCCTAGCAAAATGCTTAAGCAGATTTTTAACAAAAAGCTTGAAAGTAGCAGCATCTATGGCTCAATTCCCTTCTCCCTCTCCCCGAAGATTGGATGGCCCAGTCCTGCTATTCCCAGTTCCATCTGCTGTACAGACAGGGAGAAAACTCTCACCCAATTTAGAGCTTTGTTCTGTGCTGCTGAAACCAGTAGGTGTTTGGTCTTTTGGTTTTAGTGAGCTTATAAAGGAGCTGGTAGCTATATGCTTTGACTCTCTCTGTTTCCCCACCTGGTACTAAAGCTTCTTGTTCCTGCCTTCGGAAGGATGAGCTCCTCTCTTCTCTCTGCCCCACAGATATCTAGCGATAAGAAGAAATGAGTTTGGAGCAGGAGAGAGAGAGAGAAATGAAGCAGATGAAAAACCTCACCTACTGAGCCTAAATCACTGAATTTTTATGCTGAAACCTTCCTAACATGCTAGACAGGCTCACTAATACTTTCCACTTCGGTAACATCCAGATATCTTGAGAGGAGATAGAAACTCACACTAATGTTTTGCCTTGCTACATTTGATTCTGCAAGATGTGTGCAGGGACCAAGGAAAAGAAGAAAATCAAAGATTTGGCAAAGTTCATGCTGAGAGTCTGTAGGAGAATGAAAATATTTCTCAGGATCTGCAAATCTAGGTTCTGTGTCTCATCTACAAGATCTTCATCTCACGTGTTCTTGCTCATAACTTTTGATTCTAACACGTGTAGAAAAGCTAAATGCTCTCTTTTGTAGCTAGCAGACTAAAGGTAAATACAATAAAAATCTGGCAACTGACAAAAAGTACAGGCAAATTCTTCTTCTAAAGGATGACAACTTAAATATTGCAGAAAAAATACTGTCTCTGCCTTCCTTTCTTTTAAAAAGTAGTCTTCATATGAAAGGCATATTCCTCTCCCATATTGTATTCATCTCTGTATGTACTGAAATTTCAGAACACTCATTCTGGAAGTATTTTTGTTACCATTTCAGCTGAAGGAGTGGGCTATAATTTAAAAACATTGAGGAATTACTATCCAGCTGTGTTTTAGTTAATTTTCAGAAAAAAGTAGATTATGTTTATATGTAGAAGTCTTTATATAATTAATGTTAATTTGCACATGTTAATGAAGATTATTAGCAAAGCATTGTAGTTTTGTTCCTGCTGATTTTGACAGATGAGTTGAACAACATTCTGCTGTAATCAGTGTAACATAATTTGTCCCTATATTTTCTAAGCATTAACAACTATTTTACTAGAGGGTTTTTATTGAAGCCAAAGCATGATGAGAGACTCTTAAATGGGTTTTATCTGTCAAATAGCTCAATGTATGTTATTTTATGTACTGCTAGCACTCAGTAAAATAACATGACTCACTACTAATGAGTCACTGTGAAAAGTGACAGACATCTTTTTGGCTGGAAAGAAGTTCACAGCAAAATATTCAGTTAGCCTTACTTGCTGTTCATGGGTTCACAGCTTCAATCTCTCTCCTATTGTCTACATTAGGATGATAATACTAAGGGTAGAGTCCTGACACTGCCATGCCCCAGAAATCAGCTGAAGTAGCTAGTACTAATGGGAAACAGCTTAGAAAAGTGTCATACAGCTGTTGTACCTGTTTGCACCCCAAAGGGCTGCTCCTCCTGGGAGAAGAGCACAGGCACATGCATGTAAAAAGCTGGTGGGGAAGAAGGGGATGGCATTGTCCATCTCATACCCCTCCTACAAGTTACAGTTTTTCTACTCTGCATACACTGCACTTCTAGATAGAAGTAACTCACAGACACTGAGCCACAAATTTGTACTGTCCATACAGATCAAGGAAACAGCTTTCTCAGGAGCTTCTCCCTGTTCAGATAAATACTTCATTGCCATAAACATTTTTTCTCCTTTTTTTTTCTCGGATGTCCTTAGCCACTACCTCATTCTTTGTAAATTTTTTGTTTACTGTGGACAGTTTTTGGAAGTCTTCCACGCTTTTGAGCTTTGAGCCTCTAGCAATTTTTCTTTGGAGAGGCTGCATGAATTCCTAGGGCTAAGATATCTAGAATAGTCACCATCTCCAAGCATGCTGCTGATACACATTAGATGTGTCATATAAATATATAATTCTGCATGCTCAAACAGGCCACCAAACTCACCACAGGAGACAGAGGTGCTTCCTCAGGAATATCATACATTTCCAGATGGAATAAATCAAGTTCACCTCAGCGATGGTGCAGGTGCTGAATGATTTGTGTGTTATTGGGTTTACCAAATAACATCTCCCTGCTTTACTGATTTGTCCCCTTGTGCAGCCAGCACATATAAGTTAATATGTTGGGGTTCATTTCCTTCTGGGCAGCAACAGCAGTGTTTACTAAGTTCCAAACAGTCAAAAATGAACAATTGTCTTGGTAATAGTAGTAATAATAATAGACTATAGGTAATAGTAATAATAGGTAATAGACTAAAGATAATAGTAGAAGACTGAAGGTACTTTGAGGCATTTGCTTGGACAGTGTACATAGCTGACACAAGCCCAAGAGCCTTTTTTGTCTACAGTGTCTGCTTTTATTGGTGAGGAAAAATGGATCTAGGTCTGATCCAGAAAAGCAGATAAGCTCAAAAAACAAAAGGTCTGAAAACCATTAGAGGCCAGGACTCATAGGACCGTTGCATTAATTAATTTCAGGTAGAACAACAGTGAAAAGAAATCTTTAATCAGGCATATTCTTTAGAGAACTCAGCAAAGATTTCTTTTGCCATTTGTGTTATGCATAGATTGAGTATGATGATACCAGCCTACCTTACTTTGTTACAGCATTATATTTCAGTTATCACTAATTAACTGCAAGCCAACCAAAAAAAAAAAAAATGCTTGAACCACCATCTTTTGGAAACACACTTGCTGGAACATGATTCTCTGCTTTCATTCACAGGAGGAAACTGAGTGTCCTTCATCTCTCTCTGTAATCAAAGAGATGACAGCAGGTGAGACTATAGAGGATGATTTCTTCCCACCTGATGATCTGTCTTCTGATGAAGAATATTATATTGAAGAAAGCAAAGCAACCAAGTTCAAGAAATCAGGCATGAGGCGCATTGATGACATCAAAAAGGCATTTTCAAGGGAAAATATCCAAAAGACAAGACAAAATTTTGGCAAGAAAGTAAACAGGCTTCAAACTAGGATAGTGACCCCCGAGAGGAGAGAGAGGATCAGGCAGTCAGGAGAGAGACTGAGACAATCTGGGATAAGATTCAAGAAAACCATTTCACAAGCTGCTCCGACAAAGGAGACATTCAAGATCTATAAAAAAAATAAAGAGCGAACAGGAGCCGAAGGTCAGGAGGGGATCCAGGAAGCCAGTGTACACATCGCCTCTGAGCTCCCAGCAGCAGAGCCCTTCACTGAAGAAATCTCTTACACAGAAGTGATTACTAAGGTAAAGAAAGACAAGAATAGTGCAACAAAAGGTGCTTCCCAGTCAACTGAAATAGGGGTGACTATCCCAGAAGTCGTCCTTAAGCAGGAAAGAAAAGAAGGAGGAGGTGATGATGACGTCCCTTTGCTAGACTTAAAGCAATCAGTGTAAGGAGTCAATGAGCACACACACCATACTGTCCTCACTGAGAAAGAGAGAGCACAGTATGTACTCACTCAGCTTTAGAAAAACGTGTGTATTTGTGTTACATCACAAACTGTGTTGGTGTTGTTCGGCCATCCACATGGATGTCTGTAGTGTTGTCTTCCTGACAAAAGTCAAGCCATGCAAACTGAAGGAAGTGGCTCCCCCTCTGTCTTGGCATGTGCTGATAGCCATCGTTAACCCAAATGGAACTCGCAGTGTCAAAGGGAGATGGGAATCTGCTGCATTTCCAGGATTGATTTAGCAGTCACTTTACAGCCTAATCACTCTCATCGTTTCATGTACAACAGTATAAAATTTATTTCCATTATCTTATACCAATTCATCTAATCAGAAAACAATAACAAAGCTATTACTTCATATTAGAAAAAGGAAGAACTACTGCAAAAGTCATTTAGCTGTACAAATATTATCACTCAGGGGCCCTCATAGAAAAAGCAGGAAGAGCATATTCCTGCTTTACCCATGGTATGAAAAAATGTGGCAGGAATTATAGGGTTTTGAGTAAATCATGTTTTTTCTTAGTGGTAAAGAGAAACTCCTGAAATGACTACAGGTTATTTCCAGACTTCTGGAATAGAAAGGTTCATTGTAAGTAAGCAACAAGTTTTGAGCAGTTATGGAGTAAGAATAAAAAAGAAGACACATTAAGTATTGAATAGCAGGAGGAAAATAGAAGGATGTATCATATCCATGTTTTGGAAAGATGAGATTGTGAGAAAGGCAATGATATGAAGCAGTAAAAGTGGAATAAGATGAATGTGTAGGTTCTGGATAAATGGAGAGAAAAATTAGAATATTATAACTACAGTTTCCTTGAGATCTTTTAGAAAACTATTATTCTTTACAGAGGATCATCAGGTTTGTGAGCATAACTGACCAGACAAGGGAATTCTTTTGTTTTCCACTCTGTGTTTTTTTCCGAGCATCACTGAAATTAAAATCTGTTCTACAAAGTCACAGATGTACAGGGCCAATCCATAACCCAATTCTTTTTTTCCTATCATCATCATTATTGACCAGTCACAGCCTCAGGGATTATGAGACAGACACCCTTTGGACTATGGAATGCTGTTTATTTGCAACTCTCAGGAGCCAGTGCCCTGACATCAGATATGTTTATAAACATGACTGCTACGCTGACATGGGGGGCAGGACTGTATTGCTCTCTTCATTCTTAAATGGAGTTGCCTTCAAAGCACTTATCTAAAGCAATGTTAGTCATTACTATCTGTGTGAAACTTGTACAATATTGCCAAAAGTTGTATGGTTGTATTTAATATCTCGGGTTCATTTTAACAGAAGAGCATAACTTGGTTATCTACATACATTGTTTGAAGACTTCCAGCTAATTGTTAATCTATCATTCAAATATAATTAGTTTGATTTCAAGAATTCTGCCTACCAGTTCTTTCATTTAGATTGGTGTACATCCCACTTGAAGTGAAACAGCTTTAGCAATAGTAACTAGGGAACACTGGTTGGGGAAGGTCAATGTTTTGCTATATCTATGACATTTCAAATCAAATTAATATTGTCAGATTGGGAGCAGCAACTCCACTGAGTGGAAGGGCAGGACAGAGCAAGAGAAGGAGAGAGGGAAAGGAACACATTTCTTTTAGTAGTAAATTGTTCACCCTACTATAATCTCATGCAAAAAGGAAAGAGTGTTTTGCTTGTAGGATACACAGAAGCTTTTGTTTGGTGTTCCTTACTAGTGATAAGAAGCCTTTTTGGAGCAAAGTCATTTTATGTTCTTCAGTTCTGTATAAAACTGTAGCTATCTCCAGTGAAATACTGTATGATTTTTCTGGTTTTTCAGTAATAAGGCCTGCATTCTGTTCTGCAAGATTTGGCATTTTCCTAAACTGATAAACAGGGTTTAGCTATTGAAATGAAAATGTTGATGTTCAAATAAGCTATTTCTTTGCATTTTTATACAGCAGAACACTATGTGCTGGAACATCATTGCCTATAGAGTTTCTTCATATAGCATTTAATTTTCTCATTTTGCTTGACAAAGAGTGATGCAGTTTCCATTGAGCATATCATGTAGCACCAGATATAACCTCTATCAAATACATATTTTTTAATGTTTACTTCTTGTTTCAATTGATCAGAGGATGATTTGTTTCACAGCAAGCAGTGAGTTCTTCAGGTGTGCAAAATATTTCAATGTACATTTTTTATTTTAAATTACTATCACTGTTACTGACCTGACTTTTACATGTACCAAGAGATCAAAGTTAAATTACTCCATATTCCCTCATAAAGGTAGGGAATGGGGAAAGCACTATGGTTTGTAACCTCAATTTCGGTGGAACAGCACAGACCTTTGCTGCTTGAAGTCTTCCCCAACTTTTTCATAATTTCCAAGATCAGTGATCAGGAAGCCAAATCCTTCAGCCTTCTCAGAAACAAAATTCTCAATGAAATTGGTTGACGTACAGCTGCACTGCGAGGAGGTCTGGTGCACATTTTTTGAACAGGTGGTTTCACTTGAAAAGATAATCTTGCCGGCACTGTTGCTCCTAGCTCAGTGGAAAAAAGGGACCCTGTCCCTGTCTGCTCTGTTTTCCAAGAAGAAAGCTGGCACTCTACCTCATTGTGGGTGTGAGTGTGAATATCAAACTTCCTCACGGAAAATGAGCCCTGCAATTGCTAACTGCAGAGTAAAACTGGCTGTGCAAAGGGATGAACTACTTCCTTATATATACTTATATATATACTTGCTATACAAAAATTAAAAGTGTTTACAAGGAGAAAAAAAAATATTAACAGAGTCCTGACTGCAAGTCCTTCTTTCATAACATCCAACAACAATTTCTTTTGCTTTGAATTTGTGCTAGTGAAAAAAGCCACACACATTTTCTGCCAATAGCCATCTGTCTATTAAAAGAGAAGTATCAATCATCCTTCAGTTACAGGGTAGACAGGAATGGTGGTTAGCATAAAAGTACCTCAACCATTTCAGGTGAAGTATGGCCTGTGTGTCTTTTTTTTTTTAACTAAACTGATGCAAAATGCAGAACAAAAAGCAATTAAGAAGTTTGAGTTTGCAGGATTCAGGCACTAATGCAAATGGAACGAGTACTAATAGACCCAAAATGGTGTTCAGATATGTTTACTTTGAGAAAACTTTAAAACCTTTCTTCCTGCTAATAACTGGGGATGTGGACACCTTCCTTATAAGTGGATACAGGTTTAGAAATTAGTTAATAGGTGCAAAAGGCACTTCTTGTGCAAAGACAAACACTTGTGTTTCTATGATTGTTTACATTAAAAAGTGACTGTTCGAGAAAATGGCCACAGCCATTAGTAAAACCACCCGGCAAGTTTAGAAATGCAAAATCAAAGTAACTGTGCATTGAAATATATGCAGATAAACATGAAATTTTACCATGCATTTAATTATCTTGTCATTACAGCTTTAATAATGCTACGGATGATAAGATTTTAACTCCAAAGTTGAATCTAAAAATAATTATATTATGAAAAATTATTGTATCAAGAAGAAAGATAACATCTACAAAAGAACCACCATAAGATGTCAGAGAAGTTGTCACTATCATAAGCACTTTTTTATGTAGTGCTTCCATTATGAGCAAGTTAGTTGATTATATTCTCACTTGCTTTATAAGAGATGCCAAACTTACACCTACAGCTGTTTTCCCTCTGATTTTCCCAGGATAAATAAATTCAGTATTTTTGCTGTGAATAGAGCAAGCTGATCTATATGCAACTAACATAATCTCTATGTATCACCTGCCAATCCCCAACTCCCTGTGCGAAGGTAGCCACCACTTTGACAATCATGATGCAATACTGGTGGCAGCTTAATCCTACTTGGTGGTTCTTTCTTTCACAGCTGTCTGTCCTTACTTCGAACTGCAGAGCAGTGCAACCCCCCTCAAAGTCCAATGATCAGGATTCTGCACTGTTTTCAGATACAAAGAGAAGATGTAGGTCAGGTCTGTTCTCCGAGGTTTTTTGTAGACAGGGCAGGAGTACACATTGCCATGCTGCTTCCTTGGGTCGTTCGGTGCAGTCGTGCTAACAGCGTACACATGGACTACAGGAAGGCTCGTGAACAGCACCTGAGAATGATAAAAGATACAAAGGGCTCAGCATTATTAGAGAAGCAGGATAGGGCATCTGAATTCTAAACACTAGAACTAGAGTCAGTGCTGGCCTTTAGCAAAAGCACCAGAACCTGAGCGGGAGTACATGTGAGAATACAAGTCCTACACTCACTACTATGTTGACACTAACTGTAAGCCCATGGCAGCTCAGGGACAACAGCCATCAGGAAGGGAAGCAAAGCAGAAAAGTTGAAACCTGAAAAACTGCATGCTGTGGAGGTAGATGGCAAAATTTCAGGGTGGTTCTAGGAGAAACAGCAACTATAGTCTTTTTTCCTTTCCTTTGCCCCTTTCACTGAGGTTTCCCGTTCTTTCCCCACATCCTTTTTCCTGTAGCACCAGGACTGGAGCTACAAAACCAAGCTGCAACTAGCAACCCTCCTTGTTACCTCTGCACTGCTGACAGTGGAGCTTCTAACATCCAAGGTGCTTCTTGGGTGCTTATCCAAACTAGATTCCCTCAGGTCCTCCACCAAGATAAAGTATTCATTGTCAGGGGATAAAACAGACCCAGATCCAAGAGCAACATGGAACCCTGCTCACACTCCAGAGCACTTGAGTAAACTCCATGTTTGAAGGGGTCTTTTGACAAATGAGGCAACAGAAATTACAGCTGGCAAGGTTTGGTTTGGAAAAAATTTCTCTCAGTCAGACACAGAAGTGTTTTACCTATGAACAGGAATTACCTCAATTCCAATTCCAGGACGGTTAGCAGTGGCTTGGAAAAAGTGTACTGGTGCAGACAATGACAACTTTCCCTGGACTGTGACTACAGCATCTAATCATTACTCCATAGCTAGATTTTAAATCTGCTTAGTCACATCAGTGAAATGTAACTCAATGCATGGATAACTGAGCATGAGCCCAGAACTAATACTCTTCCTCATATTAAAAAACAAACACTAGGGATTTCTAGCCAACTAAACAATGACCTCCATATCAAACCTAGCCCAGGGCTTTGGAAGCTTTGATAAGGTCCCCCTTGGTAAGTCAAAAGAAGACTGACTATGGGTTGCACTATTTTATTCAAACATAACTGTGCTGCTAGGGCCCCTGAAGCCAAGACGCCCAGCATCTGGTCTGCTCTAGTGCTATGCATCCCAAATTCATTTTCTGAGACAAGGCTTTTTGTTCCCTTCTGGTAGGTAAAGACTCTGTCCTCTCCCAGCACCACTAGTGTTGGTTACCCTTTAAAACCTGTTGTGAAATCACTGCTGCAGGCACTCAGCATACTTCCTGGTTGTCCCAGAGCACATGCATTATGCCACAGCCTGCTACACTCCCTCGATCTTTACCTTTGGTGCTGACTCCATCAGCCTGCTGTTCCTGCGGTCCCAGCCTGCCCCTTCAAGGAACAGACCATGTATGTAAACCCCACCGATGTCAGCAGGAGGAGGGCCAACCACATCTTCTTTCATCATCTTGGTCACTTCACTGTATAAAACAACACTATCCAGTTCCCACCCTTTGGCTAAATTCATGCGAGTTGTCTCTTGCCTCATGGCTGTTAGGAATCCCTAAGGAGACAAACAGGAATATGACACAGAGGATTTTTTAAAAAGCCTTGAATTTAAACCATTTGCAACTCTTTTTTTTTCCCCTATGCAAGTGACACCAGCGGTATTAAAGTTCATCCCACAGAATTTCATGTGCATATAAACTAAATTTGGTAGTGTAAATCCAATGGTTTTCTGTACTTTCTCAGTACCATGCATCCATACATAATTGGTGTGCACATGTTGGTGCTAAGCAGCCCCCAAACTGGCTTATTTAACATATCAGAAATTCCTGTATAACTCACCTCTCATGCCTTTTTTCACAACCAAGCAGATGGAGAGAGGTTTATAAGGCTGCCAGATTAATGTGTTTTGAGAGATTCCAAACACAGCTCATTTCTAATTTCTCTAACACTGGCTATATTATTCATCTTTTCTTATACTAAAATTGCAAGAAATGCTTTTCAGTCAACAAAGAAGCATTTTACAGAACACAAAGGAAGTACCAGCTGGAATAATGCCATTGAATACTGAAATGCCCCTGACACTTTGCTCAGTGAAGTCTTTATATACTACAATAACATAGTGTTTTAGACAACAGCAAGTTAAAACCAGAGCACTCCAGTAGCACAGAATAAAACTAACTCTGTTCTAGAGAGCTACAATCTCATTACATTGGTATAAGCTATCAAAAGACAAGCCGGGCTGAAGATACTGGTTAGCTTCCTGGATACAGCTGTCCATGGGAAAGCACAGTTCAGTGCATGGGAAGCAGTATATGGGACATCTCTTAGCTTAGAGATGGGAGGGCAGACTCCTTTGCTGTTCCAGTGGTCATGCTGTAGATGTGCATGTTATTTTACCTTGTGGAAGCCCATTTGTGTAGCGAGGAGGTGAACGATAAAACACAAAATTGAATATGCAAGAGCAACGAAAAGGACACATAGGAAAGAGTAAGTTTCCTGACATATTTCAGAACAGGGAGCTAAAGCATCTGGAGACAGAGAAGGGGGGATAGAGAGCCACATGAGGAACACACAAAGGCAGGAATCAGTGAGCCAACAGCACAACTAGGAAGAAGTCAGGATGAGAGTGAGGGAATTGAATGAGGGAATTGAATGAGGGAATTGAAAAAATTTTTTGTTTTTCTTTAATATTCACAGAGTAGGATGCTCTGTTGAGCTACCATTAGGGCCAAATGAATGGAAAGAAGTCAGATGTAGGAAAACCAGCAAATTGTCTACTGAACGCTGGGGTCGGTCTCTGGCTGATAGGACTGGAGTGCTCCAAGCACTTGGTAGCCATGCAATACCCTTTAAGTTATGAGAATGTGAGACAACTTTCACAAACTCAGATGCTTCTGTGGTTGCTTCTCATTAATATAATACCAGAAACCCCAGGACAAGTGTTTTAAAGAGGTTTTGTGATAGTGCAGATAATGGTAATTGCATTTGAAGTAGTCGAGATCTCCAGTGTATAGCTGAGGGAGACAGGATTAAAGGCCAAGTTCTTCTATCAGAAATGCCATTAAATGAAAGCAGAATCATTGCAGTAATTTGTGGAATTTTAATTTGTAGAAATATGCTAGAACCAATAGTTTAAAATACATGAAGTGTTCACTGCCATAAGGCCCCAGAGAGCTACTGGATCCCAGCTAAACTGAAATATTAAAGAAATAAGAGCCTGAAGAGGACAGAGCCATGACTGTATTAAGGGAATCAGTTCAAAGGCACCATGGAAACACTGGAATAAAAGTAAGCTCCAAGCTGTGAGTTGTCTTCAGGGATAAGGTTTAGATAGCAGATTATTCCTACAGAGATGGCATGGCCTACACACTTTCTGCAGTGGGACTTTTCATGCTTATCTGCTCATTTGAATGAATCCTAGACAGTGTTTGAAGACTGCAGCTGTGAGCTGGAGGCCCAGCTGGGTGTCCCAGAGTGGGTGAATGGCACAACAAAGAGCAAGACAGACTCAAGTGGCTTGAGGTGCCACTGTACAGCTGAGGCTTTGGCTCATCCCAAAATCCTCTGTCAGGGACATAATGAACCACTTGCCATGAGATTTGTTTTAATTTCTGGTAATGCTTGTCTTTTTTGTTGTTTTTGTTATTTTTGGTTTTTGTTTTGTTTTGGGGTTTTTTTTGTTTTGGTTTGGTTTTTTTTGTTTTGGTTTGGTTTGGTTGGTTTTGGTTGGTTGATTGGTTAGGGTTTTGGTATTTTTCCTGTATCTGTATGTTTGCCTTTTCCTGAATTCCTCCCTGTCCAGCTAATTGAAGACTGCTAAAGCTTTGCCCCTTTGCCTTTTAACAACTCATGCGAACTAACTCTGAATCTTCTTGTGAGGGAAAAGCAGGCACACATGGAAGCTATGACAAAAAATATGAAAATCAGTTAAGTCTATTGCTCTCAGAATCATATTCTGTCCTTTACCTTACTTTGGAGGTTCCTTTTTTGTCACTTACTTTACAAATACTGAGAAGATTATTGCAGGTTTGCTAGAACTAAGTGGACACTGAGCAATGGAGGCATTGTACTTCATACTCATTAGTATTCACATTACTTTGGCATCTGAGGGTCGTAGAAGTAGGTTGAGGGTCCATTATGCTGAGTACTACACAACCAGAAAGACAGTTTTTTCCCCACACTGCTTAAAATCTACATATAGGACAAGTGACAGGAACTGGATACAGAGATGCAAACAAGGAAACAATAAAACAGTGTCAACCACTAAATGGAAATTGGGAGGTAGAAATGAGAAATGTGTGATGTCAAGTTTTTGATGAAGAAAATCCAGTAACATCAGATTAACTTCCAGGAGGGAAGAAAATTCATGGCATTTCTTGTTTTTTTCAGCCGAGTTCTCTTGGCCCAATGCAGACACCCATGGGGAATCAGGTTTCTTTCACATAGAAGTCTGGGCCAGCCCTCATTTGTATCACTAAAAATAAAGATTAACTTCTGTGAAATGACTGAATTTATCCTAGTGTATAAACAGTCCAAGAGAAGGCAGATTCTGGTCCTATATTATTTTTTATTGCCAGAATGCCTCATTTTCCCAGTGCTATAAATCTACTTTATTGCCTCGTGTTATCCGTGGCATTTATCCATTGACTGTGAAGCAAACAGTGAGATATATGCAAGTAGGCAAATGACTTAGGAGCTGCATTTCATCTCACAAATGAAAGGATTTCTCTGACAATTTCTCACGTATTACAAACACGCCATTAGAACTGCAGCACTGACACCTCATCACCTCAGCTTGCTTGAAAAGACAAAAATCAATTTTCTTAACACATGAAATACTGATTTTAAACACAGCATTATGACTCTAAGCAAAATAATTAAATAGAAAATTAGTCTTTGCTGAGGTGAATTGCTTTTAGAATGAGCCACTCCTACAGCCTAGGTTACAGAAAATGGTGACTATAACAATAACCACCTGATTCTTAAACTTGTGATTGTCAGCACAAATAAATTTTTTAATCTCTGCACACAATGTATTTAGGGACTTTAAGAACTAGGGGTTATGAAGTGTGTAATTTTTGTATTTCTAGAGGCTTTCTCATTTACTATGGTCTATTAAATCACAATTTGTTTGGGGACATTTTACACTGATTATTTGGCAGCTCTTTTCAGAAATCCAGCCATTTTGTTCCAAAAAAATGTAGGATGCCCATTTTGGGCTGGCAAAATTTCAGAACCAACACAACCCCAGAGCACAAAAAAGCCAGCTGAAACATTCAGTCTAAAATTTCTATCAGCTCTTGCTCATCTGTAGTGCAAAAGCAAACACCAACAAAGCCAAAAGCCTGCTAGGGTTTCATCCAGCCTGGTCATTGCAAAAGTTACTTTGAAGTATTTTAGAATGCTGCTATCAGTGTGCTGTTAGCAAACCAAGTGTGGAAGCATAATAATTTTATTAGAACTCCCACTCTTCTCCATCATACTTGAGAACCCTTTGCTCAGGGGTTCTGTGAGCCCCCTTCCATGCTATAAAGTTGTACAGGCAGACAGCTGACACACACAGGACAGATGATAGATGGATATTTCCCAGCAGTAGTCCCAGAGAATATTTGCCACTGTTGCTTTCTCTATTCTAGGCAGCTGTTTAAGCTAGCTTTTGCATTGCTAACAAGTATTGAGATTAAAATAGATCTTTAAAATAGCTCTTTCCTAAGGCTTCATAGAAACCTGTTGGCTGGATACTCTCACAATGACTCGTTTCCACAACTCACACTTCCCACAAACATCTGTGAATTATAAAAAGCTTTAATGAATGTCGATAGCTCTGCAAAGAAACTACACATCATCTAGGTATGTATACTTTACTTCTTTTAACTTTGCTCTCAGCTGTTTCCTATTTTGTCTTTCTTTTCATGCCAGGTTTTTATTTTAGATGGTGCAGACGAGAGGCTGTATTTCTTATGTCTCTGCAGACCATGTCTGGCACAGTTCTGGGGTGGTATGAGTAATAAACCTTCCATTTCAAGGAACTGATTTGCAAGGACTGAGAACCAAGTCCAAATTTCTTCTTCCTATGTCAAAGTTCTGGAGCTTATCTTGTTTTGTACTCAGAGGGATTTTCATGCAATAAATAAAAAAGCATATTACTGTAACAGAAGAGGTAAAAAAAGGAAGATTAAGTTGAAATGTGAAAGCATATACTTACCCAATTTCCTCACTATAATTAAAGCAGCCAAAAGATGCGTTTCACTATTTCAGAAGCATTCTTTTATTCTAGCAAAAATTTCTTCAGTAGATACTGAAGATGTTTTATCCTATATTTATGCTAAAAAATTAATATAGATTATACTTCATATAGTCAATATTAAGTCAACTTGAAGTTCTCCCAAGGTCTAATTTAACTGTTACTCAGAAGTTATAAAGGTCAACATGGCAATCTTACCTGTGGATTAAAGAACCCTGTCATCCAGAACTGGCTTGGACGGCCATCCTGCAGCCAGCTGCTGAACTGCTGGTTTCGCTCAAGAAGCTCAGTAAACCAAAATCCTAAAGTAGTTGACTCCCAGGAAATCCTAAACCACAGTTTTGGAATTCTAGCGTCATAAATATTATCTAAAGCATCTTGCAATTCTTCTGACATAATTATGGTTCCTGGAAGATAAGTAAAACATTCAGAATGAACTTTCCCCTAGCTTGCAAAGGCAATTAAAACTTCCAAATGACATTCCAAGTCTAATAAACCCTCTTTTGTTGTGCCTTAATTGCACACCTGTAGCACTGCAGTCTTATCAGTTCGCAGTTAATTTGTTCAAAATTATAAGACTTGATTCAAAGCTAAAGGCGATAAGATAAATGATATTTCTTCTGTTGTTTTGATCAGAAAGAAAGATATGTTTCTTCAACAACTTCTTCTCCCTCATACACATTATTTATATTCATTGTATTCAGAGTGTGTCTGGAATGTGATTAATCATTGAAAACTTTTTAATAAATTTTAATGGATCCTACATGCATGATCAATGATAGAGATACACTGTGTAACTCATCTATATCCTAAGCATGTGCTAGCAGTGATTATATTCATGAAATTCACTATTATTAATGATAACTTTGTACATTTCCATTATCAAGATTCTCAATGGGAAAGCAGTAGGTAGAATAAAGCTAGAGGCCAGATTTGTTTTTATTTCTTTTTTTTGCAGTGCGTACTCGCGTATTCCATGCAAAGTGCTGTTCTCTCCAGTAAAATGGTGGCATTTACCAAGACAGTGATTTTTCAGTGACACTTACCATTTCGTGTGCTAGAAGTTCCTACACCTCATGTACTCTCAATGGTACTGAGATCTGGCACACGGCCATGCCTCAGGATGACTTCTCTGTTCCAGAATCTGATTCTATTATTCTCTTATAGAAACTGGTCTGGTACTCCAGCTTTGATTAAATACTCACGTAAAGCAAAAGTTCAATGTATCATCACACACACAACTGCTGTAATTGCCACAAGGACAACATGAGATACCAAACAGAATTAAGTGGCTTCCACCACAGAACATGTTAAAAAAAGGCAAGTAGTCTGGATGACTGCAAACAAAAACTGTCCAGGGGTCCATGCCAACATATCCATAAGGAAACCTGGCCTGTAAAAAGAAAGCATTTCAAATCCCTTCCTTCCACTGAGGTTGACAGGGCTTCAGTTGAAGGGAAGGAAAAGAATTTCCAGAAACCAAACACCAGCTTAATTTTGAAGAATACAGCATTACAACCTAAGCCCTCCTGTAGCACTGTATGAAAATCTAGTGCTTTCTACAATATATATACGGCATATTCTTCTAGCAGATAATGAGTGATCTGTTTCTATTTATATGCACCTATTTTGTACAACAAATTCTTTGAGAAAACCATTAACTTTTACAAAACTGTAAATATATAAAAAAAAAAAACCCACCCATCCTGCATTCTCTGAAATTGCTTTGTAGTCAGGCTCTGAATCACATTCCGGGGTAGCTAAGAGACTTTTATAACACAGTTAATAAACCTTCTCTTTAGGTATTAATCTTCTCTAATATATAAACAAGAGAGCCAGCACTTAAGAAAGAAGCCACTCCATGTCTTCTCCACTTTGCTTAGAAAAACGTAGCATTACACCATACACTTTATTCACCTTTCAGAGACAGAAAAAGTGTGGGGGGAAAGTCTTGCAATGCATGTTGGTTTCAACTTCAGAGCAACCGTACTGAGGGCACAAAACAAGTGAGGATCATCCTGGTTTAGCCCTGGGGATCACTACCATTGAGAAAGAAAGAGAAAAGAGAAAGAAAGAAATCTTTCATCTCTGGTTATTCCTTGTTTTCAGTCTGGTACATTCAACTTTCTCCTTTCTTTCTCTATTCTTCTGGGCAGGCTGGAGCTTTTCAAATAGGGAGATACAACTAGTCTCTGCCCCGAAGCACTGTGAAATCCCATAGGATGTCTGTCTGCTATGACTCAGAGCAGCTGTTGAGAATGTTAAGCCAGAGTGTTCTTGAGGATGAGGTATGTTCACAGCTCAGGCCATGCCCATATATCTGCAAAAATATTCCTAGAGAATGGGTGTTATCTCTGGCAGTAGGCATCCAGTGCTTGAATTTCAGCACTAAATGGCATCTATGGGTGTTGGGTGCACTCCTGCAGCCAAAATACTCTGATAAAAATAAAAATAATTAACAAAATAAAATAATTTTCAGAAAGAAAATCAGTACCATAGGAGAAAAATCATGCCATCTTTCTGGACAAAAATGATAAAGGTGTTTGAAAAACTATCTTTGATAGATTGAATGAGTAGTACAATGCCATAGCCTTCTCATATTTAACTTCTGAGAACCTCAGAGCACTGTTCTATATGAAGAGTCTGAATGTCCTGTGAACTTAACATGACAGACTCGAATGTTCTATGAATCAGACAGGTCAACTGTTTATAACTTGGTTATTTTGGGGGGTACTCTATGATATTCCCTTTCTTGAATGGAACAGCGCCCATCTGAAAATGACTGATGAAGGTTCAGGTCAGTTAAAGAATATAGGGCATTTCCATACTTCAAAAATAATATCTACTGTAGCCATACTGTTTGCACAGTATACACAGTTTGGAAATGAGGATTCCCCTTTTTGATTGCCCTACATTTATACCATCTCCCTTCTAAACCAAGTCTAAATCTATCTGATTGCAGAGTGGGGAATAACCCAAATACAGCTTCTCAGTTCTGAGGATAACTAGTTTTTATTGATAATTAAAGTAAATAGTCTGTTCTTTTAAAGGCATCTGGTTTTAGGGTGATTCATTCAATAGATATAATGGTTTGAATAGACTACCTCAGGATCTTGTATTATTTCTTGGAGTTGACCCTTTTCACTACCATACCTCCCACAAACTGAATCTGAAAACTGTGGAATTTGAGAAATTTGGATCTGTTTTGAATTTCACATTTATGAAAGTGTCTATCTTGATGAGGAAACTTGCATAGCTCATTTAAATGAGTAGCTAAAGTTAGGAACAAAGGAAGGATCTTAAATTCCAGCATGAACCAAAAAAAGCCTTTGTCCACTGACTGATTCTCTTCCCACAGGCACAGATGTAAATCAAAAATAACAAGAGTAATTATGCAGGATATAAATGAGATGAGATATATGTAGGATATAAATGAGATGAGAAAAAGCTACTTTCTCCATCAAGTATAGTTTGCCAATAGCTGATATCATTATAACAAAATTGGAGACTAGCCCTGGAGGACAATACTTGCTAGACACTGTGTCTGTTAAGCTAGCCTGAACAGTACATGGAGAAAAAAGCTCAGTGAAAGCATCAATCCATTATTGACTGTCCTAGTTGCAACCCCAGAAGCTGACCTTTTCAGCTTTTAATCCCCACACAAGTTTACGTCCCAAACAACCTGCTTTGTTCTTGAAGCAGTCACACCTTGCTCCACCACCAAGCTACAACTCCCTCTTCTTTGCTGAACATATTGAAAAGACAATATCAACTTGTTTAAAACTTCCTAAATTTTCCTCTCTTTCTGCCTTATAGCAACAGCTAACACTTGCCTGTGTTTTCTCCAAAGCTTTTTAAATTATTCCACCCAAAGGCACAAGGTATAAAAGCTAATGTATGTTTTCCCATACCTAAAACCTGTTTTTTTTTTTTGCAAGCTTTAGTATGGTTCCCACAGCTCTGTGACCACCACTGCTGTACTGATAGAAGTCAGCTTCTTTGCTACAAGCAGTTCTTTGGGTATTTTCCTCCCTCTTCACTTGCAGCACTTGGGCACTTAAGCATTTGGAGGTAACTCCCAGGAAGTTCTCAGAAGCTCATTTAACTTCACCATGCTTTTTTAATGCCAAGGCCCCTCAACAATTTGTCATTGTTTTTTTGCTCCTGCTCTAGAACAGGAAAACAGACAGCCGAGACCTGCAATGCACAACGCTCTCTCCGTGCTTTACTTGTAGACTGGTATTCTCTCCAGCTGCATCTAACCTTTGCCCCTGCTCTGTTTTCCCTTTGTTTCGCACCTTTCTTTTCTGGTAAAGAATCCTTTGATTTAATTCTTCAAGTCAGGAGAGATGAGAGGGACTAAGAAACTTGAGTAGTATGCAATTTTTCATATAGAAGAGGACAACAATCCTAGATTCACTTCAATAGCTAAATCCTTCAGTCAGAAAGATGGCAATTTGAAAGTAACCTTGCAAATTGTTAATGAAAATTTACCATCTCCAGTACTAAGTGCTCTTGGCTGAAGAGTCCTTACCATCAAAAAACTGAAAATAAAAAGTTTAAAGCAGTAATTTGAAGATGAAAATCCACACATAACTCTACAAAAAAGTTATACAGAATCACTACCCTGAGCTAGAGCAATGCAACAGGCAGATAAACTCAATTCTGCAGTTTGTCCTTAATATGCAGTGTGCGTTTCTAAGCAGTTGTCCTGGCCAGCATCACGGCAAGCATGTGTAATACCTATTAAGAAGTTCAGAAATTATGTACCACACTGTGAAAGACAACAGGAGGCATTCTGGCATTCTTATCAGGATGAGAAGTAAATAATGGATGAGAGCTGCTGAGCCAAGAGTAACTACACCATAAGATATACTAGACTCATCCCCTTCGTTCCTCAAATGATCTCCCCATTGTCACATTCCATTAGTGTCTTTACTGAGTGCTCTTAATCATTTTCGAATAAAATCCTCATCCAAAACTGGTGAATCCCTACAAGGCTCACACACAGACACATGGACACAGTAGAACTTAGTAAGGTAAGAGCCCAAGATCTTTCAGTCCAAAATTCTATTACCATTGTAGCAAGCCAAACTAAAACTGTGTTAGTGTTAGCAGTCTTATACCATTACGAGTCAAAATAGAACTTAGCCAGAGAGGGGGAATGAGTCCACACTTCTTCCTTTCATGAGAAATTACCTTTCCTGTGCACTCTGGCAAGACTAGTTTCCTGAGCTTCGCTTTTTCACCATATAAGTTAAAATAAATTACCAGCTACCTCTTTTGACTCTTTTGGACTTCATTTATATCCCTCTTATAAGGTGCTACAATAATGAACAGAAATTCCTTGCAGCAGTATGATACAAATGCTACTTTCACTTAATGGTATTCTGAGTTGAAAAAAAAGTACTGAATCTTTACCTAGGGCTTCACACATGAGCATGTGTAGATGACATAAAATACTACACAAGTTCTATAACATGTGTAGAACTACTTTGCCATAGAACTGCTGTATTTTCAGGAAATGTGTTACCAGGAAAGGACTTTTCTCTCCTAACTCTGCAAATACTGTACAGATAGCACTGGGAGTTCTGTGATCATGTGGCGCATATATGACATGAAAAGAAAAAAATCCAAGGTTTCTCTTCACTTGTTCATGAAGTAGCAATTTAGGCAATTCCCAAGGATTAGTTTAAAAACACAAAGCTGTAAGGTACCAGAAACCAGAACCAAGTGGATGCAGTTTTATGACCAAAGTAGAATCTAGATGTAAGTAAATGAGTTAAGTGTTTTTTTTAAGAAGCCCTTAAACACAATGATAAGTGGATTGAAAAGAATAAGGATTAAAATCAAACTAAAAGCTGTGCTTATTTCCATTGCCAAGGATTTGATACTCACTTTCAGCGCTACTACAAGTATGCTCCACTTCATTCATGGAAAACACTCCCACAGAATCTCTCTTCTCACTTTCTTCACCAAGAGAAGATATCAAAATGCTTACCACTCTTATTCAGTGCATGGAGAAATAAAGACAACCCCACAAAATCTCACAGACAGACCACATTCAAACAAACTCAAACAAACTCCAAAAGGCTAGGAATAACTGAATGGGCCATTAGACTTTATTGCATTTAGAGACACTATCTTCACTAGTGGGAGAGGGGATTTGAAGTACCCACTTTACAAGAAAGAGTAGGGGATTAGAATTCTGTGCCAGAGGCCTTCTACACTGCCAGAGGCAGGATGTAAGTACACAGGAACTCTGCAGCTCAGATACTGCCTTACAAAGAAGGGTCATTTTCTGACAGGGGCTAAAGATCTGCTGCTCATAACACATTAAGATGCGGCACTTTTGGTGCAAACCCCATGTCTTACTTCTCCCTGTCTCTGTTTGCTCTGTTTGGAACATGGCTTCTATTTAGGGTGCTCGAGAGGACAACCATCACTGCTGTGTTCTGATTTATGGTGAAACTCTGTATTATGCCAACAGTGAAATAAACTCTGGGCAATCAATAAGTAATTAAAGCAGAAGTAATGGCTGGGACATAAGTGAGAGTACAAAGTGCAGCTACAATCTAATTACTACAATTTGATCCAGAAAAAGTATCCCTCTGGGCAACAAAGTTTATTGGTGGAGATGCAAGCTTCTGGGGCATATTTGCCAACAAACATGTTGGACACATGCTGAGCATCCTCACCCCTCCCAAAAGCTGAACTGCTTAATCTGCCCTCTGGATAGAGGGACAAAACTGTGCCTGCAAATTCCTTCTACATCCCTTATGTTCAGCTGCACATAGGCTCTCCCTGAGGAGGACTTTGCATTACACGAAATGTAATGCTGAGCAACGTCAAAATAACAAAAACAACACCCAAACCGCAGAATCAGATATTCAGACCTCTTTTCACAACCTAAAGACACACTATATTCTTAAAAAACAAATTTATTTGACATTTTAGGTCTGCTAAAAGTGGGTGCTGGGGCCTTAACAGGTTCATGAAGCCAGAGCCAGACACATGCGCAGGGCAGATGTCAAAAAGTACACGACCCGTTTGAGCAGGCACATCAGTTTACCTCATTGTAAAGAAAATTAAGCACCTCAGATGACCTGAGATTGCAGATGACTAGTTTTGGGAGAGAATCTAGTATGAGACAGTTTAGGGTTTTCCCTTTTGCTGAGGTAGAGTGCCTAAATGTTTTTTCCATCCCCTAATTAACAGTCTACCATATGCACTTGATATAACATGAACATGCCAGAAAACATTAATTGTTATTGTTAACTATACATCCAATTTTGTTTTCAGAACAATTTTTCACTATATTTAACTCGCCTGTCCATAAGAAATTATGTTTTAGAGAATTGAATGAAAGTTATAGCATTAACTTGATTAAACATCTGGCAGACAACTGTACCCACTGTGGAACTGAATGTGAAGTGCAAATAAATTATGTTACTCATCCACCCCTCTGCAGAATATTATACATATTGAGAATTTAAATACATCTGTCACAATCAAGGAAAGATTAACACTTTCTTGGATGGAAAATATCCTTTTTATTTACTTGAAAAGGGACTCTATTCACATAAAAAAGGGAACTTACAGCTCAGGAAGAGAGGACAATTGTTTCTTCCAGCTTGATCTTTGAATATGTTATTACAGGATATGAAAGATTATTAGCCTTGGGCACATTTATGAACCTCTTTCCTAGATTCAGATTATAGGCATGAGGTCTCTGAAGCATGCATTATTGTCTTAGTGTATCATACAAATGATAGGAAAAAAAATCCCTTTTGATCCTTATGTAATAAAAATACAAATTAAAAAAAAATCTCCCTTCATGAAAGACATTGTCAGAATACCAGTAAAACAGATTACAGTAATGCCATCAGCTATGTCAGAAGGGACTAACTCTGAGGCATTCTGACTTGCTCCCTGTGAGGATAGTTTGCTGTCTCAGACAATTTCTGTCTCTCTGCTAGAGAACAGCGGACTTGGGTGAGAGCTTTACCAGTGAAATTGACCCATTCCTGCTTCATTTTAATTTGCTAATTCAAAAAGCTTGGCTGATCAACAGTACTCTTTCCCTCTTTCCTTCCTGGGTATTTCAACTCTTGCAGATGAGCAAAATAGGAATTGAAAACAAAAAGCAGATGGCAACATCATTATCCGTTCTTTTTCCTCACTCCTTTTCTGATCAAATTTTCCATCTGCTTCTAGTTGCCTCTGCTCTTGGTTTATTTTAACTTCATTCACCATTGCTCACTTTCAGCCAAATACTCCTGTCTCTGAGAGATACAGAGAGCTGTTTCCTGCCTCCTGTGATGCCTAGAAGAACTGTCTCTCTCTCGCTTTTGACTGACACTGCCACTCACTTCAGCTTCCATTTAGAGACATACCATGTGGTATATCCAGTTTCATACAAATGTCCAATTTCACCTTAAATTAGAGTCTTTATCACCTTGCCTCCTGAGTTCCCTGTCTCTCAATTACTTAGCAGCAACACTTCTACCTTGTTCTATATCATTATGTCTCAGCTTAATTTCATAAACGACTCTGGTACATGACCCGTGGACTTAATCACGCAATTCAGCTCCTTTGAGTTCTGTAGGATCCTAGAGAGAATCACAGAAGTGAAGTAGTGCTGAGGGACACAAACTGCAATACTGGAGCACATACAGGCAGAATAAATTTAGGTGGAGTGTCCTTAGAGATGCAATCAGAAGATTTTAAGGACTAGAATTAGTAGTCATATGATAGAGAGAAAAAGAGAAAAACTGAGTGAGGGAGGGAACAAAAGAGAAAGGAAGGAAATGAGAAATACTTATTTAGCTATATGGTATAAGCAGCTGATAGTAATAAATATTGAACCTTAATTACAATTTTTGATATTGCAGCTTACCATCAATAGCCAATTTGAGATCAATCAGTGTAGTTCGAACTCTGGATATAACAAGTTGCATTCGGTCAATCTCTTGACGGAGAAATATGTTCATGGGCTGAAAAGCTCCCATCTTTTGAAGTTGGGTTTTCACCTAAAAGAGAATAGTGCAATGATTATAAAATCCAATGTTCTGTTTCCCATGCAATAATTTTTGAAAGCAAAAACATTTTCAGAAAAGAAACATTTTAGTAACAGATGGCCATTCAAGTCCTGTGCCAACTGTAAGATTTAGCACACTGTGACTCATTAGCTTACCAGAACGAGCTCCTCCATCATTCTAAGATGGGAAAGTTCCCTCTTTTTGAAGGGACACAGCAGTTCCTTCTGTCCTTGTTAGGCTGCAGGGTCTTAGACCTTAAAATAAAAAAACCCCGCATGCTATACAAAAGCACTGTTGGATGCTATTGTAAAGGATGGTAACTTCTTTGTATTTCCAAATTGTGCTAGTGAACTTTCTCACCTTTTCTTGCCCTGCTGAGCTGAAATAATGCAACAAATGGAGTTGCACTTAACAAGCAGAATGATATGTAAAGGCTGATACTTTCACTAGCATGTGACTTGTTCTTGAGACAAGATGCTCATAGATACATTACTAGAGAAGCAAGATTGCCAGAAACAATACAGATGCCACAGAAATCTGTTACACCATTATGTGCACCATTTTGCAAGTAGAAGCCTTTGGCCTTTTTAGTTTTTAAGGATACGAGTTTCTCTCAAGTTCAACAGATAATATTTTCAAAACAGAATCAGTTGTCTGTGTTGGTTAAGGACATGATATAATAACAGTAGCAATAGCATTCCCTGTCTTGCTTCTGCATATGATGTGTATGGAATGTGCTTGAGACACGCACTTCATGTCCCATGTATATCAAAGATCACTGTATACTATATGATGCATGAGAGGGGGCTTAATGGCACCTGCAAAAATCACGGTGCCTATACCCCACACAGTACCAGAATTCTTGACTTTTCAGACTTTTGAGAGTTGTTCCCCACTTTTAGAAAGCCAACAGCTCGTATATCTCACTGTATACATTATTACATATACTATACATTTTATACAAATAATAAACATTTCTAAAGATTTAATTATTGCTATGAATAGCAAATTTCTGCAAAATGAATATCATACAGCAGATGAGTAGTTATAAACACTAGTATAAATATGCAAATACTTTGGCAATTTTCAAAACTTAAATTTCAACTCCAAGCCAAATAAAATAATCCTCCTCAAATTTCTATCCTATCCTCCTTGGGAGACAGCTATCAGCAAGGTTATACATCATATTTTAATCACAAGGACCCTTGAGTTTGTCACACAGAATGTCCAAGAAATAGGTGCCAGCCAATTATGCTAATGCTTTGCAGTGTGACAGTACATTTTACAGACTGAGTTAATGCGTCCTGCTTGTGAAAGAGAAAAAAATACTTAAATCAGCTATTACAAGACTAGAGCTGAGACAATAAAGTTTTTGGATAATCCACACAATGAAGTATTCTGATTATTTCATACAAAATTCAGGGGAAAGTTCTGCTTTCTGAAAAATTCACAGGAATTGGTAATTTTGCTTCCTGACAAAAAGTAAAAACATTTGATTTATTTTTTACAGAATACTTAGAAGTCTAGCGCATGCCACTAATAAGAAAGGAATTATACAGAATATAGTCTATGCATTTTATCCTTTAAATAAGAAACACACTTTTATTTTCTAGTCTACAAAGCATGTGTTCCTTTTGGAGATCATTTAGAGGAAGACTTCTCCCATTTGAGGAAAAATTGTACAGAAGATGTTATCAAAGGGGTCATTTTCCAAAATATTAATATTTATGAATCTACAAAGAGGACATGAAATAAAGATTCTAAAATATTACTGCACTGATAATTGTAAAATTAACTTTGATAATTTGTGAATTATCAAAGCTTACACACTCTTATGATTTACTTTCATGTACCTATAAAAAAATATATATATTGATATAATATATATAATATTTTGAATAATGGAGCCAAGCAATAAAGCAGAAATTTGCTAATCCAACCTAGATATGCTCACAGCACTCAGTCTGGAGCACCAAGCATAACCAGATATCAAAACGGAAAATAAAAATTACGTACTTCTTACTTTATTGCATACAAATCAATCCTCATCTATGGTGAGATTTACTGGGTATAACATAGCGCATTTCTTGGAAATCTTGCTGCTAAGATCCATTTCAAATACAAGCACTGAAGTATGATTAACTAGTTTTGTATTAGAATTCTTGTTATCAAGCAATCAGATGACTTACATCCAGTGCTATATTCATTATGACATAAAGATATGGATACTGACTGTGAAAGAAAAAACCTCAAAAGACTAAACTCATTAACCAAAATAGCTTTTCTGAGATTAATATACTAATTCCATAAAGCCCACTTAGAACATCCCCTTTTCATTATGCAAACAGCTATCATCTGACATAAAACAACGTGATTTAAGAAAGGAGCTACTAAAATAATAATCTTAATAGCTTTGTCTACAAGATTTTGCAATGCATATCTCTACTGTGTCAGATTCCTTCATGCATATTTCTTAACTGTTCTCAGGTAACCGGTTTCTTTGTCAGCACATACTTTATAGGACTATCAGTAGAAAAGTAGTTGCTGAACTCATGCCATGATCATTGATCAAGTTACAGTAGTAGTGATTGCCTATGGTTCTCAGTAAATGCTATTATTTTCAATCAGACTTAGTTATTTGCTATATTCTTTGTCAGCAGAAATGGGAAGTCCATCACTCTGTAGATGGATAAGCCAAAGCTCTTTTCAAGGGATGTTGAGAACCCTTTCCTTGTACATAAGGAAGCAGACAGTAAAACATGTACAAAATAGAAGAAGCTCTAGAGCTGGATGATCCCCATATCTGATAGTGTTGATAAGTAAACCTGAGGCACATTACAGAATCATCTATGTCAGTGTTTCAGTTCAGACCCTGATTTTTTTTTTGGGGGGGGTGGTTTTTGTAGCAAAAAAATCCTGCACTAGAAACTAGATTCCAGGCACACAAAGGTCTTAGCTTCAAATTAAACTAACCCAAAAGGTGTGCTTCAGGGACTCTAAGGTACTTCAATTATTAATGAGTTCAGCCTATAGGCCCAGACTAGAGTTAGACCAAGGCAAATTCCCCAGTAAAATATCTAATGAAGGCCTGGGGTCTTCAGACAAATTCCTATTTCCATGCAGTGCTTGATAATGTAGCCATAGCCTTAGAGGAATTGCAGCTAAATCAATACTACAAAAAAATATTTAAGGAAAGAAACTGCTGCTACTTGCTATTCCCTAGAAAGCTGTTTTTCAAGATGCAAGGATCATTTTCATTGTAAACTTCTCTGTGTGGCAGGCTGACATTTATTCCTGCACCTGCCTTCACTCATGGACTGACTGGACCTAATCATTTTAGCACTAATCTCTCTGTAACCTGCGAGGCAAGACCCAGAGGCGAAAGGTCATTAAAGCAGAATTCTCACTCAGAGAAAAATGAGGACAGTTTTAGGTCAGAAGGAAGGTTTATTTTGCTTTTCCATCACCTTTGTCAAACCACAGGCTGAGAAAGCATGCAAAGGTGACTCATTTTGTTTCTACTCTTTTGGATAAGTTACTTTACTGAGAAGCATTACAGGAACACAACAACAAAAGAAGCAGCATATATATATCATGGAGTAAAATGGTTGCTCTGTTTTGAAAGTTGTTGAGACTGAAGTCATTGCTGAAGGCTAATAATTGAGTAATGAAGGCCTCTCTATGACAGCCTGAAATTTCTCTGGATTCACAATGTATCAAGAGAAAATACAATCCTGTGCTCTGAATGTCAGCAAATAATTGGTTTTGGTACCATCTGTCCCTAACCCAGTCTTTTGGGGTTACAGCTCTGTGTAAATTCACTCCACGCTTTCTAAAGGGACCCACAAGAACTGATCAAAGGTAGCAAAGGCACCTGCCACTTTCCCTGGAGAGAATTTGCTTTTAATTACCTTCATTGTTTCCAAAATTTTTTGTTCCTTTTCTCCACTGATAGTATCTTTATACCTAGGTTTTCAATGTCATGGCATTACTAGAGCACAATATTACTCTAATATTACTCTAAAAGCTGCACTGCAACCAAACCCAAGCTGTACTGCTAGGACTAAAGAATGTTACTCTTTTTACTGATCTTTTCCAAGGAGGCATGCATATAAACTCTTTTTCTGACACATTCCCTCAGTCTCTTACAATTTAGGATATTGGTTTTATTTGTTTCAGATTTATTAAACTGATTAGTATGTAACAATGTCCTGAATGACCAAATGTTGACTTAAACTGACAAACAACAGAATTCATCTCATTCCCTTTTTTTTCCTCAGACATCGAAGGAAGTAATTACATAATCCATTTCACTCCTTATACCAGCAAGCATAATTTCATTTGCCATATTGTAGCTTCTGCCAAACACTGTTGCTTCTTCCCCCAGAGAATACCTAAACTCTTCCTTCTTTTCTGCTCTGATTGCTGAAATTCTTGGTTCTATGTTATTTAGCATGATATTAATATTTTGGTATTTTATCATTTGGGTTTGGGGCTTTTTTCAGTTTATGTAAACTTGCATTTAAAAACTTAGCTTCCTTACAGCTCACTCCAGCCATACCCATGCTTTCTAAGGGGTTTCAGAAAAATGGAGCCACAGTTCAGATAAGAAACACATTTTATATAGATTTTTCGCTACTGTGTAGGTGTGGCCACACTCCTGGCACATAAGCAAGACATATGACATGGAACTGGGCACTAATGGCAAAAAAGGGAAATTCCTCTACAACAAAGAAAGAATTTGTAACAACCAAATCAAATTCTAAGATGTAAAGAATGAGACAAGTTCTAAAATGTAGAGGAAGAGACAAAGTGTAAATTCACTAAGTAGACTGAAGAAAGAAATATTGAAAAATCAGGGTCCAGAAGGAACAATGCCAAATCTTATAACATTACAGAAGTAAAATCTGTAGAAGTTGTAGTGAAGCTGAGACAGCCAAGGAGATATACAGAGGAATACATTATCAGCAATAAAAATCTCTAGGAAAATGAACAGAGGATATTCTCTAGATAGTCAGAGCAAAGGAATGACTACCATGTTACAGAAACACAGCATGATTTTTGGATTGTAGTGCAGACTGAAGAAAAGGCACGTAAACAGAGTGGTATGATTAATCAAAGTGAAGTGTAATTCACAGATCAAGATGCACAGAGCCTTAGAAAACTAGATATGCCTAGGAAATGGTGGTATCTACACTTACTGAACTCAGAATGCATCTAAAAGAAATACAGAAGAGAAAAAAAGTAGATCCAACAGCACATCCTCTGTACAAACTCAAATCTCCTTGGTTGAATCATAAGAGGACAGCTGTCAAGCAAATTAAAGAAAAAAAAGTTTCCTTTGAAGCTCATAGAAGATGTAAGAGAAACAGTACTGAAGCAAAGAAATGTTAATTCTGAGCATCATTGTAATGATGATTGCTTATAAGAAAATAAAACCCCTTGTATGATTGGCAGATCATGAGAAAAGATAATAGTTTGTCATACTGCTTGATGAATAGTTTGTCATAGTGCTTGATGATGAGAGTGAAAGAGCAATGAAAACAATTGGTGGTGATTTTTTTAATACAGTCGCATGAAACAGTATGTATTATACTGGAATACAGCAGTAAAATAGAGAGACAAGTTAAGAGTGAAGGACAGAATGTCTAAAATAACCCTTTCAGACCCTTTGTCCTTAACTACAGCCCCTGGCTCCAAAATGGGTGGTCTCCAAACCTAAGATTTGACGAAGTGACTGAAAAAGGGAGGCATCCCCTACGTGGGGTTTGTGTGCATAACCTCAGTGAATAAACCAAGAATGAGAGAAAGTGAATGAGCCTAAGATTAAACAGAAGAAATGCCAAAGAAAATGAGTATTTGTTCAAACCATTTTGAAGTGAAATTAGGATTAAACAAGTGTGTGTCCATTTTACATGACTAAAAGGTACTGCACAGATTTCCCAGGGTAGAACCTGAGGTTAAGACTACCGTCTGGTTGCAATGCAAAATGCAGTAAGTATTATTGATGTTTTCAAAGTATTACAAATTCTCCAGGAGGAAAAAATTTGGCAGCTTAACAAGGGAATGAAGAAATAGTCCTTTGGAGGATTTAGCAAGTATATTGTAAAAGCTTAGCTCAATACACATATTACAAATATGTCAAAAGCACACATGCTATCCAAGCATTCAGTATTTTACTGCTACTGTAAATTGAAAAAAAAATTAAGGAGCTGAATGAAACTAGAAGAATCTAGTTCCATAAAATAGCTTTACTCTGGCTGGAAGGATAAGGGAAGAAGACTGAGAACAATTTAAGGCGTAAATGATAGTTGTGGATCCAACATGAAAATGATTACATTTATTAAATTATTAACTATTATTACACTTACTAGATATTATTTTAATTTCTATTTTTAATATTTATTCACTATTAAATAATAATATGAAAACTAGAAAAGAGAGTCCATTCTTAATCAAATTCTACAAAAAAGTTATTTATATACTATCATTAAGAATCACTCAATAAGAAGGTGACAAAAAGGAGAGACGCAAGCAGGGATGGATGGAAAAACAACAATAGGGAGATAGATGGTAAGAAATGTCACCAAAAAATGTTGCAGACCATAAGTAGCTTGACAACAGGGAAATGAAAAGAGAAGTTCCAAGTTGAATTATGACAGTACAAAAGTGGCTATTTATACAAGATACATTAAATCTGAGATTAACAGTAGAAGGGAAGAGAGGGAATATTTTATGGGCCCCAAGACTATTAGTTGTTACTTAGGTGGACATTCAAAGTTGGCCAGAGAAGAAAATAAAGCATGCATAGCAAGCTGTAATTCATACTGAACATTTTACAAGCTTGAACTACAACTGGGAGAAAAAAAGGCACTATCAATGCAAAACAGAATTGTAAAGAATAAAATCATGGAAATACAGGGTTTTCAACATTTACTGTTCATGAAACACTTGGCAAGACAGCAGAACCTACTTATAAACTGTTGCAAGAGTCTCTGTGCTGGATTTTTCCATTTAATGGGACTGTTAATTAAAAATGCAAGAAAAGATTGACAAAGACACCTCTTATGGCTCAAACCCAAAAATATCTGGAGCATGAAAAGGTCAGTGGTAAAATTCACTCTTCATTATAGTGGTGTCATAATGGGAGTAGGTAAATTGAATGCTGTAACCACTATAGGACCAGCAGAAAGAGGCACCAGGCTCCTTCTGTAAGCTACTAAGGAAAACAAGAACTTTTTGAAGCACTTAAAGGGTCTTCTGAGTTAAGGTGACTGATTAAGTGGACTATGGCATTTGAAATACATATTTCTGATGTAGGAATATTTTAGATAACAAACCAAAACAGACTTATGCATCATTTTAAGAGCTTTTTAAAATACATGCCAGTTAAATTTAAGAAGCATAATAAAACTTATAAAACACAAATGTATATACATGCATACATAAAACATCTGTTTTATAATGTAGCACATACCTCATGAGGGTTGTAATCTGGAGGTAACTTCTCTAGCATCTCATCAGCAAGATGCTGCACCACTGCTTCCCGGGTTTCTCCCCCTCTAGCACTGCTGTCTTTGGGCTGGATGTTCACTATGGCACTAAATGTCTCATTAGCCAGGTTGGTCTGGTAAGTTATATCTGCATTAGGGTGAAGTCCAAATACCTTAAAGTAAAAGGTATAAAAATTGGGGAGAAAAAGGTGATTTTTCTTCCAAAACTATATACATGAAAGAATAAGGTATAAAAATCAGGGAGAAAAAGGTGATTTTTCTTCCAAAAGTATATACATGAAAGAATCCATGAAAATAGATAAACAAGGAATAAAATTCTCAGCTCCATAAAATGATATGAACAGGTCAGTGGAAGTTCTTCCATTTAAATGGCCAAAGACCAAACCCGCATTACACAAAAACATTGACATAGGCTGCACATGCAATAGTGTTTTCATCCATATCAGTGGAGGGCTTTTTATCTCATCTCATTATCTTCACATGGATCATGCTGTGAAATGGATCAAGGGGTGAGAACAGACCCCTTTCCTTTGGTTCAGACTAGAACTTGTTGGAAATGTCATATGTGGACATTGACTCCTTAGCATTAGTTCTGTCTCTATGGGTCTATTGCTGTTGTACCAGCTCAAGTAGATGCCCCTAATTATCTGACCAGTCAACATTTCTAACATGTTTTGTTTTACTCAGAGTCTTAGGCTTATAAGGCATGCAGCATGGTGAATAAAACAATGCCCACATCTGAAGTACCCAAAGATGGTGATATATTTAGGATATTTTATAGTTTAGCTATTTTTGGTTGAAGATTCCCCCTCCTTAATTCTCCTTCTCCGAAACTGAATTATTTTATTTAAGATACAGCTAGCACAGAATTACTGCAAAGCTGCCCTTTGTCTGCATGATAATAGCTTTTGCAGAAATTTCCACTGAAATATCAGTAAGTCTATAATTGTCAGATTGACAATTGCAACTCTTCTCCAGGGGGAATGGTATGTACTGTGACTTATTTCACCAGCTCTCATTTAATTATAGCTATTACACATCTCTTACAAACTTTGAACTACTGATCTGACAATGAGGAAGGCTTGCCCTCAAACTGAGCACAAAAACCAAACAATCTTCTGTTCCTCATTTTTCATATTTTTTCATATATTTAGTTTTCATATTTTACATTAGAATCAGTATATTGCAAGAAGACACTTCTAGAAACCAGTATTTACATATTCTGAAGACAGAATTAAAAGGGCCGTTTAATATTGTTATAAATGTAAATCTAGAAACTCAGGGACAAGGCATGTAAGTGGCTGCACCATTGCTAAAGCCAACAAAGCTGCACTGATTTACACCACTTGGGAATCTTATCTTTACAACAGAACAAAGTACAGACCTAATACCACATTTGAGTGAGGGTGTAACTATAATAGCATGCAGGTAGATTCCAGATAGGATTTAATGTTTCACAAATAGTGGTTTACTCAAACTGAATATTTAGAGTTATAAAAGGCGAAAATACCAATGCACTTTATTACACTCATATTCTATGTGGAAGGAAATACACATTTGAAGATACATTCTTTTCTGCTTTTGCTCTTGCACAGTGAGGGCTTATTTATTTGGTTTTGCTCTAGCAGATTATGTGGCAATATTATAGTCCAAGTTAGCACCATGAAGAATATCTGCGGTATCTATGAATGGAACCCTGGTCCAAGGGTGCTTAAACATTGGAGCAATATTAACAAAGACAGGGAGACACGGGAGACAGCTCTGGTCCTATGGTTTTATGCAAGTGATATATGAAGAAGAAAGAAAAAAGAAACCAGTGAGTGGACCAGTTTTCTGAATGTTGTGTATGTTAATCAAGGACTCAGATCTCTCATTCCTTTTGACCCAAAATCTCTGGGAATTTTGTTTAAAAAGAGAATGTTGGATTCTGTCTTTCAGGGTTTTCCAGCCTTATGAATCCTCAAAACCAATTGCTAAAGCTCTACACTCCTCTGAAATCACTCCTCTATCATCCCCTCCTCAGTTGGACAGGGGAGAGAAGTTACAACAAAAAGTCCACAGTCTGAAATAAGAACAGGGAGAGATCAATCTCCAGTTACCATCACAGGCAAAATAGACTCAACTTGGGGAAATTAGGTAAATTGATTACCAATCAAAACAGAATAGGATCATGAGAAATAAAATCAAATCCTAAAAACATCTTTCCCCCACTCCTCCCTTCTTCCTGGACTTAATTTCATTCCCAAATTCTCTACTTCCTCCCTCCCACAGGAGCACAGGGAACAGGTCAGTTTATCACATACTGTCTCTGACTCCTTCCTCCTCAGGAGCAGGACAGTTCCCAGTCTTCCCCTGCTCCAACATGGAGTCACTCCCCCACAAGACAGTCCTCCACGAACTTCTCCAATGGGCTGCAGTTCCTCCTGAACTGCTCCAGTGTGGGTCCCTTCCACAGGCTGCAGACCTCCAGGAATAAACTCCTTCAGCATGGATCACCTGTAGGGTCATAACTTCGTCCAGAAAATCTGCTCCATCATGGTCTCCTCTCCCCATGGAGCCAGAGATCTTGCAGGAACCTGTTCCAGCATGGACTTCCCACAGGGTCACAGCCTCCTTCAGGCATCCACCTGCTCCAGGGTGGGGTCCTCCCTGGGCTACAGGGGAATCTCTTCTCTGGCACCTGGAGCACCTCCCGCCCCTCCTTCTTCACTGATCTTGGTGTCTGCAGAGTTGTTCCTCTCACACATTCTCACACCTCTCTCTGACTGAAGGTTCACATGCAGCTTTTTATCCTTCATAAATACATTATCCCAGGGGCACTACCACCACCACTGATGGGCTCAGCCTTGGCCAGCAGTGGGTCTGTCTTGGAGCCATCTGACACTGGCCCTGTTGCACATGGGGGAAGTTTCTGCCAGCTTCCCATAGAAGCCACCCCTTAGCCCCCTGCTACTGAGAAACCTTTCCATGCTAACCCAATATACTGAGTCTGATTGCCCTTCTCAGAAGACAGTGTTCATTCTGCTCAGAGGATAAAATTTCATCAAAGGAGAAAGGACACTGCAAGCAGACCAATCCAGTCTTTCTTAACTAGAAATGGAAAAGGAATGAATCAAGGATACACTGTTTGGACTAGCACAGTATCCTCTGTGAAATGAAGAAGATTGGGAGGTTAAAAGGTTAAAGGTTCTCATGAGCAATTTTGACAGATTTTAGAATGACAGAAGTCACAGCTTTCTTCCTAACGAGTGAAAATGTGAAGGACAAAAAGATGTTTGCATTCCTGCACTTGCTTCTATTTACATAAAAGCCAAAGGTAAAATTCCCCTACCTCAAACCATACATACAGATTTTTTACAGGCATCAAAACACTTTCAAAATACATTGCAGCATTGTGAGATAGGTTCCCAAGTGCTTAAAAGAGCAGATTCATGAAAGCAGCACCTGAAATCTGATAGAGCCAAGGTCCATAAACTGATAGGAACCACTCCATGAGCTGGGCTCAAATGGATCCCACTGATGCATTATCATGTCTGCATTTACTCTCGCCTGGAAAAGGTACATCATTGCTGGCACAAATACCTTCACATTCTCATTTCACTATCTTCAGAGACTCAGAACTTTCCAGGCTTATTTTATGACCTTGGAAACTTCTCACCCTCTCAGCCAGCACACTATCAGTAAGTGAAAACCAGTTTTTTCTGTTCCACTCCGTCTATTTAATTTTAATAGAACTTATTTCCAATGGCATTTATCAACTTAATAGAAATGAGACAGAAATCCAGACCATTCACTTCTGTTTCAATTTTCCAGAACATTCTCTTCTGTTTCAGTTTTAACTAACTTCATCATGTGTGCCTGTACTGGAGGGAGCAGAGAGTCACCATCCTCCAGTCACTGTGACCACTGTGATATGCACACATTGGGTCATGCAAAACTGGTTATGACCAGGAGCTACCCTGCACCCTATCCCATCAATTCATGGCAACATCCATATCCTTCTGTTGTCAAAATGGAGTAAACTCTGAATTATAACTTGCAGAATGAGACCACAGGGCTTTTTTGCTTTCATTATTTCTCAGATTGCATGTCTGCTCAATCCCATACAGAATTGGGAAACCACAAAATAGTTTGGTTTGGAAGGGATCTCTGACAGTCATCTAATCCAAACCACTTGCTCAAGCAAGGGCAGATAGATCAGGCTGTCCAGGACAGTGTCCAGTTGGGATTTCAATGTCTACAAAGACGAGACTCCACAACATCTCTGGGCAAACTCTTACAGTGTTTGACCACCTTCACTTAAAAAATTGTGCTCTTGTTCTCAAATGGAATTTCCTATTGTTTAATTTATGTCCACTGCCTCTTGTCCTTTCATTGGATATTATCAAAAATGCTCTGGCTCCATCTTTACGGTATTCCAACGGGTTTTTAGATACATTGGTAAGAATGCTTGAACCTTGCTCTATCAGCCTTTCAGAAGATAATTAGGATTGCTCAAAGTCCTCCATAAGGACCAGGGCCTGTGAAAATGGGACGTTTTTCCAATTATTTGAAGAAAGCCTCATCTACCTCTTCCTGGTCAGTAGATCTACACTGAATACCCACTATAATGGTCTGCCTGCTAATCTTGACCTATGCATACTTGATCCTGAAAAAAAACCTCATTAAGTTATTCATTTGGCAAAAACTCCCTTTAATATATCAAAATATTTTACCTCTGGTGTATCAATCACTGGCAGCTGCTCTATGTGCTGGAGATAGTCTTCCACCGTATTCCCTTTTGGAATAGCATAACCTTTGTAGAAACAGAATTCCTCACTGAACATGTGCTCTCCAAACCAGACTCTCGCGTATGTGTTCAGCAGCGCCTTGTCCAGGTCATCAGTGACACGGCCACCATACTGCACTTCTCCCAGCATGTAGCGAACACAGCTCCAGTTCACCCCCTGCCTTACACCCACATCATTCAAATGGTTCTGAACAAACTGCACGCTGGCTGCAAAGTCTGCCTGATTAAACTCGTAAGGAATATTCCAGCCCAAAGGGCCAAACTTTCTTCTTTCCTGCAAAATGGTTAGAATTAAAGGTAAAGCACTGATTGATAGTAACTGTCAAGAAAATTCAAGTGCAGAAGAATACATGAAATACGTTAAGAATGCAGTAGTCCAGCTGGAACTCTATTTCACCAACTTTTAAAAAAGTACATTTAACACAGACAAGGCCAAACACTTGATTAATTATCTAGTAGCTAAATTTGCACAAACAAAGAATAGGAATATTAATATTTTCGCAAAGAAAAAAATCCTCTTTTTAAAGTATTTTTTAAATCTCTGAGTCTGGAACCACAGCTTTAGAATTTCAAAAATCAAGCTACTGTTTGAGGCAAGGATGTCCAAAATCATCAGCCATAATCATTGTGTGGGGTCTTCCTATGGACTAGATTTATTCCTATCACTGCTGTGTCTGCATGGTGCAGATGCAAGTAGGAAAAACTGCTTCTTAGTGAATCATTTACAGACTCAGCTGGCAGTATATAGCTGTTAGGGCAGTATCTGGAAATTACAAATTAATTTTTTTTTCACCAAGAAAGAAGTGATACCAAAGCGGTACAAATAAAAGCACACCACAGGCTTCCATTGGACCACAATATATCAGTGCAGGGATGCCACAGAGTTAAATTAGCCAGGCTCCAAATATAAACTAAGGAAACTGCAAAATCTATAGATAGGATGATGAAAAGTCGTGGTTAATCCATAAAGCACTTTCTTTAATGGAAGTCCTGAAAATCAAGACCCAAAATCTACTTTCATTTCCTCCTACAAGTTTCAGAGCAGAAAGGATTTATATTCACCCTCTTATACCTTCTCAATGTGAATGCAGCATTTTAAGACTATGGTTTTCCAAACCATAAATTGTAAATTTCTTTCATATGCTTTTATGATTTAAAATACTAGTAAAAGTCAAGTTAGTTGAAAGACAGATCACATAGTCATTGCCCAGGACTTTAATAGAAGAGTGTTCTAATTGATCACTGCTTGATTGTCCTTTTTTTCCTCTGAAATATCATTCCTGTTGGACGTACAGGACCAACATGAGCAAAATTTCTAACAGTTGCACTAACAGAGATATGTTGTTCTCTTTTTATCTTATTTGTGTTAATTTGCCAACATGGGACTTCCCTTTAAAAATGTTTTTCATTTAATAACAGGGCTCATTAATAAATGAAACATGGCTTTATGACAGAAGAAATATAATTTAAAACCTGCACAGTTGTGTGAAGAAATGCTACAGCATATAGCAGTGGTTTCCACTGTTGCATTTTGCTCACTCCCAGCAGATCCTGAGTAACAGCTGAGTATGTCCGTTTTAAGCCAGCTTTCACACCTGAAAAGTAAGTATAAAAATGTAATGCATTAGCAAAAAAAATGTATGGAATCCATAAGTCCAACCTCTGTTAAGCATAATTCTCTAGTCCAATTTGCAGTATCATCTTACTTATACCTTCAAATAATGTCTTAGAATCAATTCTCTGTCCAGCTGGTCATAGCAGACAAACTTCAATAACATTTTGGTTTAGGTAGAGAACACAAAAAATTAATTTCAAGAATCTGGAAGGAATTAAAATTAAGTAATCATATTCTAAATATTCCCACTAACAACTGAAATAGAAACATAACTATTTAGCAACTATATGGCAATGAAAAAGACACCTAACATCATATGAAATATAGCACTGGGTATCCAAGAGTTTGTTTTGATATTTACTTAAAATATGAGATTTTAGTTTTATTTAAGACAATTTTATTTAGATTTGATTCCTATAAAAATATCAGTAAAATTTAGTATGCAGGTTCTCCATCTGGCCTACAGGCACCAAGGTGACAAGATGAGAACGTAAATTCATACTGCAAATATTAATACTTGGGGAGATTTGTTTGAGCACTGACATTTCATATTCCAGGAACAGCTTTAGGCAGTTGATACTGATACACTCTCAGCTTCCCTGGAATACAGAAGCTTGACTGCTCCCAAATGTTTTCAGGCAGTGCTACTCAAGCATCTTTTGCCTTGGGCAGACAACCCAAGCCAGAGTTACTGACATCAGGTCCCTCTTATGATACTTTCCACCTAACCAGCTTCACACTAGTTTAGAAGGGCAGATTTAAGTGCAGTGAAAAGATTGTCCAAGTCGTCCTACCTCCCATGACACAGTATAAGTACTTTTTCTTTTGTTCATACTTCACAAAGATCCTGTAGAACAATATTCAAACAAATAGCTTTTCAAAATATTGAATGGGTATCATAAGAGGGTTCAAAAATCAAACAAAAGTGTCTTATTATATTGTGCTACCAATGTGGCAGGACAGAAGAAATTAAAACTTTCTTTTTAAAGAAACTAAAACTGTCTGTATTTCATGCTGACTTAAATTTTTTCACTGGGCTTTTTTCAGCCACTTAATGCAAGTTGAAAATTTGCTATAACTTGACCTCTAAAATAGTGTCTTGGAGCCATAGGTTGTTACCATTAGAATGATTGGGGGGGCTACTGTGCAATAAAAAGATGCTGAGCTCTGAATTAAAAAGGAGGAGAGGAGAGGAGAAGAGAAGAGGAAGAAGTAAGAAATTTATGTCAACAGACTGACTACCTGCTCTTGAGATGGAGTATAAATGCTCAAACAGGATGTGTTTCACAACATCAAGCATTCTGTAGACATCTTACTAACGTTCAAAGAAAGCTAAATACTGAAAAAAGAGGTTTAAATGTCTGAAGCTTTCACTAGGACCTTGGATAAAAATTCTCAGCTCCTACTGACACCATCAACTGAAACCAGTGGCAACACATATATAAACAAAGGGTATATTTATTTATTTGTAGGCATTGGTAAGATATCCCTTCTCTCCTCAATGTTTAGCAATCATCTTGGCCTCTCATCACATAGTATGTTCTCCAATTTCTTCAGCATATTTGTGGGTTCTCACTGGACTCATTCCATCCATGTCTTTCTCTCACCCCTATTAATACAGAAACGTGAGTCCAAACCGCCAGCTGAGATCTCACATTGTGCTTCTGCACATAGACTACTTAGGTTAGGAAAGCTGGGGGCTTGGAGACTCAGAAAGCAGGAGATTAATGTCTGAATATGAGGAAACATCCTGGAAGTGGGGAAAGATCCTGGGTGTAAGGAGGTATATGGAGGCCCAGAAGACCAGGGGATGCCCAGGAACATGGGTCAGTAATAGTCAAGACTGGCAGCTTCAAGTAGCTGCACAGTGAAGCCAACATTACTTTCTTCCCAACCTTCCTGGACCAGCAGTGAGCTCTCCAATGTGAAGGGAAGTCATTCCTACCTTGAGGAGGTTCATTGGTAAATTTTATAGAGGACTGTAAAAGATTAATAGGAAACTCTGTGTGAGCCTCTGTAGTGATCCAGGTTCTGAAATCTTCACTCATAGACTCTTTTGTGGTGATGGTGTCCATTAATTCATTAAGAAATTCCAAGCCAAGGTGGCAATTCTGTAGAAGGAGCCATCCTCCATCTTGCATGCACTGATTTAGCAGCTGCCTTGCATGGGCTTCCTGGCCCTGACCCATTGAAATGGCACGACATGGAATGTTCTAAAAGTAAAAAAGAAAGCTTATTTTATATATAGTTCCTTAGAATTAGACGCGTGGTGTATTGCTTCCATAGATCCATGTGTAGTGACATACTGCCACAAAGAAAGCCATTAATGTCAGTGGGGATTATATTCCAACAGAGTAAAGAAAACAAAACAACAACAAAAAAAGTGAAACCCTTCAAGTTCCTCTTATCTTCTACCTGTTGGAAGAAAACTACACCCACTGGAAATAATATTGTTTTAGTGGTCTAACAAAATCTGTGGGATAAGGCATCTGATACATTTTTTCAGCTTTTTCACCACCTTTTAAAATAAAGCAAGACATAAATACAGCCTGACCATTCTTTTTCCTATAATGTATTATCTTGAGATGAGCAGATATTAGGGCTTCAGATAATAATTAATGCACAGTGTAAACCAACAATTCTGGTGACTTTTTACTGTCTGAACATATTTAATTTAAAAGAGAACTATTGATGAAGCAGACAGGACAGGAAAGATTAAAGCATTACTCAGGAAACATCCTGTATTATTAAATGGCAGCTGTGGAGACACTGATTGAGAGGATTCCAGTTTGGTGACCTGCTAACTCGAGCAGATCTAGAGCAGATCTAGATTCAGAAGAGAGAAAGCTTTTAAATATAAACATAAAATTCTGGAAGTATATGGCATCTGCTCCAGAGGCTATGGGAAAGTAAAGCCAGTTGTTCAGAAAACCAGAGGAGGATACAAACTCTCACAAAGTGATCTGAAAGAGATAAGGCTGAGATCAGGATCACACAAGTCTGTCAGTAACATGCAGGCAGATCCTCTCTTACTTACTGTTCTTGCTACACTTACTCTTTTTTAAGTCTGGGTCAGGTTGGCTGCCTGAATCCTGCCGTGGAAAACCAGAATCATCCAACCCAGTTAAACATATTATTCTGCATACATGTTGAGGGTGAAAGAATTGATGAAGAGACTTTGTTTCATGGACAGTTTCATGTTCAAGACCTACAGCTGAGTATACCTCTTGCAGTGAGCAATGAGCTGCACTATCAATCTGGGCCAGTCTTCAGCTGGCTGAGAGCTACAAAGGTTAAGACTAACAAAGGTTAGTCTTGACCTGTACAGCTACTCAAACTCTCTTACTGTCAAACAAAAAGGAAGGAAGACATCCACTCCTAAACAGCGTGGAGGAGGCTGCCCTACTTTTGCAGGAGAAGGTTAAGCATATGGACACAAACTGTGCTGGGTCATTTGGCCTTAGGGTCAGAGAACGGGCCCTGACCTGATTTTACAGAACAGTATAAATACAGCTTCTGTATATGATCCCCCATATCCTGGCCAGATTTAAGGACATGAGAATGCCAGAGATAAGAAAGCAGTTAAATCCTACTCTCAGGTCAGTGAAACCTGAAACCGTAGCTAAAAGAAGCAAAGATGAACAGCCTGTGAAGCTGGCTATATGCCAGAGAAGCAAAACACTACCTTTTCTAAGATGCATCTGAGTACAGCTAGCACTCGCATAAATCAAAGACTATGACTACGCCAGCATAAGAGTGCATAAATATTCAGTGGGTACATTATTCCCTAACAAAGCATCTACTCATAATTTGCTCTTCTCAGCAATGTTACCTCTCAAATATACAATCTTTAGAGGTTACAGAAACATCGAGAGGAGAAACAAAATCTTTTTCACGATGAATTTTCCTCATTTTACTCCTTCTGAAAGAACTCTATCAAATGTCTGCATACAGAATGTTTCTTTCAATAGTGAGTCATATTAGCATATCCATGCCATCTTAATACATCTTAATCTTAATCCAGACGAAAATGCTGGCATTTTAGTCACTACAGTGGCCCTGGCAGTTCTGTTGTAGATTCTGTGCATCATTCCCTAAAAGAACAAACTATCTCTACAATTTTTAAAAAATCTGATTTTAATGAAGTCAAAGTGCTGGCATGAGAAACTTCATTTTAATCCTTAAATTTTCACACCATTTTAAAGTGAAAGCAAAGGGGGGGAATAAATGCAACTAGTTCTACAACAGAACTTGTTTGGTTTATAAACAAGATTATATAGCTCAGTAGCCACAGATACTGTTCTCATTTCTCTGTGAGAGGGCCATCTGAACAACTAAATTTTAGAGTGAAAAATAAATTCTGGGCACAAATTTTAATGTTACCAACAGCAGATAGCTGATTTATACCTTTAATATCATACTTAGAGGCACCATCAGTACTGGAAATCCATTTTAAGACTACAAATCATGACTGTAAAAGGGAAATCATTGGAAAAAGAGGCCCAAGACTTTTATCATTAAGAAGAAAAAAACCCCAGCACCACCCCCACCTCCCTTAAAGATCATGTCCTTGGTACAACTAACCTATATTAAAGATTTAGTCTGGAAAAAAGCAGACAAATCTCAAAGAAAGACAGGAACTAAGTACAGGTTGTTGACATACTAGCAAAATAAACACAAAGCTCCCTTGAAAATATTTCTGAAAACTAAATTATTTCTAGATACGTGTTTCAAATGCTAAAGAATTGCTGAAATGCTCCTCAAGTTCCACATTGTTATACACATTTTTATTTTTAAAAACATCTGTGTTTACCTTTTGTTTTGTGGCATTTGGATAGCTATTGTAGACTTGAAAAGTTTCTACATGCCGTGTGGTTAGGTCTTTACTCCAAGAGATTAGAAAAGAACCTTACAGTTAAACAGCGTTGTTGAATTTACATTTATCAGTGACACTAGAGTTGACCTCCAGGTTATGACAGCCTAGCTGATGTTGCCTTGTTCATAAACCTTGTGTGAATAAACAAGGCAATCCCTTTAGCTCTTTCACAACCTCACTTTCTATTTATTCTGTACACATTTCCTGAAAGCATGAAAACATATTAAGACTGCCCACTGCAATATCCTTTTGGTCTAACAGCAAAGATCAAATTAATGGCTTCGGATTTAAGATTCCTAAATTTAAACACTAAGTGAGAGTTAGGTCATAATTTAAGCCATCTTCAAGACAGACAGACAAATAAGGGTCCTGATTTTCAAACTGAATGAGCATCTCCACTTTCTAATTAATAAGCTAAAGAGATTTGTGGGTCCTCCCCGCTTCTGCAAGTACGTCTTACTCAGTGTATACTAAAATCCTGCACCATTAAATGAAGATGCATTCTAACGAGGAGGAAAATTTATGGAGATCTAAAGTAAATAACTTCTTTGGAAAATTTTACATGCTGCTACATTGTGAACCATAAAAGAGAGCACAGAATGCCTTAAAGTGATGCTGTTCTGTAGGAAATTTGAATGTCTCCATCAAGAGCACAGATTGAATGCTAGAGTGTTAAAATTAATTTCTCTTGTCATCATATTTATGATTTTTTTTCTGTATCTTCTTGTAATTGTCATTACTGTCAGCTCCTACAGTGAATGTAACACAGTGTAAACCACAAATCTTGCTTTGTTCTCATAGCTCAGTACATTTCCTAAACAGTGGACTATCACAGTCTGCTGGATAAAGACTGCAACATTTTCATTTCCTAGCAAACGCATTTTGGCTACTGGTCAAAAATTAACTTCCAGGGAACACTAGTATGAATAGAAATATCATTATTTGAACATCTTTAAAATGTGGAAATACCACTTCTAGTGCAAAGAAGAGTTAAAAATATCTTTACCATCTCTAGCAAAGTCAGTTTGGAAGGATACCTTAGATTTTGCAAGACGTTCTATATTTTCAGTGGGGTCAGACCCCACTGATAAAAGGCACGTCAGAGGTGTTCGACAGCCACTTTCTGTCCACATAGTTTCCATGTCAAGGATAAATCCTTCTGCATATTTCCCTCCAAGAGATTCTGCAATGTAGTGCCGGGCCTGGAAAAAAAATTACCAGAAAAATATATCTACTTTTACCTTTTTAAATTTAGCATAAATTAGTGATGTGGAATTTACCAATACCTACATCAGAAGGCAATAACTGTCTAAACTTAATTTTTCAACTTTGATCCACAGGAGGCAACCACTGAAATTCTCAGATAGCAAGCTTCAAACAAAGAAGAGAAAGAATTCTGCTCATGCAACAGCCACCCTGTGAACACTGTTTCTAGAAAATGCTAAATGCAGTTTTTTAAAGAACTGAAAAAAAAAAAAATCCATGCAGAATAGATCCAGCGTCAGCTCTGAGGACAGCCCAGATATTGCCCCTAAATTACTGCCTGTTAAAACTTGTTGAATAGCCAGATAAAAGAGTTTTTCTATACCAGTTCCATTCTTAGTTCCTTTAAGTATATATTGTTGACACTGTCTCTACAGCAGAGTGGATTAGCCAGATCTTTCATCTGACTCAGTTACAATCTCCCATATATTTATTGGAACTTCAAACACATTCTCCTGTCCAGTGGTTATCCAAGTCTCTTTGGCTGAATATCTATTTCTACAAAACATAAACTCAGCTCAGACTTGATCCTTAAAGGTCAAACCTTCTTTATGCCTCTATTTTTTTTTATTTTCACAAACATTTTCTAAAAGAACTTCTAAAGCTACCTTAGTGCATGAAATTCTTTTTTGTCCGAGGTATTTCCTAACTATGTAATGACTCTCACAGATTCTGAGGCATGTATGATGAAGAGAAGCACTGAGGAACAAGGTGGACTGAGGAAGACATCAATTGTAGAAAAAAAACCCTCAGCCACCCACTATTAAGTGTAAATTTTTTCCTAGACAGGTAAAATTTCTAATACATCGGAAAACACAGTAGAGAAAGAAGCGATAAAGAGGAGAGCAACAAAAGAAATCCCCTCTCTCCTCAAAAATTAAAATAATTGCCTTTTTTTGCAACCATTGTTCAGAGACATTCTTTTTCAGAGATGGTTGTGCAAAACAATAACAAATAATTGATAAATAAGTTGATAGATAATTGTTAATAGATAAGAAGTTGATAGATAAGAAGCAGCAGCTTTATTATTTTGCTCTGTTTAAATTGTGGCAGTTGGAACTCCCATACTTCTCTCCTACTTACTGACTGAAGAGTAGAAAATGAAAAAGAGTGGAGCAAGCCTCATTGAAAAGGAGGTCCATGAACTGTGGTGTCCCCTAAACACAACACAGATGCAATCACAGCAAGTAACATGTAAAGTTGAGATACGCAGGAAGGAAAAACTACTACTTTCCAGTTAAAAAAAAAAAAGTGAAAAGAGGGTACTCATAGGCTCATACATCTCTTTTACACCTACATAGAAAAGAAAAATCAAAATATCACAAACTGTGGAGAAACTGCTAGTCTACTGAAGCTTCTTTTATGACATTTGCCACGAGGCAGCCTTAATTATTACAATCTCAGTAGAGAGGGTAAGTAAACAGTTTATCTGCTGTTTTAGTGAACGTCATAAAAGCTAATTGTTCTTTTTCCACCGCTTCTGTGAAAAAGAACAGGGATGTATCTTTTGATTCACCAGAGGAATGCAGCTTCTTTACAGGTTTCATGACTCAACTTTTAAAGCACCACACAAAAAAAATGATATTCTTGCATCTCCAACACAATTCATTTCATGTTCTGCTTCCTAGTTCATTGCAATTAAATAAAATAGTGTTCTCACATGTATTTTTTATGAGCAATTCAATATCTGATTTTTCAAAATAGCTCACTCTGCAACAAATATTATGCTAACAAGAAATTCAGAGAACATAAGTTTGGAATTAGCAGTTCTTCAGGAGATGTCACATGGCATAACCATTGTACAAAAGTGTATCTCACTTGGGCAACAGTGTGATCAGGGCACCAGCTACGGACAAGGAGCAGTTTATGGAATTGATCCAGTAAGCTGTCATAACCATCAGGAATAACAGATTTTTCAGGGGCTTCTTCATCAAACCAGGCCTTCCAAGACTTCTCATTCCTAACAATTTGCACCAGAAGTTGATTGAAAGGGTACAAGCTAGATAACTGCACAAGATTGAGCCATGTCATGTCAAGGATCCACTTTTTTGGTTTTGGTTCCACAGAATTCATATCCAAGCTGGCACCTCCTGCAAAGTGAAAAGTATTAGAGAGGAAAACAAACATCGTTAAACAGAAAAATGACAAGTAATAAAAAATACTATTTTTATATAGTTCAGGGAGTAACATTTTATGTAAACCAGGCTATGGAGACCTAGAATTTGCATGGAAGAAACACTTAACAAAGACCTACTTGGAAAGTGGTCTCAGTTCCTCTCAAAGCTGATATCCCACTAATTTTTGTGCTGCTTCTACTCTGTCTGTAGAGCTGGAATAAAACATGCTCACCTAAAAGGATATTCAAACCCAGTTCTTCAGAGCAGATGTAGAATGGTTAGTACAGCCTCCTTTCATCTATACTAAAGAATAAGAAAGCACATGGTGCATTCATTTCCAGGACTGTGCAACATCAACAGCCTCTTAGCTCAACCACCACTCAGCCTCAGGCCCATTTGCACACCCAGCACAGCTGAGCCACAGCTGAACAGTAACTCAGTTTGCCAAACAAGCTGGGATATATGGATGCCAAGCACCTGACTGTACTTGTCCTTGTACCAGATTGCATTTATCTTATCTTGGAGACAGCGAGGTCAACCTCCATCAGATTTTATAAACTTTACTCAAATTTTTCTTTGTCATTGTGTCTGAGTAGTGACATACACTGGTGACATAATGCAATGCAATACAAAAGTGTTTTAGAACATGTAACAGACCTCCACTTTTTTGTGCTGATACTTAGGTCTGGTACAGCATTCACATGCCAGCTCATCAGCCATCAGGAGAGCTTTTGCTGATTGTCTACAGTCTCACAGACACAGACACGTGGCAACTTGGAAAAGAGGCAGACAGTAGAGACTAAGTTCTCTTACAAGTAATGGACTTATTTTTTTCCCATTTTGCAATGTATAATAGTTAAAATAATCCTCATCTAAGCATTGTTTTGATAACAATCTATATTGCTCTTGTTTTGGAAAATTTGTCTCTTAATTCCTTCTTGGTCTGTATGTACTTTTATTCACAAGTTAAAAACAAGTAAATCCACAGGATATAACACATTGTTAATGCAAGTACCACAAAATCTGAATTTGGCAGTACACAGACATATGTAAACAGGAACATTTTGAGAAATTACCTTTGATCAGTGTCTCAAACTCAGCATGTGAAATTTTCTTGGCCTGCAAGTCAATCTTCAGTGCCAGAAGCAATGTGAACAGGAACCTGTGATTTTCATACAGCCCCCGAACTGTGTACTTGAAGACTTCATAGGTGAGATGCTCGATTATATAAATTACCCTTTTTGCTGGAATTTGAGATTTCCGAGATCTTTCCACTGATTGGTCAAAAATGCCAAGGAACTGCCCTAAAGAGGTTTGGTACATGACATTGACCAAGCTCATTTCCACAATCAGGGAATAAAGGATGCTACCACGACCTGCCACGGGCCGATATTCTTCACGGGCAGTATTGATTTTCACCTCTGTCTCCATTGCTGTGTTTAATTTTTCACTGACCTTAAAATTAATGGTAAAGAACATGAAGATTAAGTTGTATTACTTGTGATTTATACTACACAAGCAAAAAGAAAAGGTCTTGATTAAGATCACAATAATATTTTTAGCTGAGCTTTGCTTCCCTCTGCCAGTGTTTCAACACAGACATTGTGTCTTCATGTGTTCCAACTCCTGTCACAATGGGAACTGATCCAAACTTACACCAGCAAAATATGCCTGGAATATAAACAGTATCCAGGTAGCAGTTTAATTTTGCAATTTTTTATGAAGAAAAAATTAGTGCTTCTACTATGTTTTGTTAAGAAGGCAGATGTTATATAGTGGCTCTGAATGGAAAAAAATAAAACAGGAATAAAAATATATACATATATCTTTATATATATACTATCTTTAAACTACAATTACAAAATGTATCTGCAATACATTAAAAATTCACCTCCTCTGCTGTTGTTTTAGTGATCCTCAAGACTTCTATTAGAGACTCATCCTCAACCAGCGAGCCTTCTGTACTGGTTAGACGGCAGAGCAGATTATCTTCAAGCTCCTGCATTTTCCTCTTGTTGGATGTCACTTGTTCCATCAGTTTGATTCTTTCTGCTTCCAGTTCCTGTATTCAAGAAATTTGCCACAACATATTTAACATCAATTAAAAGGAAGATTCCTTATAAAGACACAGAAAACATGTGATTTCATGCATGTCAGATTGGGGATTTTGTTGTCTTTTCCATAAAATACTGAAATATCACTAAATCTTTCTGTACTAAAATAATTTATATGCACACTGAATATATATATTACAGTAATTTATATGTATCCTGTATTGATTTGATTAATGAAGCATAAATGCTGGAGAATGAAAACACATCAGAATTACCAGGGAAAGCTTCCTCATAGTAAGGTGCACAAACCACTAAAGATAGTTTCCAATGGCAAGTGATAAAAGCCACATTACATTGAGTACTCAAAATTAAATCAGATAAAGGCCTGAAAGATGCTTTGTATGGATGGGTTTTACATTGTGAGCAAAATTGACTGGATGACCTTTTCCATTTCTAATTTCTATGATTCTGTGACTTTGAAAGATACAATCCTCTACTGCTTATAAAACAGGAAATGTTACAATTATTATCTATGTCATATGGATGTTTTTGCCCTTTCTACAAGACAGAAAATGACAAGGGAAAAAAGGCAGAGGAGTCAACACAATGCCAAGTGAAATGAGGCATCTATACAGCACAGTCTACACAGCTCAGGGATGCTCTTGCTGGCTGTCTTTATTTAATCAATCAAGTCAACCTTCCTATAAGAAAAGGGGAGTTAATAATAATCTATCTACACCTATGGCTTCAGTTTATTTTCATTTTTGTCAACATGTCAAGCTAGAGAAAAAGGAGATGTACAGAGTTATACAGTACAGGAGAGGTTCTAGTGTATTTCAAAGAAGTGACAAATTTCTTTATTTTCAAAAACTTCTCTTTTAGAAACCTGTTGAAATACGTTCTAGAGTTACAGAGTATAGCTCTGTGGAAGCTACAAGTAACTGCATTCCAAAAGAGGGGAACAGTTTAAGTATCAGTAATTCAGCTTTCTACATTTACTCCTCTTTCTATACCATTAATGCAAAAAAAAAAAGATTAGAATTACACAAAAAGAATACTTCCACAAAACACTCAAAAATACATTGAACTACATGCTAAATGCCACATAAGGATGTGCTTTAAGATCAGACACTTTACCCATACTATTTATAAGCCTGTAAAAGGTATCTTTCAGAAAACTAGCAAATATACCAGCTGCAAGTTTTTGTTTGCAAGGGAACTTCACAACCATATTTGTAACACAAATAAAAGTTGTTCTGAACACAAAAAGTGGCAGCAACTTCATTATCAAAGTACAAAAATATGCTGATTTTTTTTCTATATATACAGGATCAACCTATAAAGCTGAAAAGAATAAACACTTCTTTGATCATATTTCATTGATCACTAGAGCAATCTTTAAGAATGTCTTGGTTCCTTTAATCTAATACTTTAGTTCAGCAATCATAAAGTTGTCTCTTTGTAATAGAAAACCTGTTCTTCAGAATCTCTGTTCACGTTGTGACTTTTCTCTGAACTAAATTTTTCAGAATCCCATTGGTGCTGACTATCTACACCACAACATTCATCTCTTACTAAGACAGGAGACAGAGCAATCATGATGTCTTCATATCTGCCAAAAGAAGTTTAATAAATGTTGATCAGCTGCAACCATGTCCCTGTGCAGCAAGTAGTGCCAATATTAACCAGGTTCCCTTGCAACTCTCTTCAGCTGATGTACAGCATTGGAGGAATATTTTTCAGTGACTATATTTTTGACCCAAAATGCAGTCTAGGTGTTGCTAAGTACATTCAATATGAATACTCTAACAGTTCCATCCAAGAAAAAAAAAGAAAAACCACAGAGCAAAGATATCTTGTGGGAAGAGGAGTTTTATATGTAGGTGATGAATAACCTACTACACTTCTTTCACTTCTATCTTGATTTAGACCTCTCTGTCCTTTCAGAGGTTAGTCAGGATACTCCCATTCACTGCTGCTGATGCTGTTCAATTTTGCTTACAGAAACCTACATCTACTGGAGTAAAGATTGAAAGTTTTGCATCTAAAGCATTTTTTCCATCCTATTTTTCCCCAGTACCTGCCAGTTACAGTCTTTCTGGTTTTCATGGAACAATTCACAGGAAGTTTGTGCATTACAATGACTTTCCAGCCTCTGTTTGTGACTGTCAGACTGAAGTAAGGGCACTTTAATTCCAGTCCTTACTTCAATGAAGGCTCATTTTGAGAAAAGTGGAAGGGTGTTGACTGGAGAAAATGACAGCACCACTAAAGAACGCTAGTTAGAACTTGCTTTGGGAAGTCAAAGGAAGAATTAATTCTCTTAGGTAGGCAAATCCTCTCGCATGAGCAAGCCTACCTGAGCTACTTACTGAAAGCAGCAGCTCTGCTAATCCAAACCTCAATTTTTTTCTCTCACCTGAGAGAGGATTTTCTTCCTGATATTAACTTCCACATAATCAATGCAAATTTTAGTAAGAACAGAGTCAAGTCAGTGTTCAGGGCTCCTTAAGAATCTTTTATCTTCTTGCACACCAGAGTCTGGCTGGCAAAAGTAGTTCAAGTTCATAAGCATTTTTTCATGTAATTCAAATTAAGTTTAAAAAGGAATTCAGAAATAAAAGAGATTTCTGACTGAACAAGAAACCCTTTCCATATATGACGGAATAGATTTGTTTTATGTATGTTATGTGTATGCCTGTGATGTATTTTTAATGAATAATTTTCTTTCTTCCCTTTCCAAGGCTAGATCTTAAAATAAATGTTTAGGTTCCCCCATTCAATTAAAAAACAGCTCCACACTGTATTTCAGAAAATGCACAACCTTTAAACTTTCATTCACATTTTTGTTCTTGCATTTGATTTCAACCAAGCCATTGAATATGTATGCACTCCTGGTGCAGATACTGAACAAGCCTTCCCTCTATTCAAACACCGCAAGACTCAATACCTGCTTTTCTGTGAGGATGACACGGCCAAGGAGCTGATCTTCCAGCCCTTTCATAGTAACAGTAAAGTCAATCACAGTTGTTCTTGCACTAATTTCTGGAGTATAAACAGGATTAGCCACCTTTGTTGTCATATAGAGGGTAAACCCCTTCGTCAGATCTACCTCCTTGTCACCTACTCTCACCTGAAAAGAAGAGACATTTCTCAATTCTCAAAAGCTAAATTCAGAAAAATCGTTATTTTATCTGATGGAAAAAAAAAATCTATGAACTCTTTTGTTTAGCTTTTTATTTGCACTTTTTAAACTTTCTGATAAAGGGTAAAAAAGCCCCTCAAGCAACCCCATGAATTCACTACTCATTTTCTAACGATTTTAAAGGTACAAATCATGTCAGTATTTAGACTACCTCATACCCAACATCTGTCCTATTGGGTTTTAATTTCGTGTCTATAATTTATCTTACTTTGTGTGCTGAACCAAATTTTATGAAATTTTTTTCCAAGATGTTATCTAGAGCAGGGTCAAGTTCCTCTCCAATGTCTTCAATTAACAGAGGTCGGCCAAGGGACAAGCAGTCTTCTATATGACTTCTGAAGAACTTATGGTTCATAGCTGTAACCTAGGAACATTGAGTCACAACACAGCATGCACTTGAAAACACTTGAAAATCTACTGCAGCTTTAAAAATGTATACTCATCCTGGGATATCTAGATAAATTGCTATATTTTAGGGACCAAAACTTGCCTCTGCTGACATGGATGGAAGTTTTGCTTTAAACTTAGGAGGATAGGAGATCACACTTCCTTATTGCTACTACTTACTTATTTATCTGCATATCTATCTAATTGTTGTAATATCTTAATATCTCCTAAATAGAAATAGATTTATACTTAGAACACTAATGTGAAGTAAGGAAATATTTATGGAGTTCAGAAAGGGAACCAGTGTTACATAGGAGGCCTGATCTGACATCAGACATTCAATTTCCAATTCAGTTCCACCAGTCATAAAATTGCTAAAAGTCACACAGACTCCTTTTCATTTATTTAAATGTAATATATTTAATGCAATCCTTGAAGATGATAATTTAATAGCCTTTTCAGGCATTTCTTAAGTCATGGTTTTAGGGTGGTTTTTCACCAGGAAAAATAATTAGGATAGACATGTTTTTTAAATAAATCCTTGTCTTGTAGGCAAAGCTCTTTGAAAAAGGTATAATTAAAATATCTAGAGGCACATTACACAGACTTAAACCAGTATATTATTTAAAAATTAATACTCTGTTCCACCACTCTGTATTTTTTGTTTGCTATAATGTAAGCATATGTGTATCGACCAAAACAGCACTTTGCCTACAGTTTTATTTCAAATTCAGCTGAGGGACAGAGCTATTTTCTCTATGTTGGGTGATCAACAACAAAACACTAACAAGACCATGGCAAATCACAAAATCCCAGATGTAAGCCATAATTTACACACTTGTGTATTTAGAATCTTGACATAACTCTGTTCCTCCTGGGCATACTGGGGAGAACTCAGGTTCAGTTCAGGAGATACAAGTCTCCAGGAAGGTGGAGAATGAGATACAACCTTTTACTTCTCTCTTTGTTTCACTTTCACTATGGCAAGCAATTAAAAGATGCATCATAAAAATAGATATGCCATAACATATCATTCCAAGCTATTTTGCCCTGTTATTGATACCCTGATACAGGGTGTAGGCTCTGTGTCAGTCTTGTTTTAGTTTCTGCATAACTGTATACCAATAAACATCAGTTTTAAATGATACATGGCCATAGTATGACAACACAAATGACACATACATTTTAAAAAATTGCAAATTAACTACTTACCTGAAGTCCATTATTCTTTTCTTTATTTTTGATCCAGATCTTTCCTTGACCTTGTGGATCAATCAGCAAAGGATATCTAGATGCTTTTGTGACAATAATGCCGTTTTGAATCGAAAGGTCATCATTTGGAAGACCTTGGAGGTTCCATTCACCCACTGTAGCATTGTCAACAAGCATACCAATAAGGTTCAAGTTCTAATAGAAAAGATGCAATTACAAAATTAGTACCAGTAGAAAATATGTAAATACAAAATTAGTGCCAGTTAGAGGAGCTATACTAAAACATCTGCTGCATGGTTTCTTCTCATTCTGATCAGAATGCATGATAGAGTGTATTTGGTAGTTATTGCTTACTGTTTCTTTTCTTTAAAGTTCATTCAGGCTCAGTCATTGCAGTTGAGCAGTAATGAAAGTGAATTCTGTTGAGGCTTTGATGTCCATCAGAGAGTGTCAGAAAAACTCTGAAGCTAGTTCAATATCTAATGATAAACTGATTTTTTGCCATTTTAACGGCAAACTCTTTTCCTGCCAGTTCAAGTGGAAGTGTCATCTTGCTCAGAAGAGCTTCCACTTGCTGGAAAGTGCCTTCCAAGTACAGGATGGCTGTAGGAGACTAAGAGAAGAAAGTGAAGATGTGCTGTGGATCAGTAACCATGAACTATCATGAAAGGTTATTGCTGCTAAGCTAAAACCCTTCACAGTTCACATATTCTCCTAAAGTCTGATTTGCACTTGTCAACTAACTTGCTTTATTTTATTCACTATGAAAAGTGACTGGCCTCTCAAAAAAATATGTATGTGAAGAAAACAGTGCTGGAAATAGCAAACCAAACTCTGCAATTTAGAAAAGCTACTTAGTAAGGATTGAGAATTTTAAAAATAATAAAATTGAAGGTTTTTTTCTATCTGCTCCTTACATTTTTCATTCAACAATTCCTACTTGCAGGCTTTCTCAAAAAACGTGATTGAAATAAAGACATGAAGGAAAGAAAGAAAATACCTGCAAATCTTGCAAAAATCACATAATTCAGCATCTGAAGCCTAAAGCAAAACTTCAAATACTGTGACAGTTGTGATACAATCATGAGACCTAATGATACCAGTGGTTGCAAGAGGCCAAAGCTTTTTTACCCCTTTGATTTTTTTACTTCTAAAATAATTGAAGACTCACAATGAAGCAACACAAACCATTCTGAGAAGACAGAGAAATTTGAGGAATCAAGTTTCCATTTGTGCAAAGGACAGAAAAGCATTTAAAAGGCAAAGTTTTCAGCAATTGGAACCTAAAACTGTATTTAGCTCCTTAAGCAGATGAGTAGGATCTAAACAGCTTTGAACTTTTTCTTACTTACAGCAAGAAATATCAGTCACCCTGCAACTCTGAAACTCAGCTAATTTAAGTGCCTAACTAAACAGATAGGTGGCTAATTTTAAACAGATCTTTCTAAATTGTTATGTCTAAACGACTCACACACCCACAATCAGTCTGTGAGGCAGGTGTCAAGCCTTTTGCTTGAACTGCAAAGCTGCTTTCTTTCCTGTGGTGTGAAGTATCAAAAAAGGCCCATACACTGCCTTTTGTGAGTACTTAATTCCCCAGGAAAAATCAACACTCTCTTTAATACACCATGATGGAAATCATAATTCTGTCTTTAATGGGAACTGTCTAAACAGAATGGTAAATTAACTATGGTATTCTCCATCTAACTGAGACATATTGGGGGGTGGGGGGAGGGGAAGCAACATAGATAAGAAACGATAATAAAGTATTCCTCAAAGTTTCAAGGATCCAGCCAAATAGTAATGTGATCAGAACACTTTCATGGAAGCAGAATTTTTGTTCTTTATATATTGCTTTCTAAGGACATTATACATCCAGTTTCTTATCCTTAAATGGTGAGAATCTTGACAGATATTCCCTAAGGTAAGTAGCTTTTAAGAACATTTTGTACACTAAATTTGAGAAAGAGCCTCCCTGGGATGAGTGTATATAGGATAACTCCCATGCCACACTGGTTAAGAATCTTGCCTGAAACTGCACTGCTCCTGGTACTTTATTAATAAATCCATCTTGGCCTTACATATTTTTTATCATCAGCAGCTTTCAGAGAGCTTTACTGGGTGGGTCAGAGTCATTCATCTTTTAAGTCACAGCATAAATTGGGCTGGATTGCAAGTTTCACTCCGTCAGGTCAAGGTTAATCAGCACTACAAGCATTATGCTAACCTAACATAAAAAATAATAAAAAAAATATTCACAAGTAACTTCTATGAAGTGAACAAACCCCTCATGGAAAAGAGGTCTCCTAAACAGAGGTTTTAAGTGCCAAATCCCAAAAAACCTGAAAATAAGATGCAGATCTACATTTAGGTGTTTCACAATGATACAGCTGTACACAGGCTGCTCAGTAGCTCACAGCATTTTTCAGCAGCAATTGCTCTGTCAAAATCTTTGACAGCTGAGAACAGGAACTGTTTGAGCTTAATGCCTCAACTCCTGTCCTGAGAGGAAGAGAGAGTCCCTGAACTATTTCTCCAGCCTTTACTGCAGAAGAAAATATAGACAGGTATTCACAAAACTGAGTGGAAGACAACATAGATTACTCAGAAAGACAGTTTTGATTACTATGGCCTAAATTCTGCCTTCAGCATGAATATGTTTTCCACATGTCTTTCACAGGTACAGGGAAGAATATTAGACAGAACTCCTAAAAGTCATGGAATAGCACCAAGGCTGCTGCTGACCATGAGCAAAGCCTCTGCACCAGAACATCTGCCAGGTCTGGCACTCCTGAGGCAGACAATGGTAAAAGTAAAGGACAAGATTCATGCAAGGGATGTGTCATAGTTCCTGTGTCATAGTCCCAGCATGCAGGTTGCTCAACTTAATAAAGGTAGAATATGAAGTGGCAGGAAACAGAAACTGAATGATGGGATCATAGCTCCACTGCGTTTTAGGCCACCACTGTCTGCACCGACACAGGCCAGTGAAGGAGATACTGCAATGTCAGCCTCACTGGTGACAAAGGTGCATGGATTGAAAAGCTAACACTGGAGCAAGCTGAAGTGCCAAAGTGCTGCAAACTGAGCCTTGCAAAATGCAGGGTTTGTTTAAATCAATAATTTCTACAAGACACTTCAAATTAAACTAAATTAAATGTTGTGGGTACACAGCAAAGGTGTGATGTTTCCTCTTATGAAAAGGCAAATGTATTCTAAGCTGATAAATTTTACTTTGTTTCCTGTAGTATGCTATGTCTCCCAGAGCAGATGACCTCAGACAACATTTCTCTCTCAGATTTGCCGGAGCAGTGTCCTACATACCAATTGTGAAATGCCTGACAGTATAAAGAGGAATTTAAAACATATTGGTTTAGAAGCTCAGTTGTCAACTGTTCAGATTTTGTATTTATTAAAAGTGTGATTGAATGTGACAGCCTGTATATAATCTTCCAATTATGTACTTTTCTGGAACGAAATGCTCTGCATATAATTTCTCAGCAAGGCAAAGAATAAGGTCAGAACAAAATATGAACACTTACTTTACTGTATGGAATCTTGCTATTGTCCATCTCTTTCTTCCACAATTGGAGTAGCAAATTCCTGTACTCCTGATTGAAAGGTCCAGAGTAAGAGAGAAATCCAGTGGCCAGAAGAACATTCCCCACCAAATTAATAATTTGATTTTGAAAGTTTTTGCTGCTTGCTGTCCAACGAAGCTGTATGTAAAATATTTAAAAGAAGTTCACTTAAGCAGACACAAAACTAACACAAACATCTTACTTAAAAATTTATCTCTTTCTGTTAAATAATTTTTCTTCAAAACAGGAGTATTTTTTCTTTAAATCATTCTTTTCAGAAGTAGAAGTGTGCTTGGAAGCGATGGCAACCACCTGGCCAAGTGGAGAAAAATCATCTTTGCGAACAAGCTGGTCAGACTCGTAAGAAGAGCTTTAAAGTAGGAATGAGGGGGCAGGCAGAGGAGGACCAATAGTCATGTGAGGAAGTGGAGAACTGGGCTGGCAAACAAAATGCGTGGGGTGAGATAAACTGCAGGGACCCTGTAATCAACAAAACAGGGCTAATGGAGGACCACCCTATAGATACCCACATAAACAAGGAAGTGTCCACCAGGCAGAATGGTGGGGACAGCTTCCATACGGCTTATAGGACATTAATTATCACAGCTGGGCACCTCTCTGAAGTGCTTCTACATGAACACGCACAGCATGGAGAACTCTGGACATGGTTGCAGTGTCATGATATGATGGGGGTCATGGGAACTTGGTGGAAAGACATCCACAACAGGAGAGCTGTATCAGCTGTCTATGGGCTTGTTAGGAAGGACAGGTTGGGAAGTGAGAAGAGGGGTTTTCCTACATGTGAGAGAGCAGTGGAATGCATGTGTTTGGCATGGGAGGTTCGAGGATGGACAATACGCCTGTTGGGAACTCATAGGTTAGCATCAGAGGGAAGATCAACATGGGAGATGTGTGTGTCTGCCACAGACAACGTGATTAACAGGAAGTAGGTGAGGGCTGTTTCAGATGAGGGAAGAAACCTTGTATCCACAGGCCTTGGTCTACATGGGGAACTTCAACAACCCAATATCTGAAGGGACAACACAAAAAGACACAAGCAAACCTTGAGGTTTTAAGGAAGGCGCTGACAAAAGTTCAAGTGAGGATTTAATGAGGGAAAGGCAGTTTGAACACAGAGAGTGCAGGGGAAATTTGTACACATGTATCTATGTGCACAAATACATGATGGGAAGGTGTAAAGAGGAAGATGCCAGACTCTTTTGACTGGTACTCTCTTCGATGGCAAGCAGCAATGAACACATATTGGAATAAAAGTAATTTAAATTCAACACACAAAAAAATCCCTTTATTTCCGTGAGAGTGGGCAAAAATTGGAATAGATTGCCAAGGGAATTTGTGGAATCCTGGAAGGTATTCAAAACCCAACCAAACAATGACCTGAGCCTTGAGTAGGGGGGAGGGGATGATGCGTGTTTTCCATTAGACGGTCTCCAGAGGTCCTTTCCAATCTCAATTATTCTGTGATGCTGCAATTTTATAAGTACTATTTTTTAATGTGTAAAAAAATTAAAAATAATAAACTAATATTTTTGCTTATTGATTTCTTTCCAGATTTATGTTCCCTTACAATCACTCTGCACGCAGTCTTGGTCAGGACCTACATGTCTCAAGTTTAGAAAACACACATTTAACCCAATGTCAGTTTTTCCCAATACTCCAAGTGCCATACAGTCTCTTTACCTTTTTGTCTGAATTTTCAGAAGTAGAGTGGAATAACAGCTCTTACAAGACCTCATAGCACAAGGCTTCAGAAAACCCACAGTAAGGCACTATAATTTTCTATTTTTGTGTTGCTCTTAAATTCAGAAATTCACTGAAAAAATATGATAAAGCATCCAAGATTTTTCACTGATATAATTTGAAGGCCAGCTACGCAAATAAATGCTGAGGTCCTGGCCTCACAGGACACAATGGTTGAAGTCAGAACTCCCATCAATTTTGACTTTGTGTGAAATCAATGAAGGAATTAACAAAGCAAATAATAAGAGGGGAAAAAAGAGTATCCTGCTTCCTCTGAGAACCTTCAGGCTGAAGCCAGAAAGATCTGCATAGGAAAGGTAAATTTCAAGCTCAGTGCAAAGGATAACAATTAGCCCATAATTCTGTAAAAGGCTCCAGTTGCAATCTAAGCTTCAATTATAATTCAGGAAATTAGTCAAGCTTCAAATTTGTATTCTTGTATACTTGGTGAGAAAAAGAGAGTAATCCTTCTTATAAATATTTTAGGGCAATTATTTAGGTTAAGCCTCTTCTTAATAAAGCTAAAAGGAATTTGGATCCTTGGCTTTAAATCTGAACTTTATCCTCATATGAGTCATATGATATAACATAAATCTTCACACAGAAGAATTAACACAAGAAATTTCTTTACATTTTTAGACACATTAACATCAAGGAAAAAACCCATACATATAACTTTTAAAAGTGTCATGTGATATCAAGATGTCACCACGCATTGAGTTTGCTGAGCACTGCTACAATCATTACAGAGCATTCTCAAAACTGCACACCTACTTTGTGCTGGAAACCTACACATGTGTCCTAATACCTTTTCTCCCCCTAATCCTTCAATCAGAGCTGTGGCATTGTTCATCTTCCTTCTGCATGCCTCAGCATCATCAAGCAAGGCCTGCTTCTCTTTCATAGCAGCATCATACATGGCTTGGACTTCATCCAGTTCCTTTTGCTTCTCATCCAGCTGATTTTGTGCACTATTCAGTTCCATTTGGGCAGCTGCAAGTCTTCCTTCTTGCAAAGCTAAATTTGCCTACAGATATTTAAAAGCAAAGTAATTAATACCTATTTTTTGGCAGAAGCAAATGACATTAATTTAATGACACATACTGTACTGTGTTGGGTACTTTTAAAAATAATACATGTTTTAAGATGGCAGAAGTTTCTTTTCTTTTTTTTTCTCGAACAGAAGCATAGTATTAAAGTTATTCAAGGCAATTTTAAGATGTTTTAATAATATTTTTAGAATGGTCTATTGATCACACAATGACCAATGATTTTAAATAACAATATACTTGAAATAGCTGTATACTAGACATATGAGGCAACATATACAATAGGTTGCCTCATATACATGCCTCCTGTAATATATTCTCAGTGCAAAAGAAATTTAATATTGTCTTCATTAATTATAAAATAAAAAAAGTTGTAGCAGAAACTACTCTTTTGCTCTCTTTTTCCATCAATTACTTCTACAACAAAAATATAACAAATGTAATTTTTTGCTCCTCTGGAAAGTAAAACTCTAGAGATTCTTTTCACATCTCTCTATAAATTTGCATGATGACTTACCATTTAAATGTGGCCTCTTAACTGTTATAGTCCTAACAGGGTTGAAAAAAATATTCTGTGAATTCAGAATGTATTTCCATATACATTTGCAAAGGATTAGAGCCTGACAAATTTCCTATGAAATTCACACTTACAGATAAAGGTTGCTTCCATTTACTCTGAATATTTAAAAAAGCTTGTTTAAATATCATGTATCTTATTTCTGTTTTTTTCTTCTATAAGAGTTATGAAGATGGAAAGCAAGAATCTGTAGAACCTATTTTATTATGAATATGAAACTTGACACTCGCATTATGTCACACCATAAGAGTAGCAGTAGAAGACATCTCTCTTAAGGGGTAACTCTTAGCTAACAGCATAACCATGGGTTGGGGTCTGGTCTATTTCAAAAGAGACGTTTGTGAGCAGGGAATTAGAGAGGCATATATGTACTAATCAGTGAAGTAAGTTACTAGTATCTATGTACGTGTACATTGCATACATGTGAGTTGGATACAGGTAAATCACATGGGTCTCTGCCCACCTATATTAGCAATCTAGGTATATGCAGACAGTAAATGCTAGAGAATAGCACTGTCAGTAAAATTTCATCTACTGGAGCCACCTGTTATGTTGACAGATCCTAGAGATAAAAAAAATATTTTGGAATCCAGATGAACCAGTAAAATGGCTGCTCAAAAATTCCATCATGTAAGAATGCTGAAATATTTCTACCTCACTGTTTATCAAAAAACACATTAAAGAGCATCGCCTAGAAATAAACACTGCTCAATCAGTGAGTCTTGATTAAACCCAGCTAAGCAGATTTCAGAACAACTGCTGTTGTGTTTTAGTGTATCTTGGACCATTGGGCAAAGTTCCAACAGCAAAGGAGTTTTTAGGAGGTGATGTAGTATTGCTGTGCCCTGCCCCAGGAGAAAGGGTGAGATATGAGAGAGAGAGACATAGTGCAGGGCTCCTTCTGCACCTGAATAAGAAAGGCCTGACAACAAATGGCTTAATAAGACAACTGCCTTAAAAAAATTCATAAGAAGACAGACAGTGGGTGAATTTTACATCTCTTCAAGTGCTGGACACCCCACATTCATGCAGCATCAGAAAGAGCCAGGATAGTTTTGCCCATGGTATCCTGTGCAGAGCAGATCTGGTCCATGAAGAGAAAACTTTCTCTTTTGGCCATTCAAACTATCTTAAACACCTCTTATTATTTTGTCTTATTAAAGCAGATGCCTCATTTAGCCATCTGCTGTCAGGCTTCTCTTACTGGGATCCAAAAGGAACCCTGCACCACTCTTCTTCTACCTCCCCCCGCCTCCTTCCCCACTGCAGAGCATCCTCGTAACCTGAAATTCTCTGACGGATAAAATGGGAGTCAAACAACATTATGACATATTGTTTCAGTCCCAGCTGACAAATATTGAGGTTACACAGGGAACAAGATCCTTGGAGGGTTGTGAAGAACAGCCATGGCAGAACAGCTGGAAAAACAGAGAACTTACACCTGGCTGTGTGGATTCATATAACACCTTGACATTTATCACAGCAGGATGTGAACTTCAGTGGAAAAGGATGGGCATGTGAATTCCCAATACATATGAGCAATGATGCCTTATAAATATGAAAAGCAGGTCTCTGTGCAGCAATAAACTACCCAGAAAAGTGGAAAAAGATTGCTAAAACAGACTTCCCCATTCTTAAAACCTCTTAAAAGGCTATCAGGTTTGAAGATGTAGGAACAACAAAAAGGTATTTCAGAGATGAATACAAAAAAAGTATGTTGTATTCTAACCTGAAAAAAATCCCTAAAATTATTTACACAAGACTTTACAGATTTTCTGGAAGATGACCTATAATAAGAAACTATTTTACAGACAATTTAACCAGAATTCTCAGCCAACTTTAGGGTAATCACAACAATATAAGATATTATAATACTAGTTTGATTTATAGGCTACTTGATCATATGTGATAAACACTGGTTGGTTGCATGAGACTGACAGCTAACATACCAGGATGACCAACCTATGTGATTCCCAAAGGCAGAAAGACAACTTGTTTCAGATGACCCTTTGAAATCATCCCTATTTCTTTTCTCCCTGCTTTTTTTCCCCAAACTCGAGTTTTCAAAATTTCTTGGGTACAAACACAGCTTTTGTATTGACATCACTGGCACGTTGGCTGGCAGCCTCCTGTCTACAGCTCTGCCATGAGAGCAGGAGGCAAGTTCTGCTGCCAAAGAGAATCTTCTGCACAAGAAGACTATTACAGCTGCAATCAGCTCCATATAAACATTTCCAGCCAATAATAGGCAGGAAGGAAGCATGTTTCCCAACCATTAAGTGCCACTGTGGCCTTTCTAATTTTAGTGGCATTGCTCTGTGAACAAGCTTCACACCCTTCATTTCATCCCTTTGAATCATACAGCAAAGCAAAGATACACAATTGGTTCCAGTTGGATGCAGTGTGAAAGCCTGAATAAATGGATTTTATGCAGATGAATCATGAGGATTTAAGACATGAGGTCTATACTCTGATCTGCACTCCTGGAGAAGCAGTGCTATGCTGGAACATGCCTGGGCTCATTGTGAGAACAGCAGCTTCAGCCTTTCCTTGCCTTTGGCATTGTGGAGAACCAGACAGACAATCCTCTCAACATCTGCTCCAGCCACTGCTGCTACCTGCCCTCTGCATCTGTCTGCTTGGGGCAGGTACAGCATCTGTGCCAACAAGGACCACAGCTAAAGAGTTAAGCAGCTGTTTGCCTTCTTCCAAGCTGCCCTCAGAGAGGGCTTCATAGCAGGTGTTCAGATGATCCTGCCTCTCTTAAGATAAAAATCTTAAAATCTTTGCAAAAAATGCAAAAATCTTTGCATTCCACACAAAACCAGAACAAACACATAATTACAATCACAACTGTACTCTTAAATGAAACATGCCCAGGACCTTTCTCTGGCACTGAGGCTGACCAGCATAAAAACCTCACATTATAGGCTCTCTGAGCCTCTAAAACAGTATGACTGCATGTTGACAGCCTTGTGGGAATGGCTCTTGGAGCAGGCAGGAACCTGAAAGGTGCCCAGAGACTACTGAAAAATACTGTTTAGCCAAGACCAAATCCATACTAGGGATCATTCTAACAATTTACCAGTGTAAATGATCACTTTCCAGTGACTAGAAAAATTCACTAATATTATTTAATTTAGCAGCATTGACATAGACATTAAGTTTCTTGCTGATTCATTGCAAACTCAATTTTGCAAAGTACCAAGTATATCTGACCCTGATCCAAGGAAGCAGTTCAATAAAAATGACTTCTCCATCTGAAAGAAGCCTCACACCACTTAATGCCATTCCTGATCTTGAACGGAACACCCAGATCAACCCCAAATCACTCTGAAGAGCAACTGCTGCTCATTAAATTCAGGAAATGTTACTACAAGAATCCCATTAGAAAAAAAAAAGTGTCCAAAATTATAGACTTCACTACAGGTAAGGATGATTTGGAGCTTTCCTAGCACTTCTCTTTCTAAGGAATTTCAGCCTCCAAAGTCTGTTGTTCTTACACTACATTGAGCACTCACTGCTGCTGGATTAGGCCAGAACGCTTCTTGCACTTGACACTGTCCCTCTGCTCCTGACCTGCTGGGGATGTGCTAAGTGCTCCTCTTTGCCTTTTGCTTCAGTCCTGTTCTGGGCACAGAAAACTCTTCATGCAAATGCAATCTCAAAACTTCCCCTGTCCCAGATTACTGTAGATTATTCCTGTAGACACTCCATTGGTTTTGGATCAGCTTTCTCAGAGACTCATTATCATGGTACACTTGTATCCACCACTACTTAGGGAAAGATTGTAAAAAAGACAAAGACATACCCAGGTTTTGCAGACATTCCAAAAACAGTGTTTTTACCTCACCAATACAAACTTAAAAAAATAGATATACACCTGCACATACATATATACGTATGTACACATGCAAACAGATCCATGCAAGAGTGACATTAATAAAATCTTGGCCTTGCTTTCTTTGCTATCTTTGACCATTCTTTGGGATTAAAATAGCATTTGAAAGGAACAGAAATCATATCTCTTATCTGCTTTTCACAGTCTGTTCTAGCTAGTGAAAGACTTTCCATATTATCTGTTCAGTTACAAGTCCTGACCTACTCTGTTTTGTTAGGTGATCTAGTCCTCGCCTTCACCCCCCCCAAAGTATATGCTTTCCTCCCACAGTTATTGTGGGCCTTGAATTCAGACTTGCATGCTCACTTTCCTGCCCAGTGGGCATCATCTTGTCAAGGACACACTTATTTAAATGAACAACTATCAAATTTCAACCCTCCTTGATTGTTACCTCTTCTTCAGGTGCAAGATTTCCTTTCATTGCCTGCTATGATTTTTAGTTCAGCATAGAGACAAATGAAAGTAGAAAAGGTCATAAAGTCTCATACTTAAACTGAGTTTGACAGGGAGAATCCTCAATATCAAATGGAATTTATAAACTGCAAACAGACTTCCCTTCATCACTGAAACAGCCTAAGGAGAACTTAATTAAAGTCACTGCAGACATCTCAAAGAAAAATTATACTCCTGTACACAGTATTTTAATTGGAGACTAACAGTATCACAGCAAAAGTCAGGGCTTCTCTATTCTGCTCTTATATTCTTCAAAGAAGGGATACAGAGCAGATGGTGTTTCAAAATTCTCAGGTTAATGCAGCAGGCTGGTTTACTAGGTAGCAATCTGGGGAGGAACAGCTCATCCTCTTGCTGAAGGCTTACGGGAATATCTAACTAATGACCCTTGGGCTGCAGGTCACTTATCTAAAGAATACCAGTATCCATTCCTAGGAATTAGCTAATTTTTGTACACTGTATTTACCAAAATATAAGTCACTATTAAATAGTTTTCACAGGTTGTCATATTTAAGATAAATGAGGCAATGAGTCTCACTTAAGATGCAATTTAAAAATATATTGAATCCATTTTGCAGGTGTAGTAAAGGATTTATATCCTAGAACAGTAGTTAGGATAAAGCAGCTTGATTAATTCATTCAGTAAACCTACTTTTAGCACTGGATGGATTAGCCTGGGCTAGTACTTTATGAAGTTTAATTGTACATTTATTTTCAATTATTTTCTTAGCATCACTCCACTGCTTTCTGCAATATCTCCTGCATACTTTAAACACTTCCTTCCTTCCTCCCTCCCTCCCTCCCTCTGCCATCTTCAGTTTTTGTAATATTTGTGACTGTTGCTATACCTGACAATAGGCACCACTTTGCCAAGATATGTATGTTTCATTTTTCATCAGCTAGTGTGACAAGAATGCAAGTACTTGAACACAAAGCTAAATTTATATGTAATCCTAAATCACATATATTCAAATAAAAACTACAAGAGCATGTTTTCAACTTTCGGGGTTGCATTTGCATATAAAACCACTATTTCCCCCAGATCTTGCTCCCTTTTACAGCTCTCAGTAGTAACATTTCAAATTCTGTTTTCATTAGTGAACATCCCATTATTTGAAAAAGAAATAGCTACTTATATATGACAAAAAATATAGCATTCTCTTGAGTTACTTGAATAAAAAAATATGCTTGTAACATATTTGAATCAGATCTGTCTAGGTATACTAAAAGATTATGCCAAGAGTTTTGACTGTACCATTGATACAGTGGTTTATTCAATAAGAAATGAAATTCAAATGCAGTGGAAGCATAACGGATTGGATGTATTCCTTCAGAAAAGAGCCATAAAACTCTAGGAGCAATGACTATAAATCATTATATAAATATGCAAAGTCCCTTTCTTTCAATGTGCTCATAAATGGAACATTTCCAAGACAATAAAGCTATCTGTAGGAATGCACACGACAGTGGCTGATCCCTTTCTACTTCAGTTTAATGTTTCCATACCTTGCAACTATTTTCTATTTTACATATGTACACTTGAATGTAGTAGTTTGAAACTCCAAAAATTTTTTAGGGAGATGAATTCCAGCTACATTCATTAAAGAATGCTTCTGTGCCAAGACTGATCTCTCCCTCTCCTCTCCTCTCCNTCTACCATGACCACGATGAGTAGGTTCCTTCCCTGGCCAGTAGGACTGAGGAGTTTTCTTGAAGCCATAGTGCTTGGAACCCACTCTGAGGGCAGAGAAGGCATCATTATCTCCCACAAACAGCTAGACAGGCTCTATAAAGAACAAACTGAATACTTGCTGTGTTCGCACAAGTAACAACTGTACCACAGGGTAGTTGTGGTAAGGGGAAAAAGTTGCCAGGACATATTAAACCTCTGTGTGCTTGACTTAACAACTGGGTGTGGAGAAGAATCTCTTTTTTAGCCAAAATAACATGACATTTTTTCCACTTGACTATATTCAGCCCTCAAAAAATAAAATTATCAATATGAAATACCTTAAGAGGAAGAACTTCTTTATTAATACCGTAGAAGTAAACCATTGCTTGTGTCCATGAGCAAAGACCTGCTACATTTCCGCACACTTTTTTAGCAGTCTCAAGATTATAATCCTCCATATCCAAATAAGGCTCTAAAAGCTCCACAGTTTCTTCTGTAATTGAGTCCTAGTCAATGGGAAGGAAAAACTATTTTTTAAAATTGGTTTTTGAATAATGTCTGCTTCACAGAAACATTTTTATTTTTAAAATCATGGAATAAATTAACAAAGCAACACTGTTGCCTTTCACTCTTATAAAGGACAGATTAGTAGTTTTTGTGAATTCATGAAAAATAACTCCTACTTCCATTGCAACAGATTGACTTGAGTTGGTATTTAAAATCCCCATTTGACACATAAGATTTACAGACATTACTAGTTCTCGTTGCTCCATGACAATTTAAGCTGTTCTAAATTATTGCTGCTCCAACACTGCACCTTCTTCCCTTTCCCCCTCAACCAGATACCCTTGCCCCATCTTAAATACCCTTCCTCAATGCTCAGTGATCTAGTTTGGAAACTGTTATGACAGAAATATAAGTCAGAAAACTGCTGATTAATTTTCTTCTATTCTAGTTCCATACACAGGCTCACCATGGCATCAGACAGGCACTGGTGTGAACACAGCTAAAGGAACCAAACATGCAGCTTTCAGAAGGAAAAGGGTGAAATTGCAAGGCACTGTCTTCACTTCACTGAAGCTAACCCTTTTCCTTAACCATAAAAGAAATTTCTTTCAGCTGTTATTCTAATCCCAGTTTTTTCCTCCCTTTCACAAAGTGCTGAGAACATGAAAAGCCAGATCTTTCATGATGGTGGTTAATCTATAATTATGTAAGTGTCAGAAGAAAATGGAATTCATCTCTTTGAGCAAGGTAGAGAGTAGAAGAGCTTATACAGGTTAAAAATGACTGCTTAACAATAGACATGTTAAGAATCTTCCCTTTTTTTGGCAATGTATGAATGCCTTTCTTTTAATGCATCTAAAAATCATCCACCATTCATACTGTCATAAAGCAATTTACCCTTTTCTTGTTTTTCTGCACAGCAGAAAAGACTGCCTAGTATTTATCTGATCCTTAGCTACTTTAATAAAAAAGAAATTCACTATATTACTCCCAAGATCAGCCACGGTGCTGTTTTCACTATGATCATTTGCTGAAATGCAAAATAGTGCTGGACAAAAATTTTGACTTTTTTATTCTCAAAATAATGAGATAACAAGCTGGCAAAGGTGAAGCAAAGATCAATCAGCAGTGGCCTAAATCTCTGTTCAAAAGCTTGGAAAATGTCATGCTTTCCTCTTAAGTAATTAATTTTTAACTCAATGAACTTCTTCATCCACTAATTTTCATTGCTTAAAAAATATTAGGAAAGAACCAAAAATCTCACAAACAAGTAAGCTGTGCAGTCTACTCAGAACTCCAGACACAATGAGCTTTCTTGTCATATATACTCAAAATGAGACAGGAGGACAGCATGTGAGGGACCTCATCAGGGATTGAAGTAGTCCAGCATTCTCCCCCACATTCATCAATATCACTTCCTTCAGGAACTCAGTCCCACAGAAGTTGTTTGGACTCCTCGGAGTTAAATGTGCTGCCAACCAGCAGCAGGAATGCATACGCTATTAATAAGTGCCAAAACTAGAAGTCTCATTAGACAGAAGCTTGAGTAAGGAGCGCATAATTAGTCCTTGCTATCTTAAAACTAATTTCCTCTTTTGGTTTAGTGAAGATATGACTTGGAAAAGTGACCAGAGAAACAGCCCCAGGAAAAACTGTCTACAGAGACAGTGTAGGTTTCCACAATACAGCTCTCTGGGAGGAATGGCTCCTGAGGATAGTGAGAATGATCTTCACAACAAAAACACTCCAGCAGCTTAGAAAAGTCATCAGCAAAATGCACAGCTAAGTAGATTAAAACATCAGTGTACAAATGAAAGTAAGTTCTGCGACATTGCAGAAAAGCCAGGTTTTGCTGAAATCTGCTTGTTCTCCTGGATTAGAAACTTGGGCTATGATTCTGCCATTTCATATTCTACCCTAGATCTTTTTCTGGTCCAGCTACCTGTGACATCTTTCTTCTCTTCCGTATAGAGAATGTTCCTTTGTCTCACAGTTAAGTGAACCTTTCTGCAAAAGTTTCTGTCCTGACAGAAATAAAAACCTGTTCATTTTTATTTTTCTTACAGATGATAATAAGATTATTCTTAATTTCACTATTTTTCCAGCGAAAGAACCCCAAAAGTTCCCAAATCATCTCATTACCTTTCCTGGTCATTTTTTTCTTATTTCCTGCTAGCTCCCAAGCAAATTTGGGACAGAATTGTTGAGTGCCTTACAGGCAAACAGCACTGGAGCAGGTGAGCCATTTGAAAAACCAAGAGTGGGCCCTTTTTAAGGCAAATTCCTACTTAGAAGCAGGAATTGCCTGAATAAGATAACACTAAGGTTGTCAAGATTTGGTCTAGTGCTTGGGATACTTCTGTCTACTAGAAGCCACTGCATGGCCCAGGAGATAAATTACTGAGATAATGAACCATGAAAAAGAAGAAGAATAGTTACAAAGTATCTGCAACTATAGGTAGACAAAACTATTTCAAACTGCCTTTGATGGTAGAAGACACTTTCATGTGAACTCTGAGGATGGTTATTGAAGCAGTAGGGCCCCAAGTAATTACTTACCTTCTGAAAAGTAAGCAACATGCTAAGAAATCCTGAATTATTCATTAGCTTCTGAGCCTCAGTCCATGATGGCTTCACACCTGGGTGTTCATGATCTAGTGTCACTGAGTCTACTTTCCTTTGGAATAACAGCAGCACACAGTCCATGATCCGCATTATCAGGTGAGGAGGTTTACCCAGTTTGCGAACAGTTGCAATGTCAGAAGGTTTTATTGTCTGAAAAATTATAGAAGAAAACAGTCCATTTATTTAAGCAGTCACTCAATTGCAAAGAATGATGTTCTTTTGGGAAGATAGCATATGTAATGCAATTGTTGCAGGTTTGCAGGTCACTCAGCACTACTGCAGAAAGTCCCTAAAGATAGAGACTCTACACACTCTACAACTGCTTTATTACCTGACAGTAGAGTACTGACCATCTTACCTCTTCCTCTCTTCAGTATTCAGGGGTTTTTCTACAAGGATTTACAGGTCAGTGTCGTTCTTTCAATCCTGTTTTTTCCCCCCCAAGTTAGTTACAGCTCAAGCCACATTATTGCACATAATAACCATTAACTACATGCATGTTCAGAATATATTTGCTTCTGACCTGCAGGGCAGCCTTGGCTTCTTCCAGTGCAGGTCTTGCAGCTTCAAGCTTCTCTTCTGCTGCTGCTTTATCAATGCCAATGTCATCCACAATAGCCTGAGCTTTGTCTTTTACTGTTTGCACCTGCATTTTAACTTTTTCTGCAGCGTGGGCTTTCATAGTTACTTCCAATAAAACTTCATCAGCTTTTTTTGAAGCTATAGCCAAATCTTTCTCCTTCATAACCAACTCTCGGGAGAGCTGATTTACAGAAACCTCAGCTTCCATCAGTTTTTCAAGACCTGCGGTGGACAAATTCCAATTTAGCAACAGGAAGACCTATGGAGAGAGTAACCTCAGTGAAGCAATGAAGATATTTAAAATAAGTCACTAAGATTCATGTTTAGGAACACCAGTGAGTGATCCCATTGGTTGAATACCAAAATTAAGCAGGGGAATTTCTTTTAATGTGTAAAAGCCTTCAGAATCTGTCACTAGATCACTTGATCACTTATTTATATTCTTATACATAAGGAGAGTAAACATTAAACACACGTGCTCAAAACCATTAGCATGACAAATAACACTCTTAACAATTGTGTGTGAAATTTCTGAGATCCATGAGAACATAAAAAGTACTAGGCTGTACTCTGTACAAAACAAAGAGGAGGAACCTGGCAGTGAAAGTGAAGACACAAGGAGAGTAGGCTGAGTGTCTAAATTCACCATCACATGAAGATCCAGATGAGATGGGGGTAAAAAAACCTACAGATTCTTGAGCAATACAATGCTCCAATAATTTGAACAAATTATGAGAAAATCTTTAAGTATAAACATACTTATATATAAATGCATGTAACTAAATGTAAATGCATCATATACATTTTTCTGGCTCAACCTGCCCCCCCCCCATTTGTTCTTCCAGATAGCCAGCCACTCTTTACTTTTGGACATAGGGCAGGTCTGAAAATTGTCAATGGTGGGAAGAAGAAACAGTTTGCATCCACATTCACTTCCAAACAGCATTCAGTTGGGGAGACTCTTTAATTGTTTACCATGTATGACCATGTGCAGAGCAATATTTTCCAAATTTTATCTTTGGCATACCTGTTTCTTTACAAAATTCTTCAGAGGTACTGAATATGAGCATTTAATTACCTTTTCTCACATTTACTCTTGGCATGCTTACATGTGAAAACTAGGATCTCAGTAGTTCCGTACATGTCAAAGCAGGAGTTTCAGGCATTTTAACTGCTAACTAATACTATTTCCAAAATTCCTCTCTGATCTGCACATTCATAAAGGTCATTGAAACAAAACCTCTGCATATTTTGTAATCACACACAATACAGCTGAAAATATACGAGTCTGCTTCCAAATGAATGTGAGCTCACAATCTAAATCCATGCTTTTACCTCATTTTATTCAGATTCTTCTCACCCTTTCAAAAAAAAAAAAAAGGGAAGAAACAAAAATCAAGAGGCCTTTACAGTACCTGTTCTCATGCGTTCAGACAAACTTCCAAGACTGGCAAACTTCTCTTTGTAAATAGCTTTGTAGCCTCCGATGAAGGACAAGTAAGATTTTGGTGTCACAAAAGTTCGTCTCCTATATCGTTCGAAGTATTCGACACATTTTTCCGCTACAATATCCTGAATTGTTCCCATGGTGTTAACAACACTCTGTTTCACTTCATCTGTACACTCAATATGGTAAGAAGCTAAAAAATGCTGTGCAACTGCTACAAGAGCATCTTTAGGCCAATGCTGGAACCAGTCCATGGTACAGCCTGAAATCAGACCTGGAAATTTGAGTGCACGAGTTCTGAACTTTTCCCCAACGGGTGAAAAACAAAGAACCACATGCATGTTATTCCGAACTCGAGCAAGAAAGTAATTATAAAGATTTTCACTAGTGGGACTAAGCCTTGGGTACTCCTTCTTCATTGCTGGAATCAGGTCTTGTGTGATTTCACCTATTTCATCTCGTGCAAAAAGATTTGAGACTTCACCTGAAGCCAAAACATTGTTCATGTACTCAAGAAAAGATTCATCTCTGACTTCATTGTCCGTGAATATAAAGACAACACCCTTTCCTTTTTGCCCGGCAGTGCGGTACAATGTTTTCAGATCATCCAAAAGGTTGTTGGTGGCATATGTTCTGGAATAGAAAAGGGTTAAGGAAAGCGAGAACAAGAATTGCAGATCATCTTAGGAGATATGTATTATCTGTATCAGATTCCTGAAGGCAAGAAAAAAATCTAGACAAGAAATTAATACCATAGCTCCTGGTTACATTTCTTAGGTTTCTTTTTCTTAAACATTTTCCCAAAGTGAATGGTCAGTAACATAAATCATGTGAAATGAGGTGAAGTCAACAAAATAATGTGCTGGGGAAAAGTATGGTGAGAGCAATACTGTATCTAAGGCAATTATGATGCTGTTCTGTATCCCCATGGTTTTCAGATGTAAATTTTTATTAGAAATAGGTTAATGCAGCTGGATTAAGTTGTCAGGTAGGTTCTGATGCCTGTAACAATTACGTAAATACAGCTGGATTATCTTCTGAAGATATTGAGAGCAGGTTAAAGAAAATTAAGAGACAAGAGAGAATGAAACTAATGGGTTTATTGTGTTATATGGTTTAACTAAAATCAAGCCCCAGAAATGATGTTTGAACATTATCACTTGGGCTGATCAGCTCTTTTGCAAATGGAGACCATGATTTGCTTGGTTGTTATGTGTCTTAAAGCTGATGCACACAGTAAAATTTAGATGAAGTCCACACAAATTCAACTACAAATTTCAGATTATGCAATATAAAATGATGCAAAGTAAGGTTAATAAAATGGCAGATTTTGCCCCTAGGCAGCTAAAGCTGAAATTAGAAACGTCTTTTCTTTGTAACCAGTCTCTTATTTCCAAGAATCTCTTCAAAGTCATAAGTAATTTTTGTAATGCACACATGACCCATTCTTCATATATTAAATATGCCACACAGGAAGTGTCCCAATTCTCTTTCAGCTCCATCTTATTTCTGCTCTATAAATAACTGTAAAAGCACTGAAGAGCTTGAAAAACAATCCAACTCTTCAGTTTGTATGTGTCAGCTACAGTTATTACAGTGATTTGTGGTATTCTGATAGGAACATAAGAATTTCTCTACTGAGTCAGAACAGCAGTGTATCTGGTTCAATAATCTAACACCAGTTATGAGAAATTATACTTGTAGACAAAATATGACCCAGCATCCACTCTTCACTGGAAGAATTTCATTCTTCCTCCGTCCATATTCATTGCCATTATTAATATTTGTGTTATTAATCTTGGAAATCTAGGGATTCTGTTCTATCACTTTGGGTTTTTTCTTTCCCTCCTTTTTTTTCTGTTCTTAGTGTTCCTTTCTTCTGCTTCTGGGACACAGGAAGAGATTGTGATATGTCTTTCTTTATCTTTCCTTTCATCAGAAGCCTCATAACATTATTCATAGACCTGATATGTTTCTCTAAAGAATATTTCTCACCATTTTAAATAGTTTGCAAAGGAGAATATACTCTGCTGGTCCTCATTGCTTACCCCTGTAAACTCTGTGTCAAAAGAGACACAGAAGGTAGGTAGTAGTTACTCCCTTTCACTTCAAATTTCTATAAATTACAGGATTCCAGCACCAGTCATTGACAGAAATTGTCATAATGCAGTTTGGCTATATAAGACCAGAAATGTAGTTTACAATGAGGGATAAAATGTTTGAGAGGTTTGAATTTCTTTAAGTTGATTGTGAGGAGTTCATTTCTATGGCAAATTAAGGAATAAATGTCCATGTACATTGCATTGTGTTACCTTGTTAAAGTAATCTGAAAGCACTCATATCCAGCAATGTATGATGCTAGTCTGGTCAGACTCTGCTTTCCAGATCCACCCACACCCACCAACAATGCATTTCCTTGTGGAGTACGAATAATCCGTGATATTTTAATCAAATGGATGATTGCATCCTGTGTATTGAGAGAAAAGGGGATGAAGAGATGCAAAAATTATGCATTGTATATTAAACTAGCAGATGTCACCAAGCAACTCCTTCCCAACAGCTAGATGGTTTCTCTGGAGCATATGCCAAAGTCCTGTACTCATCAAAATCAACAGGAGATTTTCCCCTGACTTCAGTGGGCAGCAGGGCTAGCCCAAGAGAAATGTCCTTGTGTCAAGCTTGTATGAACCAATGTCATATGCGCAGTTTGTCATCAGCAGAGCTGAGGGCATGCCCCTTAGAGGACAGAAGGAAAACCAGAAAGGACTCCTCCAGCCTTTTAGCTGACCTATTTACAAGCTCTCTCTAAATAGACTGACAAAAGTAAAATACAAGTGCACTATAGGCATTCAACTGCTGTAGTTATCTTGGAGCAAGAATTAATCTGAAATGCCCTAAAATTCTACCAAACCACCCAATCTAAAGTTGAGGAAAGCATTGTGCATCAAGACCTTTGACAAGGAGGTGACTTTCAGGAAAGCAAGATGACATTCACTGTGTGCATTGTATAAACAACCTAGTTGCTCTGAGCTATCTACAAAATAACGTAATAGAAATATACAATATCTGTCTATCACTAAGTGCAAAGACCAGGCACTTTCTGTATTAATACAATTACAAGCAGTAATACCTTGAAAAATACTAAATCCATCTTTGATCCTCTGACAGTTTCATTGTACTGTTGCATGAACATCTGTAATCTTTCAGCCAAGTAATCCAAAGATGGGATAGGCTCATAAATTTTAGGAGCCTTCAACTCTGCATCATCAGGTTCATCTCCAGCAGTCTCCGGGACATCACGCAAGAAATCCACAAAGTATAATTCCGTGTATTTATCTCCAAACAGATTTTGACCATGTTCCTCAGAAACAATCTACAACAATACATTAAGGATTGCTTTAGTAATGAAATTTGTCATTGGCCTCTTTCTGTGGCAAATACAAAAATACTATTTGCTTACCTTCCTCATCATATCTTCAAACCAGCCTTTTTCACTTTGGCTGATGAACCTGTCTGCAATAACACGTCTGCACTCATGTTGGAATAAGGCTACCAAAACACTGATGCTCTGACAGACATCAGAAGTAGCTGTAAGTATTCCTTGCCAAATACGACTGAGGTCTCGTAAATTGAAGACGTAATGAAATTTAGCTGGAGTTGGTAACATCTGCAAAATAATGTCACGAACTATATTCAAATAACTGCTAAATGAAAATATTTTCTGCTTAAGTGAAAGTGAATGTGGATATTTTCACAAACTTCAGCCTTGCATTAAAGCAGAAATACATGCTTGGCATTTAAGAGGCAACTGTACAATGAAGAAATGACAGTAGAAACAACCAGCTCTTTAATTTCACATAGCTTTCATTTGAGTTTCTTCGACTGTTTTGAGTCCCAGGAACATGTGTTGAAGGGTAGCCAAGACAGGTAAGTTAATGATGGCACTGAAGACCACAGTAAAAATGCCAATATTGCCTATCCTGTGGTGTTGCTCCTGCCTATTTCTTCCAAATCATTTCTTTTATCCCCTTTTGTCCTTTCCAAGAATATCTGAGGAAAGTTTCATGAGGAAATGGGAAAGTAGAAGAAGAGGAGAGGAGTAGAGACAAGGGAAAGAAAAGGAAAAGGAAAAGGAAAAGGAAAAGGAAAAGGAAAAGGAAAAGGAAAAGGAAAAGGAAAAGGAAAAGGAAAAGGAAAAGGAAAAGGAAAAGGAAAAGGAAAAGGAAAAGGAAAAGGAAAAGGAAAAGGAAAAGGAAAAGGAAAAGGAAAAGGAAAAGGAAAAGGAAAAGGAAAAGGAAAAGGAAAAGGAAAAGGAAAAGGAAAAGGAAAAGGAAAAGGAAAAGGAAAAGGAAAAGGAAAAGGAAAAGGAAAAGGAAAAGGAAAAGGAAAAGGAAAAGGAAAAGGAAAAGGAAAAGGAAAAGGAAAAGGAAAAGGAAAAGGAAAAGGAAAAGGAAAAGGAAAAGGAAAAGGAAAAGGAAAAGGAAAAGGAAAAGGAAAAGGAAAAGGAAAAGGAAAAGGAAAAGGAAAAGGAAAAGGAAAAGGAAAAGGAAAAGGAAAAGGAAAAGGAAAAGGAAAAGGAAAAGGAAAAGGAAAAGGAAAAGGAAAAGGAAAAGGAAAAGGAAAAGGAAAAGGAAAAGGAAAAGGAAAAGGAAAAGGAAAAGGAAAAGGAAAAGGAAAAGGAAAAGGAAAAGGAAAAGGAAAAGGAAAAGGAAAAGGAAAAGGAAAAGGAAAAGGAAAAGGAAAAGGAAAAGGAAAAGGAAAAGGAAAAGGAAAAGGAAAAGGAAAAGGAAAAGGAAAAGGAAAAGGAAAAGGAAAAGGAAAAGGAAAAGGAAAAGGGAAGGAAAGATTTGAGATAACAGGAAAACGGTATTTTGGGAAATATTTACAACCTACCAAAAGCTACATTTTCTTTAGGAAAGGAAGTTAATTAGTAATAATAAGCACCAGTTCTGTTGAATATATTGGTCAATAGTGACTAGTCAATAGTTTCACTAGAAGTTCCTCTATTTCTCTGTGTAAACCAAGTGCAGGTCAAGAGTAAGATGTTTGTGAAATTCTGACCAACCTTCTCTGGACAGGAATTTAACAAATCCCTATCTTTCAACCACTCTCCTCCCCTTTTCTCAGAAGAACAAATTTGACACACATTTCTATGCCGTAGTTCTGTTCTTTTCAAATTTTATTCTATACCTAACATTTTTTGTCCCTTTCAAAGCAAAATTTGCCCAGGAATAGCTGTCAAATATTTTTAACAGTCTGTTTGAAATGAAAAAGCAAATATTTTTAAATTACTATATAAAATACCAGATTTTATTTGTTTTTAACTGATTCCCTCTCTTACAAATTTGACTTCTTTTCTAAAATTCAGATCTTTAAAGTTTCTAAAAATCCCAAACAGCTTTACAGAAGACTCCTATGTAATTTTTAATTTCTGGTTCCTTGTGCTGTCAACATTTTCTCAACTGGAAGATCTCTCAATCTTCCTATCAGCTATGCTTACTATATTATATGCATATCATGTGATGCTTACATCAGCTACAGAAGACACTGCATGTGATAAGGATTTTCATCAGTAACTTGGTGCTGAGAGCAACCAATTCAGAACAGAGGCATCAGCCAGCAGTTACACTCATAGGTAACAGCTCCACAATATGAACTACGAACACACATAACAGTACAAAAGACCTGCGTCAGATGTTTCAAGGGCTTAACAGATGTAATTTTACCTTTGCTTTTGTCATTTGCCAAACCTTTCGACTTGTAGATACCAATGCTGAAGCCAGTTTACATACTTCTGCAGGGAAGTGTCGCTGTTCACAGAAATAGCCTTCAGCTATTGTTTGAAATATCTTATCAATAGAGGAAGTAGAGGGCAGTGTGCAGTTGAAGATGGTGAAGTGGCGTTTCAGGCGCTGTGGGATGTCATTTCGACCTCCCCCAGGGTGAATCATAGCAGCTACAAACTGGATGTCAACCACATTTGTGAATTCCCCCGGCTTCTCCAAACTGTAGAAACCTTTCTGTTCCATCAGCTGTCTTACAATCTCATTGGTGATCTAAATATAGCCAAAAACAAAAAAAAAAGGGAATGGAGGAGTTAAGTGTTTCAAGGTTGTCAACATTGAACGTGGCAACCAAGCACTCAGATGCAGTGCATTGGCTGCATGTAAGCTTCATATGCTAAGTAGTTGTGGACATGAAGTCATTCAACTGGATTTGCATCACTTCAATTTAAGAAAAGACAGCACTTTCAATTTTCAATCCAGACTATATCTTCAGATTGACATAGGCACTTAGATAGTGACAAAGAATGGTTAACTTAGCACAATGTGTAGTCACACGTCTACTTGCAGAGAGGCACTGAGTACAGAGCTATACTGGAAGTAGGGAAATTTATTTTTCTCAGCAGATTTTTTTTTTTTTTATTTAAGTCATATTTTCAGGGTATAGGTCTATAAGTATTCTTTCATCAATACCTCAAGACAGCTTGTTAGTCTTTAATGTCAACTGTGATCATAGAATTGTTTAGGTTGGAAAGGACCTTTTTATTATTGAGTCCAACCATTAAACTGGTACTGCCAAATCCACCACTAAGCCATGTCCCCAGGTGCCACATCAACACCTCTCTTAATTACCTCCAGGGATGGTGACTCCACCACTTCCCTGGGCAATCTGTTCCAAGGTTCAACAACCATTTTGGTGAAGACATTTTCTCCTAATATCTCATCAAAACCTCCTCTGGTACAACTTGAAGCCATTTCCCCTTGTCCTGTCAACACTGACCTCACTACAATCTCCTTTCAGGTAGTTGCAGAGAGCAATAAGATCTTCGAGCTTTCTTTACTCAAGGCTGAACAACCCCAGTTTCTTCATAAGTCTTGTTCTTTAGAATCACCACCAGCTTAGACTTCACATAATAGTAATTGCAATTTAAAGTCAAGAGCAGATCAAAGAAGAATCTCTGAGTGTGTCTTGGATTTGCATGCTTCCTTCCCCAGACTGGTTCTCAGGACTGCTAGTTTGGAAATCCTACTAGTTCTGTATGCAACCAAACAAAAAGGCTTAAATACTGCACCAAGTGGCTTGACACTCTTCTTGATCTTTTGGGACTGACAGCTTATCAGCCATGTCAAAAACTGGCTTGGGGAAATTGTTTTTAGTAAACATATTTGTTCTAATCCATATTATGATACTTTTTTTCTATCCTGTCCCATTTTTTCAAACCACAGATCATTATTTCCATCAGCAACAATGCTTAAGAGCACCAACTCCCAAATGTTAATATTTTCATTTTACCTGATCACCCCATTCATTAACCAGAGGCATGTTGATGTCATCAATAAAGACAGTCATTTTCTTCCCTGCTGGAGGACCATGTGTAGCACCCATTCTTTTGCCTATGTAACTTTCTATGCTCCTTTGGAACATATGTGGCAGAGTTGCAGATGAAAAGTTTAGGCATTTGGTCAAGTGAACATCGGGATCATACTTGCTTGTGTAATTCTGCAAGATAAACCACTTTTAAAAGTGTATCAATAACTCCAGGTGAATTAAGACAAAAGGAGACACAGATGCTCAGCAGCCCTGCAAAAATCTCACTCCTGCTATTAACTTCAAAGTCTCCAAACACAGTTTATTTAAGATAAGTACACCATCTGCAACCTGAAATTCAAACAAATTCAGTTAATGTTTTGCAAAAAATTTTTAAGTATTAAAATTTATAAGCTCTTAATAGCCTTCACTAAGTATTACAAGTACATGCATGCCAACTCATGCCAATGATTGCATTAGCAATCGTCAGAGTTTTTCAAAATTTAAGTTGTTAGTGATGATCTGTTACAGCAGACTGCAAGGAACAAGAGAAAAACCAAACCCATTTTCATGGGCACTACAAAACCAAAACTCTTAAAACAAAAGCAGTGTAAAGGAATGGCAGTGTAAAATTAAATCCAGCTACATCACACTTACTGATAACTATCTTCTCTTAATGAAGAAACTAATCCTTTAATTTTATTAATATGTACAATTCCCACAACCGCTGAGGATATCCCAAACCAACAAAGTTCCACTTTTCATATTTAGTGAGGTTTTATAATAAAAATATGTAACCCTGGAGTCACACCAAGGAATATATATATAGAGAGAGAGAGAAAGCGCATAGGAAATATTTTCTTCAGGAAAAGTCCTGGAGCTTAGAAATAGCACTAAAAATTCCATATTTCCAACATAACTTTTTAAAGATTTGATTCTTCTGCAATGATGACAAAGTTGAATGTCATTTAAATTCTTATCTGTATAAGGTTGACTAGAAGTGTTCCCATTTTGGTACCTCAGAAGAATAAATCTATATTATTGCTGATGAAGTGCTCTAAGAACCTCAGTGAGACATACACTCTGTGTGGCAAGAGAAAGGAAGATACAGCTAGATCCCCTGAAGATATTTTGATGAATGTTGTTAATTTTGTTGATACAGTGATAGCAATTTAAGAAAAGGTGCCCTTCAAAAATAGGTTTTTTTCAGACCTCACATAAATGACAACCCACATGTGCAATATATATACAACAGTCCTGTCTTTGGTGTGTACTCTTCACAGCTGAGGGGTTGGTGCGTGTCAGTGCTCAGACCTTTCCTCAGGACTCCAAAAGTTTGTACAAAGCCATGTGCCAGGTGCAGGTGCCCAGGTGCTGGCAGTGGGGCTGTGGGGTAGCCCTTGGAAAAAGGAGGACAGGGCTTTCCCATGCACAGACACAGACAGTTCCAGCCACCTCCAGCAGACCCACTGGAGACACTCAGCCTGTGTCAGGAAGGGCAAAATGCTGCCTGGAGTTGAGAGAGAAATGCAAAAAATGTGAGAAAATCAGCCCTGCAGACACCAAAGTGAGAGCAGAAAGAAGGGCAGGAGGTGCTCCTGCACAGATTCCCCTGCAGCCTGTGATGAAGACCATGGTGAAGCAGGTTGTCCCCCTGCATTTCATGGAGGTTCACAGTGGAACAGAGATCAACCGACAGCCCATGGAGGACCTCACACTGGAGCAGCTGGATGCCCAAAGGAGGGTGTGTCCCCATGGGAAGCCCTTGCTGGAGCTCCTGGCAGGAACTGCAGACCCATGGAAAGAGAAGCCCAAGCTGGAGCAGGTTTGCTGGCAGGACTTGTGACCCCATGAAGAACCCACGGTGGAATAGCTCAGGCAGAACCACAGCCCTGGTAAGAACTGTATCCCATGTGGGAGGAGGGAGCAACATGAGGAGGATGGAGAGGCAGAGTGGAGCTGTTATGGACTGACCACAACCCCCATTTCTCATCCCCCTGCACTGCTGGCCAGGGTGGGTGTAGAAGAATCAGGGATGAAGAACTAAGGTGAGCCTGAGAAGAAGAGAGGGGTGAGAAAAGGGTGTTTTCAGTATTTGTTCTTCACCATCCAATTCTATTTTTAATTAGAAATAAATTTAAAAAGTGTTCTCCAACTCAAATGTTTTTCCCATGGCAGTAATTGGTGAGCTGAGGATCTCCCTGTCTTTACCTCAACCCCTGTGCTGTTGAGGAGGGGGAGGCAATCAGCAGCTGGGTAAGGGTCTTGCAGCTGGACGAGGCCAACAAACTGCAACTATGAATTCTCAACCATTCAAAAAACACATTGTGTTTTATTCATTATGGCATTTCAGAATGTTTGCATGGTAACTGTAATAGTGCACAGTACAAAAATGAGAACTATCTTTGAAAAATAAGAGGGTATTGAATAGGATTATTTTTGTCAGAGGATTTTCAACTGTCTTTTACCAGTTTAGTATTACCTTCTAAAATTGTTTGCAATTTGTGAATTAATAGTACAGAGAATAAAGGTCTTAAATTAACATTCCATTTTAAGTTCTTTATTTTGATTCATATTGATGCTTTACTCAACACTGAGGATTATTCAGATTAATTCAGATTACTACCTGAAGTGTTCTATATTAAGACTCTTTTACTTTTTCATGAAGTCAACTGTTTATATCTGAAAATTTTCACTAGGTGTAGTAAAACAAAATTCTACAGAAGATGAAAGCAGAAGGGGAACAGTTGTGAAGGCAGTTTACACTCACTCCTAGCCTTACATGAGATCAAATATCTGCTGGCATTATGCTCCCTTGTGTAAGGAACATACTCTGCTCTATAGCATAGACTCAGCGTAAGCAACTCCCAAGAATCAGTTCCAATTATTTTTAGGGACAGGAATGGCAGCTGAAGGCTGGAGGTTGCCAGTATCTGGACAAAATCCAGTATGCGGAATATCAAGACCACCACCCAGACCCCGCCTCTTCACTCTGCTAAAATAGTTCTCCAGCTGGTGCCAGGAACAGAAGCTGACATTACACTGGCATGCTGGTTGGCATCGACAGCTATGATGAAAAAATAGCATTAATGGCTGCTGGCAAGGGTACAACTCACTCTCCACCAGGGCTCAGAGAGCACTTGGCCGGGCCACACAAAATGGTTCCAGATTTTAAGAAAGCCAAAGGTCAATTTGGGCCGGTGATTTTCAGCTATTTTCCATTTCAAGATGTCTGCATATCCTCCAGTGGAGGTACAGATGCCTGTGCAGCCAATTCATCTGTCCCAACAGTAGATCAGTTTTGTTTAGCTACCTCTCATTGATCAAAGAATCCACACATTCCCCTGAAAAACACAGAAACCGTGCTGAAAAACATTATGCTTCCATTTTTTTAAATAAGGGATGCCAAGGTTGGTATGACATCCTGGGTTTGTTCAGCCTTTTGATTATTGACTTTTCTGTATTAAGATATTGTTTTTGTGTCATATGATTAACCTGCACCATTTTATAGTACAGAAAGCATGTATTTGTTAATTTAATAGCAATCCTGTCATTTCCTTCTAGAGAAAGAACATGTCATTCTCAGTGAAGAAATTGAGAGAGCAGACAATAAACAGTAAATTTACCCTCAAAAAACCACCCTTACTAAAGAAAGAAGTTCTTTTTCTCTCTTCTGTTTGGCTTTTGAAGAAAGGCTGTGCAACAGGGTTGTACAAAAGATCAGTTCACACATGGCACCACTGACAAAGCACAGGAAAATAAAAAATCCTCCAATAATCAACAGTTTCTTAGCAAAATCTTCTGTCAGACTACTCAAAAGAAAAGAAAGCATATGAAAGAGGCTTTATCATCTGACCCTGTGGCCACAGTTAGCAAAGTTCAAAAGAAACCTTTATGCTAAAGTATAGAGACTTGGGGGTTTTTTGCTTGTAGTCCATGTGAGTACTGGCAAAATGCCTCAGTAGGAATGCTAGCATGTACTTTGAAGAAAAATCAAACTATCCTTAACTTCAACTCAACATTTGTGCCAATATCAATTATTGCAATGTTACCATACTAATATATTCCATATGTTTTTCTGTTCCACCTACCTTAATCATAACAGTTTTTGCTGTCCCTTGTTCCCCAATTAGCAAAACAGCTTTTCCTTGCCTCATGATAGTGTGCATTAGGAAGTCCGTTCGGACACTGTCTATGTTTGGAACTAGAATGGAAGTATATTCTGGTACTGAATCTTTAGGATAAATGTATTCAGGGACCTGCATAAGAAAGACATGCAAAAAGTTTGAAAATTCCTACCTGCCCACACAACCACTTGGCATCAGAAGACAAAATCAAATGTACTTCATAAAATTTACATCATCAAAACTTTTCTTCCTGAAAGCCAAGTATCCTTTTGTAATCAAACAGTATCTTGTCATGCTTTTCTAAAAGGGTGTTAAACTAACAGGATATTTTCATTTCTCCAGTGCCTGATAAAAACTTTTCCTTGCTGGAATTTCTTAAAGAATAGGGTGATAGACAGTATACAGAGTTAAGATCACTTCTGTTTCACTTCCAAAGCTATTTCAAATGCATGTTTCTATTCTTTGCCAAAGATATTTATGGGGAAAGGAAAAATATCATTCAAAAACAAGAAGCTCTTGAGAAATTGGTAGGGTTAATCTTCCTAACCAAATTATGTAGGGTTGGAAATAAAATATCTCTCACTAAATAAATCTTGTGTACCTATTAAGAAAGTTTAGCGTGCTGCAGCATACGAACCTTCTTTGACCAGTGCTCCCACTGGCCACAGGCATTGATACCAAATTCAAACATGGTTTCCTCTCCACTCACAACTGGAAGCTCTTTCACTGCAGAGTGCTTCCGTAGGAAGAGCTCCATTTTCAGCTTGTCATCTGGCTCCAGAAGGGCTCCAGCTGACCACATCAGAGCGAAAACAAACAAGCGAGCAATATGTTCCTCACTGAGCTGCTTCTCGTCTCGGCCAGACAGCAAACCCTGCAAAGTGGATGCAATACAGAACTACTGCCCTCCTAGAGCAAATCACAGAATCAGAGAGAGAAAAACAGATGCCATATTTACCTGCAGGAGGTCAATAGCTTGCTTGATGTACACACATTCTAAAATCGACATTTTTGGTGTTACAGCAGAGAAAACAAAATCCATCACATCCTGGGAAGAAAAAAAACATTATTTAAAGATTGTCTTTACCAGTTTCAATGGTATGATTTATTCCTAGACAAGATCAATTTCTTATTTTCAAATACATTCTAAACTTTATTTCCAAACAACAATTTTCCCCATTTCTGGGCTTATAAATATTCAGACTTCACCGTGAATTTTTTCAAACAATACCATATTAGAAAACTAACTTTGATGTGCCAGAGTCAGCAGAGCTACTCGTATGAGCTCCACCAAGTAATTTCCTGAAGAGCAATTTGAAGAATGCTTTTCAGTTACTTCAGGGATCTGCCTGCCATTTGTGCTCTCCACTGGAGATTTTAATCAACCACTGATATTTTTGTAGTAGGAAGATAAAAGCACTGATGATACATACATATATAATGCACAAGCTTACCACTATAGATTTCTGTCTGCCTGATCTGTTCTGACTGCACCATACTGTACCAGTCCCTCTTGAAACCAATACTCTCATTTTCCTGTAGAATCCTGGCAAGATCCAAAAAGAATTTTTGAATTTATTTTAATGGAAGTTGGACTTTCCTCGGGTTTCTTCATAGTGATGGCTACCATGTCTGCCTTTGCCAGATGTTTTTCAACATCCTGAGCAAAGTTTCAAATTTATGTAAATTTGAAGTGCAAAATTTTAAAATATCAATTGCCATCCAATAGTACAGACTGATGTAAATTATAACCTACTTCCACCTTCATTCTACAATCTGTAATATAATACTCTCCATATGGGTTCTATTTGCCCTCTTAATCTTTGGAAATCAACACTTCATTTTGGGAAGTGAAAGTATAACAGGGATACTATGGGAGATAGTAATTTTGGAGGAATTCCACCTATAGATGTCATGTCCTGTCAGGGAGAAAGCTAAGACACATTCAATCGCCCAAAGACATAAACAACTCACTTAGATACTTTTAAAAAAATCACAGAGCTGTTTACCCACATGCTCACCAGCTATGTTTTAATTGGTTTAATTTTTGCCACTGAAATTCCCCAAGTTTACCCATCTTCCTGAGGTCCATCCCACTAGAATACCAGGGAATACATACACGACAAAAATATATATTGTGATCAAAAACTCACTTAGGCACCTTAATCTAGAGTTGGGCTTATGGATAAGTGGCCTAAGAAAACAATCTGAGCGTGAGCATACACAGAATCACGGAATAGGTAGGGTTGCAAGGGACCTTAGAGGTCATCTACTTGCTTCAACTCACCATGGGCAGGGGTGCCACCCACTCTATCAGGTTGCATCTTTTGTTATTTCTTGATGACTAGCAAAGGTGCTTCCACCTCTGTGTGCTGCCTTTTTGTGGCTTTGCTTCAAAAATGCCTGGTTCATCCCCAGTGGTACACAGGGTGCTCAGCTGAGGAACTGAGGGTGTTTTGGGTGCCACAGGGGAGTGCCCACAAGCACTGTGGGAAATTCAAATCTAAGACTTCTAGAATTTAGAGCTAAATCTCACTGAGATTCAGCTTCTTCATCTGTAAAATAGAATAGATGTCTCATAGGGCACTGTAAATTGTTTAATAATTGATTTGAAACACACAGAATAAAGATATTTCATGCGTCAAAGTATTCTGTACTATCAAGAGCCCAATTTTCACTAGAACTAGTTTTATGGTACTTATGATTCCAATGAGGTTTCTGTAGTTTATGAAGGGTTTTTTAATGTTTTCTTTTTCTTTGAGTTTATGGGGAAAAAAAATCAGTTCCATATAAGCTAGTATTTTATTACTACTACAATTTTTAAAACAATACATGGCTGAAAAAAGAATGCAGGATTAACACAGAAATTTGCATGAATTGTTTGGATAGGGGGACTAGAAAAATAAGTTGGGTCATGACAAATACACATAAGTTTCTAAGAATCTGGATCAGTAATTTGCATTCCCTTACAAGGAGGCTGAAAAATGAAGTTGTGCTAAAAGTTTGTATGAAAGAAAGATCCTTTTTCACAGAGTACAGTCACTATAAAATTCACTGTACTACAGAACACTCTTCAGGATGCGAAGTTGGTAACATATTCAAAGGGTTTAGACAAGCAAAAGAACAACTTAGTAACAGAATGTTATTAATACATGTAATATTAATTTTAACATCAGCATTTAAATATTAAAGGTAAGAAACTCTTTGGATTATATATTCAGTTCTATGCTCTGGGCACAGTAGCATAGCAGCCTTTACATAAATTGGATTAGTGTAAGATTTAATGTGGAGGAAGAAAATTAGTCACATCTGAAAATTAAGTTGCCACTACATTTTTATTTCATTTAAACAAAACATGGATGTGCTGAAACTTATGTTATTCACATAACGTCCATCACTGGCTTGAGCTTCACACTTCACAGACAATCTCAATGACACCACCCAGGTAAGGTAACTATTTTAATTATTTCAGTTCTTTGAAACTGTCTCAGATAATTACTTCCATCAGCTAAGCAATTCCATTGCTTACAGGTAGCAGTACCATTCACAGACCAAGAACTGGCAGTGCAGCTTCTAAATTTAAGAGAGAATTTTTATAGGGATGTGAGTTTATCTGAAATTACTGCAAAGCAGGAAATGTTGCTGAGAAGAAAGACTTGGGAAAGGGAGGGGGAAAGTCCCACCCTTCAATCACTGTTCTAAAAAAAACCCTGTGGAAATAGAAAGGACTCTAAGATCACCTTAAATTGAAATGAGGTTGGGTTTGGGGTTTTGGTTTTGGACGTTTTGTCTTTTGTATTTTGATTTTGATTTTTTTTTTAGTATATAAAAAATAGTGACTTACAGTGCCATTTATAGAACACATGAAAAGAATAAATACATTCTTTCCACTGATTCAAAACTATTATTCTCTGCTCTTTCCTCCTCCATTACTGCTACCTGCTGCACCTTTATTAGCAATTACTTTATCCAACATGAAGACTTTCAGTGACAAATACTATTAAGATCAGCATAAATAATGACAGTCTTTTGAAAGTAAAATAGAATTATTATAGCTTTTGTCTTACATCTATTTTAGTTGAGTTTAAATTCAGAAAGTCTCTATATGCCTACTTAAGACTGAGTCTCCTTGGTTACTATATTTCAATCTATACACCAATCTTCATGCTCTTTGGAAAATCAGATCTTTGTAAGATGTTTATATCCATGTTTTTCTTAATACTAGCATTAAATTCACCAAGGTCTGTATCTGGGATTTGACTACCAATGTTGATGGATAATTTCAAAAATCTTTTTGAATTTTATCCTTTTTTTTAATGTGGCAGAAAATAACAACTATGAAAAGAGCCATGTGAACACAAAAGTAGTGTTACTCTCATCTGTAAAATCACTTTTATTGACTCTGTTATTTGAGAAGCAAAGACAGCACATTAAAAGTGAAAGAAAACTGCCAGCATGACAGTTTTCATTTACATTTTGATAGTTCTAAATGCAGCCTTCAGCACTGAACTGACTTCATATTTCACTGCATTTTCATTTCTTAATCTAATAAAACATATTTTTCTGGACTTTATTGCTATTGCTTCAGGCTTGGGCATTTTTAGTGTTGTTATGTTTTCAGAGCAAGTTGTAGTATAAAATGTAAATAGAATTGTGGCAAAGAACTAGTAGATTGACCCACATATACATTACTTTGGAAGCATATTTTAAAACTCATTATCAGAATTGTTTCTCTTGCTGCTGCAGTAAATACTATGTCATATCATTATGTTTTGGAGGTAGAACAAAATGAATAGCTTGTTAAACATTAGTTTTAAAGTAAATGTGCACTGAAATGAAAAGCAGAACATTAGAAGACATTCGTTAACATTCAGGGCATTCTAAATCTATATCAATCATTGCTTTTATCATGATCTATAAAAAGCTTTCTGAAATGTCACTCAAAGTTCATTAAAAACTGCATTTTTAAAATGCAAGAGCAATGAAAAATATTACAGGAGAAACCCCTGTGAAATCCAACACCAATCACATGAGTAAACAGGCAGGAGCAAGGTGTTGGAAAACCAAGGTATGATGGAAATTGCATTTATTTCAGATATTGAGGAAATTAGAAGATAACACTGAAAGGTTGCAAAGGCATAAATATTATTTTTAAAACATTCAAAAGCAAAAATAAATATTCCAGTGTGATTGAAGAAGTATACTACTGAGATTATGCTTTTCTACCCACTATTGAGTACAACTATCGATAATATTGCTGGAACCTTTCTAATGATTCAGTAAGGTAAGGTCAAAGAGAGGGGGAAAAACATTCAGGATTCTTCCTCTGGATCTACTGTTTGAACACAATTTAGTCAGACAATGTATCAAAGAGATGCAGTTTCAAAAATTTCCATTGGAAGAGAAACACGGATAATGAAATCAGAAGAGACAACTATAGTCAGAACTTCAGAACTGTAGTCAGAGCTTCAGAGCAGCAGAGAGCACAGAACTACCCTGGATTAATTTGAAATATAGAATGTCTTTTTAAAAATAAGTAATGGATCAAATGCATTCCTGTTGCACCAGAGTAAATCTAGCTCAATTTCTTTCTAAATTTACTTCTTTGTATTTAAAACAAAATAAAAAGTTTACCCACTTCCTTTGTGTATCCTAACAATAATTAAAATTGCAGTATTAAAATTACAAGCAAAGAGAGTATTTGTTTTGCCAACATGCAATATGAAATGACCAAAGGTTTAACAATTCATTGCCAACTATCGTATTCAGATAAAACAAAACATTCAGATTATTCATCCGTTATAGCTTCAGTAATTTATTAATGATAGAGATAATTTTATCTCCTTTTTTAATTCTTCATCTTTAGTTTATTACATAAGCAAAGAAATTTAAATAATTGAAAGAGAACTTAGGAAGAAGCAATGCTTCACGTAAAAAAAAAAATGCAATTTTTTTGTTCTGAAGTAGTTAATTAAGTACCTGAAATACAGCATTAAAGCAATTCCATAGGACATTGGAGTATGTAACTGGTAGTGTCTGCAGCCAAGCCCTTAAAATAGGCTTCCAGTCTAACACTGAAGAACTCATGAAGACCATCCCATTACGAGAAACTGTTGCAGGGGAAGCATTGTCAATGTTGTGAGGTTCAAAAATAATTTTGCAATTGGGCGACATCGGAATGCGATCTCCATTGGCCAAAGTAAGGGTCTTATTATCATCCAGAACAGAATTCAGATTTTCAATCCATATTGCATCAACTGGTCCATCCAAAACTATCCAGATATGCTCACCCTAAAAAAAAAGAGACACACACATTCAACTTTACCTACACTGATCAAAAATACACATTTACATAATATCAGAAAATGTACTCTTAGATATAAATAATGTCATAATTTGGTGATCAGTAAAAAAAGCAATATAAAATGCAATTTTTGTAACTTGCTCAGAGATTTTAATCCTTCTTTTGTGTCACACCAAAAAGGATATTAAGAAATAGCAACAAAAATTAATTTGTGCTGTACTGAGCAGAAAGTTTTATCTTTCTTCTACAAAAGTACATCAGCCAACCCAGCATCCACCAAGATGGATGAAAACATTTTCCATTAACGGCAGTCATAGGCATAGGCACAAAGTCAGTCCTTGTGGGATGTTACCCAAGTATTTCACGTAAGGTGTCCCATTTTCCAAGCCAGAACTGCATGGTTGCTCCGTAGATGTGAGTGTAATTATGATTCTGTGAAACGTGATCTGCAGGTTTGATGAGAGAATTGGGAAATGCCTACATAGGTTTCTTTGCAAAGCCTTACATTCTGATATAACTAGTGAAATAAAATGGCAATGACTTAAAACCAGACAGGAGAAAAATGACTCTTCTGTCCTCACATCGTGAACACACATTGGTTTTGTCTTTGGACTGCTTACAGAAGGAAGCAAACCACTTAAAATCTTTTCTAATGCTGGAACCTCAAATGCTTGGGAAGCCTAGTGCTATCTGGGATATATATATATCGTTCTGACTCCTGTGCGCATTGAGTTCATCAGACACAAGGCAAAATTAACACTGCACATCCCCGTTTGATTTTATAATGGAAGACGTTTCAGATAAATGACAGGTAATGACACCTTACAGAAACGGTATTAAATGTCTGTCATGATACAATATACATTACCTTCTTTGCCTTTAAAGTTTTCCTCCATAATGTAGAGAAAATACCATCTGTCCAGTCATTTGTAGCAACATCAAGGGTACCGAACATCTGGGAAGCTGTGATTGCCTTTGGGTTCATTCTCATCTCTTTATGAGGAGCACCACAATCTGTCATTGCTTTCATCAAAATATTAATGCACATTGTCTTTCCTGCACCAGTTGGACCTAGAGTCATCATACCTTAAAACAATATAAACATGGTTTAAAATGAAATGTCAATGTGTCATGCTACCATTTAACGGTTCATTGCATCAACGATCCTTATTTTATTTTTATCAAAAGCCAATACAAAAGGATGTTTCTCACTCCACTTAATGTTGATTGAAACAGAATTTGAAACTATTATTTAAAGGCCTCTATAAATGTCTCTCTATTATAATAGGCAAGCCTATGTGGGTCTGTATCCTCCCTAAGGCAATTCTTTTCCTTTTTCTAATGGGACAACACAACTGCCTTTTGATGTTCTCATGCAATGACATTGACATGAATGGTGGCAAACAAATCCAGAAATTTCTAAATGTATCTAACTAGAATGAGTATCTTCCAGTGATATACAAAATTGAGTGCATCTTTCTGATGCAAAAGTAACAAAAATATGTACCTGCATCCACCCGTGCTGGCATTTTAATAGATCTTTCTTTCATAAAACCGGTTAAGAGCAACTATACTTAATTCATCGGTGTATACATGTTACCTAAGAAAAATAAATTGTGTCCTCAATAATAAATTGAGCCTACTGTTGACCTTCTTTAGTTATGTTTTCTAAATCACCTATTCAATAGGCCCAGAATCTGTCCAAAATCAGATGGGACATTCAAATTGAGACTTCCAAAGTCATTTAAGGGACTTAGATAACTCCTATTAGCCCTAAAGGTAACTGGACAATAAAATCCTTAGCTGGCTTTGAAAACTTCTTCAACAAAAGTATGGAACAATCAGAGACACAAATAACGAACCTAATCCAGTGCCATCCAGATCATGCGACACTTCCTCTAAAACTAAAGGGAGATGGATGTTCCCTGAAACAATCTGAGGACTCAGAAAATTACTTATTCATGCCATATGTTACAAATGAGGAGATCTAATACAAACACTTCAGTGTTAACAAAATGGCTTTTCTGCTAGTTTCAGTGATATTTCAACCAAAATTGTTATGCCAAACAGATTTCAGGATCCATGCACTGAATCTCCGTGTGTGTGAGTGTGTGAGTGTGAGAGTGTGTGTGCGTGCGTGCGTGTGTGTGTGTGTGTGTTTGTTTATAAAAGTACTTCATGTGCACATACGGCCATATTTCTCCTCATTATTTGAAATCCCATGGTGACCACTCCATAAATTCAAGTTCATGAGTAGGACAAGTGGAAGTCAGGAAAAGATCACCTTTTTCCCTTAGTGCAGTAACTTCTGTCATAGAAGTCAAAAAACTTTTGGTCTGAGCATCTAACTGTTCAGACAATTGGAGCTGCATGACCTCCTGGGAATAGTAGGGATGTGTGGAGAGAAGAGGCATCTAAGCAGAATGTCATGGTGGATCCTGAAGATTTTTGAGGAATAGAGGAACTGTAGTGTCGCACAGATCAACCAGCTTCTCTTAAAAAGAGACACATTTAATCGTAACTGAAAACATTAAGTCTCCCACGGTTCCTATATAGAAATAACTGTTATGGAACACTGCATCCAGAAATCTGGATGTAAATTAGTAAATCTACACACCACTAACCAGTTCTTCAGTCTAACCAATAATCTGAATCAAAAGTTTGAGGCATTAAGGACTCAGACTGTGGTACGTGAATGACTGTTTCCTTTAATTTAATTCATTAGTTTAATCTGACTATTCTTTTACTATGATAAGAAAAGGGAGAATAAGAAGGATGATATCTTTATAAATCTTTGCTGCTTTAGATACATTTCCTTTATATTTTCCCCTTATTATACAAAAAAATCATTAGTTAGAGGTTAGAGAGATGGGGGATGTTTCAAAATAGCGGTAATTTTTTTCCACTGAGCTATGAATAGTAAACCTGGATTCACTACTGTTTTTCATACCCTTCCCAGGACAGGATAAACTTTACTCAATGGCTTTTTCTGCACTGTAAAAATACATTTTCATGGAATCAAAGAATTGCTGAAGTTGGAAGGGACCTCTGGAGTCCATCTTGTCTAACTTCCCTTATCCAGCAGAAGGAAAGCTTATTTCTCCTCACTATAAATGGCAAGAATTGACGACAAAGAAAACACTTGGAATTATATTGAATGCATGGTAGAATCTATCAAAATAAAGGTCTGAGAATTTTGTTTTGTAATCTTCTCAACATTAGAATCTCACAGTAACATTAAACTGGAGCTTCATGACTGAACTCTGCCTGAGGGCAACAATAGTTTTCAGAATACTGAACAAAATTGCTGTTTCTGGATTTGAATGGATATATTTTAACTTGTTCTATAGAAATTTCAATCACCAAAGGCCGCACTCATACTCCCCATAAAAATGTAATACAACAAAGGATTGCACACTAAAAAAAGGTCATAACAGCTTCCTAAGCAAAATACCCGTATAGGCTTTAAAAATGGCATCTGTACAATCTTTTTAAACATTTTTCATGAAATTGATCTGCATTCTAGTGGCAGATAATATAATGTAGTCTCAAATACAATGCAGTCTCAAAGCCTCATCTAGCATGCTAACCATGTCGGACTCGTTGAGTTTCGTACAGCTGAATAAGTTTAAGTGTCCATGGTGGATGATTAATAAGCCCTGCTTCCTCTGTCTGTTTTTGGATGGCTGACTCTAGTTCAGGATATCCAGATTTATCCAGAGTAATTCCAGGGAATAGGTCATTAATGAGACTCATAAATAAAGGTTCATCTTCATCCACCTGTCAAGGATAAAGTAGGGGGAAACACATTATTTATTTATTGATATTATAGTTGTAAACAATCTTCAAGATAAGCCATTTAAAAGATGGCTGTGAAAATCTTAACTCTTCCAAAGTAAATATTACAATTATCCATCAGTTTTATGAAGTGAATTTCATACAATGAAATCACAAGTAGTAATTTCTAAATTAAATACTTCGGGCTGATAAAAAATTTAAACAACTTAATACAGTTTTCTTCAATGTATACACACACACACTTTTTCATTTGTTACATAAGTCAGCAAGATTTATTCCAATCATATTTTGCCTTCGAATTTTTTATGATTTTTTCTCTCTGTAAATCACTGAAGCATTGCTATAGGTTTCAACACAGGTACCAACGTGATGAATAGATTAACATCAGAAACAGAGTAATTGGTTCCATCACAAAACTGGTTCCCAAGGTAAATGCACATAGTCTAGACATGCTATAGCCTTTTAATTACAGCAATAAAAGGAAAGAGGAATACTTTAAATAGTATTATCGAAAGACGTTACCCTATACAAGTAGGTATTAGCTGCTTCCAATTACCTCACTTAATGCAATTCTTATGATGTTCTGAAAAGGCAACAGACTCCCAAGAAATGTATAAATTGAAATTCTGGATTAAGAAGGATCTTTGGTAACATTATTAAGAGTTAATACAATGTATTCTTCCTTTCTCTCCTTAGGGTAAAAAGAATTAAAAACAAGAGCCAATTAGAGGACCAGGTAGATCCCACAGGATCTCATGGTATTTCCAAAGATTTTTTCAGCTAAAGCTTATGATGTGTTTTCCTCTCTTTAAAAGGCAAATTGTGCTCACGCAGTAACTGTATTCTGATTCTCAACTCACTTATAAATCATATTAAAAACTGCAAAATAATGAATCCAACTGGTGAAGAAAAATAGCTTTTCAAAGTGCATAATAAAGACCCTTAAAAATGCAAACAAAATACTTTGTTGGGGAAAGTCACCAGTGTTACAGTACCAGTTTGGAGAGGTTCATGTCCCGCAGAACTCTCATCACAACAGTTTTCTCTGGCTCTTGGGGATTAGATCTTTTCACTGCTCCAAGTGTTCTTAAAACAGACAGGATATTTCTAAGCCCAAAGTCATAGTGAACCTTGAAATAAAGCGTGAACAAAATTGGAACTATTAGATCAAATAAAACAAAAATCAAGAAAGGACTGAAAATTAGATCCCTAAATAAATAAACGTTATAGAACTTCTCAATATGATTAAATTCACAGCTCTTCATCCTTTCAAATAGATTTCCAGTTTCATTGTTATCAAATCCTGAAGATATTTTCTAGTTTTGTATGTCCATATCAGAAAGTGTAGTTTCTGGTGATACAGAGCTCACCCTTATTTCCCAGGCTGATAAATTGGAACAATACACTGTGTAAATCCCAGAATTTTCAGCAAGAAATAATTTTTGATTAGGTTTGCAGATGATACCAAACTGGTGAACTAGATCTCAACTAGAGTCCAAAATTACCAAGAGAAATTCAATACATTATCTATGTGTGAAGCAATTAAATAAAGGCAAGTCTGAAATACTAAAGATGGTAATAACTAACTGTACTAATAAAGAGTAACAACTCTTCTCTATTGAGTTAAACAAACTAGGTGGACAAAGCACCTAATTTGCAGAAAAATATCTAACATTGGATTGATGTCACAGGCTCCCCAATGACTTATCTTCAATTTTAGTGGACAATAAAAATACAAATGTCCTTCTTTTAGGACAATTGAAAATATATTTCCATTGTAGCTAACATTTCTATACTGTGACCAAAAGCTGGATTCCACATTTGAAGATGAGCCCTATGGAAGAGAGATTTGAAAAGGAAAATAAAAGCCATCAGTTGACCAGAAAACATATTGTATCAGGAAAAAGTAATACAAAATCTACTGTAAAAATAGGAAGAGTGAAATATGTAGGATGAGTGATGATAAAAGTCTTCCACATGCAAAAGATACCTGCAAGTAGGAAGACAGGAGGAATAGAAAGGAAAAGAAGAAATGTGCTTAACTACAGCCCTTGCCGTAGCTAAGCACATTGCTTCTTTTCCTTTCTATTCCTGATTCAAATTAACTTTTGATTCAAATTAACTTTTAGAAGAAAATGTTGTGACCATAACAAAAATGAAACTTTGGATCAGGTTGCCTGGGAAACTGCAACCTATCCATCAATAGAAAATGTCAAGAACACTGACAAACATTCATAGCAAATTATTTAATTAATAACTATTTTTGCTCCAGAAAGGTAGATGGATGATTCCTCAAGGCTCTGTCGTGCCTCATTTTCTATTACTCAATCAGGTGCCAAGTTGAACCAGCTGAAAAAGTTGGTATGAATACACATCCATGTATTGCCAGGAAATCTCATTTGCAGATGGAAACATTAACACAAAAAGATTAACAACTTCGTGTGACATTGATGAACTCAGATGTAACCTGACTTCATCACCATTTAGTAAATGGCATGTGCTAGTGAAATTCCCAGAATCATGACAAGGACTGATATATTTCTTTTTCTCCATGCTAGATGACCATCATTGACATACTGGAATAAGTTCAGAAAATGATGACTACATGAGAGGAAAAGAGGCAATCTCAAAGTCTTCAACAGGGGAAATTGCAATGGTTTGCATAATGAAAAGATTCTTCACAATAAGAGTGGCCAAACACAGAAATGGCACACAGAGAGGCTGAATATCTCCGTCCTCGGAGATATTCAAAACTCAAAAAGTGCCTTAGCAACCTTCTCTAATGTGCTGAGCAAGAAGTTGGACAAATGTGACCTCTGGAGGTCTCTTCCAACTTACACAAGTCTGTGATTCCATAGAAGTGATGACTTTGTTAAATTTGAAGAAATGCTTTCACACCTACCAGAAAATTTAAAATAAGCTTAAATTACTTTTAAAGATAGAATTTCTGGTGCATTCCAATGGATCTATATGATGGGTGGTTCAAGGTGACCATCCTTTATTTACCTTAATCTGTTTTCTAGTTTTACAACTGCTTTGCCTTTTGGGAATGGCACAGAATTTGCTGGCAAATGTGGATTACGAGTTATTTCTTTGCTACATCTTTTAGCAGCAATCTTTAAAGACTGTGCCTGCAGTGGTATAGCTGATACTCTTGAAAGGAAGAATTAAAAATCTGAAAAAAAAAAAAGTCTTAGTACTAGAAGCAGAGTTTCCTCCATCTGGAAAAGAAAAAAAGGGATATCAGTGATTTGCTCCATATGAAAGCACCTTAAAGAGATGATTCTCAAAAAGGGATTATCACCTCATTCGCTTTCAAGCTTTGTAAGGTTTTTCTTTTCAGTTTCTGTTTTTCCCTAAGCTGTATGAGGCTTTGTGGAAGAAGGTTCTAGGGAAGAAGTCCCATAACAAAGCCAAATAATTCACCTTTGGGGCTCTGTCAGAATACCTCTTTCACAGGCTTGTGGACACCTTGGGCTTCCTACATTTGCTAAGGACTCTGCTTTTACTTTACTGTTTATTGTTTTTTCTTTACTAAAGGAGATGACAGTCAGTCAGGGTGCCTTTGGCTACTTGTGAGTCAGAGTTCCTCCTTCCACAGAGTCTGGAGGACTTCATGTATTTCTTCCACCACATTCCTTTTAGATTTTCTGCGAGGTAAGCTCAGCTGGTGAATGCTTGTTTGCTTTACTTCCTTCTGTTGATATATTGTATTTGCTGAAAACAGGCAGTGTTCTGCCATTTCCTATTGCACTCGTTCTTTATGTGGCCCTGATCTTTCCAGTCAACTGCCTGGAAAATCCAGCATTACTTAACCTGGAATTTCAAATTTACTATTAAAAAATTGAATAAATAAGTTCCACTAGGAAAGAAGGATTAATATGAATTATAGAGTCACAGAATGGTTTGAGTTGGAAGTGACCTTAAATATCATGTAGTTCCAACCCCCTGCCGTAGGAAGGGACACCTTTCATTAGACCAGGTTACTCAGAGTCCCATCCAACCTGGCCTGGAACACTTCCAGAGATGGGGAGTCCAGAAACTTACTGAGCAACCTGTTCCAGTGTCTCACTAGCCTTTACAATCAAGAATTTCTTCCTAATGTCTAATTGAATATGCCTCTAAGAAAGACTGCCTGTACTTTATAATGTTAGTTTTCTGACTACACAGAAGCAATTTATGTCCCACTATTTCTGTACTCTTAGAAATGCGTTCGGTTCATGAGACTCTCACATCTAATCGGACAAACTCATTAGATCTCTCTACATAATCACATGTTGCATTAGATGTACTCCCCAACCTACAACAAACTTCACAAGGGACTTCAGAACGTGTTTCAAATTATCTCATTACTACTACAATAACAACTCACATTCTGGTGAGGAAGTGGTGGACCCAACTGAGAAGCAGAAGATCCAGTCTGTGGTGGACAACAGAGACATCAAGGATGGTGGAACAGTGTGGAAAGTGACCCTTCTCAAGTGTATACATACAGATAAGGACAGGTGGAGAAAATAGCATCATGGCAGAAGCTCTCACAGCAGAAGGAGGTGCTCATTTGAAGTACCTGTTTGCTAAGGCATGCAGCATGAACAACAAATCAGAGGAAAATTACAGCTCTGTATGCAGGTACAGGGTTACAGTCAACTAGGAAATATGGGGGCATAGGTACAATGGATGGATACAGGTTCTTTAGGAAGGACAAGACAGGATGGAGAGATGGGAAATTGTCCTTTAAAGTGAAAGAGTGGGAACACTTTCCCTCAGGATGTCTAGTGAGCCAATTGAGAGAATCTGTGTTAGAATCAGAGGGCTCAACAACATTGTGGCAGATGTCTGCTGCAGACATCCTGATAAGGAAGAAGCTGATGAATCTTTCTTTCAACAATTGGAATTAGCCTCACCTTTGCAAGCCCTGATCCTCACTGGGGGCTTCACACATCCCAATATCTGCTGGAAGGGCAACACAGCAGGGCGGAGCCATTCCAGGAGATTTCAACACTGTCTCAAATAACATTCTCACAGACAAAGTGGTGACTAGACAAGGTGGTCAGACACTTCAACAGCTTGACCAAAGAGGCTGTGCAGTGCTTATCCCTGGAGATATTCAAAGCTTATCTAGACAAGGTGCTGAACCACCTGCTCTAGCAGATCTCACTTCAAGAAGAGGTATAGAACTTGCTCACCTCCAGAAGTCCCAGAGAAAAAAAAATCAGTTTTTCTCTGATTTTATGACTGTATAGAACAGATTTAGAGAAGAGCAGGACTGTCCAAAGGTCTGCTCACAGGCACAGGCAAGACAAACCATCATACTACCATGGGCTTGCAGAAAGCTGTGCCTTCTGGCTCATGCTACCGAGTATAGTGACCCATGATATGATACATGATATGAATGGTTAAAAGCAAGATCACTACAGCAGGCTTCTCTGATGATACTGTAGAAATGTTAGGGGGTCCTGAAGAAATTATAAATATGCATAGAAGGCTATTCCCCACGGACATCATGGCTTACTTAGTAAGAACTATGGAATTAAAGTTATAAGAGAGATATAAGCATAAGACGGAGATATAAAATTGTGATGTAGCTGAGTGTAAGGGCTGTGACTATGTGCACACCCAGAGCACCTGGTCATTAATTTTAGTAAATATCAAGGCACTCCCTTGCTAGCATCAGCATATATGAGGCAAAGGACTGATCTGAGACAAGGTGATTGAGCTACCTACCTTCACAACAACGCATTTAAATAATGGGCATAGGAGTTTTCCATGTGGGAATTTCAGACAATTTCACAGTCCTCCAGGCAGTTCCTATGATCCCTAGGCCAACTGATAAGGCTTACTTATATGCTTCAGTATGTTGATTAACATGATAAATGGAGAATCTCTTTATCTCAAGGCTCCAGAGGGAAATTTCTGCTGAAGAAATGACCAAACTGCACAGAGAAGCACTGCACACATTGTGTAGATGCAGCAATCATTGTGTATAAAACACTGTACACTCTTAAGATAGCTAAAATAAATTTTGTGCAGTTAGGTTTTGTTTGGGTGTGTGCATTAAATTTTTAAGTACACTGTCCAAGGGTGAACCAGTTCCATAATCTGTGACAACACAAAACAAGCAAACCACTTTTGCAGAGGTAGAAGGTCAAATTTCTGATTCCTGCTTATGTGCCTTTTCCACACTGAAGGAAAGAATCATGTCCTGGACAAAAAATGACCACACAAACTGAGGTAATAAGAAAACTTAGTCTTACAAAGGCCAAGCACTAATAAATATGTGGTATATAACTAAAATTATAGTAGCATAATATAGTAATATTTTATAGTGTAGTATATTATAGTAGTATAGTATAGCATAGCATAGCATAGCATAGTATAGTATAGTATAGTATAGTAGTCAATTAGCACAGGTTCATCACTATCCAACCAAAGCAGGCATTTGAGCCCCAATTTATCTACTGTTCGTATGATTTCTCATTGAGAGCCTCTAGTGGACAGACAGCAGAGGGCATTCAAAAGGAAAGAACCAGATTTGTTTCTATTTAAACACTCCATCCCAAATGGAACAGCAGTATTCTCTTTCTAGCAGCACTCAGCAAGACAAAGCCTTGTAGGTGCTCTATAGTTATTTACAATTCTTACACTGCCTCTGAAATAGATCTGGCCTTCATAAGTGAAGACATTGAAAAATGTGCCCTCTGCCTGCTCAGCACAGCAATACTCACCATTTCTCATAACTTCTCCAATAAATGCACTCTGTTTAAGAATCACAAATCAAACTTCCTATACTACTCAATTTACTGTGAAAAATAAAAACCAACATAATCATTTCAGACACTGTTTCTGGAACCCGGAACTGAAAACCCTAAAAAATGTATAGCCTCATGCGTGTAAAAATAATTACATACTCTATGAAAGCATATTATCTCTATATCCTTCCAGTGACAGCTTACAGTTGGACAAATATTTATTTTACCTGTTTAGATAGCTGCTCTTCACAGAGTTTGTAGAGTGTATAGAATTTTTGACTAAGGACTTGGTTGTCTCGGAAACCAGCACTTGCCAGCTTGACTCGCATGATAATGCTACGGTCAGGCACCATCATGGCAACCGTGCGAAACTGAATCTTCAGATTTTCGGGAAGTTCCTGTCGTCCTGCATAGCCGGGGTTCTGAAAATGCAATTTATAAACTCAAACAATATATAATGATGGCAGGGTAGTTTTATCTTTCCTGATAACAATTCAGCAAGCACAGGAGCACATGGGAGATGACGAAGGATAACTTTAGCATGTCACAATTACACATCAGTACACAGTTGCCTCAATACCACAGCTAATGAAGTATGGGGTATCACACGTTATTTGGAGATGTCCAAGACTCACAGATAGAGACAGACAGCCACTTGCAGATCTTTCTGGAGCTCTTTTAAATGGTTACTTCCTCAGAGTCTTGACAGTGTTCCAGTGCTGGAGGTTACTGTCCCCTGTGAGCATTCCCAGACCATTTCAGTGCAAAGTCAGTCAAGCAGTGTAAGCCATTACTGAGTATAATTTAAACTAATGGATCTGACCTTTCACTGAAGATGTCTAAGTCATTCATATGAGCACTGCACGGCTCAGTTGTGACAACTGTAGTCACTAGCTGTGCAGTGATAACTTCTTAATCTCTTTCAGCTCTTTCCCCCTGGCCTTTTTATGGCACATATTTGCTTTGTTTTTCAAATTACAGTGATAACATTAGCACTTTTTCAAAGGTAGGACCTCCTAATATAAAGACAAAGGATTCCATTTTGAGTTGTGGGTATGTAGGTAGCTAAGGAGGGAGAGATACAAAGATGATTTAAGGTAGTCTTATACTTTCCTGCTGCTTTGCCTCCTGCACTGCTAGAAGCAGCCCACAAGCACCAAAGATAAATCTTCAGGGGGCCAGTGACACAGAGTGAGGGTGGTTTCCTTCATGCTGTCTTCTAAGACTGACGTCAAAACTTCTTCAGAGGTGGTAAAATACTGACCAGACCAGCTACAGTAGTCCTTGCAGTGGTCAGTTACTTTTGGTTTATTTTGACAGACTTTGACTAAAAATATGAGGAGGTTCAATTTAATTCCAATCTGTCAAATATTCAACTAAAAAAGTCCTTAAAATGCATAGTTAATGATAAATGCATACCTCAAGTCCTAGGATCCAGTTAAAAAAATATGGACAAGAGAAAATTATATTGTAATTATTTTACCAAATTATAGTTCAAGTTTCATTAACTATTTTCGAACAGACAGTTCCAATATTTCAACAGGGAAATTTGAATAGGAAATGGAACAAAAAAGATTTTTCACCATTATGCCATTTACACATATTTACAGACATACCATAGTCAGAAATATACCAAATTCTCTGTCCATGTCAACGATGTCACCATCAGTGAAAGTGAACTGAAGTTTCTTTTTTTTCTTACACTGAAGTACAATATATATCTGCTGAGCAGCCACTGATAAAACTGGAAGTTCAATGCGGTTAAATTCATCAAAGCAACCCCATGCACCTGACTGAGCTAAACCTAAGAAAAGCAAAAAGATAAATATTCTGTTGAAATAGCAGATCAAACAAGAGTAATTTGTATACAAAATAGAGCATGCTCTGTACAACATGAGAAGAACAGAGAACATGAATAAAATGAGAAGTAAAAATTCAAAATAAGTTAGGCTGTGCATTAATGACACTCAGAAAAAGTATCATCCCTTGAATGAAAGATATGTAAACTTCTTTACAAAGAATGCTAGACTTCTATAGCAACCATTAGGCAGAAAGTGTTAATTGATACTGTTTATAGTACCACATAGTAGCACAAATGTACATGTAGCATGGAAACTCATCTATGCAGGGATGAAGTTGTCAAAGATGAGCTTGAGAAACACATACCTAAATGAAAAAGCACAAAACCAAACAGACACCACTACATTTCTGACAAAAGCATTGTAGCATTTTATAACAATTAATTCATAGTTGAAAAATTACTGGAGATTAACATCCTACTGTTCAAGAGAGAGGAAAGAATCTGATGTTACACTTAGAATTGTTACTTGAAACAGGCCATGGATTTCTAGCCTGACAGCAGTACCTACAAACATCACTAAATTATTGGCTTTTTTGGAGAGTCATGTACTCATTCTTCTGCATCATGCTAACAGGATTGAAATAGGAGAGTCTACAGTGGCAGCCTTCCAGACCAGTAGTGGGAAAGCTACATAATCCCCTGCTCTTCCACACCCATTTCACAAGAGATCAAGGCTAGTAAGCCTATGCAGGAGCTTCAGCGATGTCATCCCTCCCTTCCCAAAGACCACACTGGACTAGTATTTCCATTGCCTGGGTCCATACCTACAAATATTCAGAAGTGTTTAATTCATTCCACTGACTGTGGGAGCTCAGCTTGGCTTTAGCAGTCTGAAGTCTTTCTAAATGCAGAAATAAAGCACATGTCCAAGAAAAGGTATTTGTGTGTTTGCAACATTGAATAACCATGCCCAGAGCTCCCCTGAATCCCCATACTTTATATGGCAATGCCTATAGCACTGGTAAAATAAATTTATGGGTGGTTTATGTGTAAAGTTAATTCCTTAAGAACTTTATATAGTTCAAGAGAAAGTATTCAAAAATCAATAACAATACTATCTGAAAGATATATTCTTTCACTTTGTCTTGTTTTGTCTTTCCTTTTTTTTTCTTCCCTTTGCTCAGCCTGTTCTTCTCATAATGTGCTACCTCCCTTCCCTCTACTTTTCCTTGTCTGATCTTCTCTTGCCCTTTACGATATTCATCCAAATGCCCTTAATGCCACTTTTGTTTCTTTCCTGACATTCATTTTTTATGTTTTTTCATGCCCATTAACCAATTATTTTAATAATGTTGCATCAATTGGTCTTTTTTACCCATGTAATTTTGGAAGAACAAAACCAGATCAAAATCAGTGGTAGTACAACCAAAATCAGCTTCTTAAGGCTTGATTCAGTCAGGGCAATACTGAAGATCTTCCATGAAACTTATCTCAATTCTACATGTAACCTTTCCCTAAACTGCTTCTAATTAATTTCTGTGATGTTATAAGGAAAAAAGATACTCCAAAGGAAAAGAATCTGAAGAGAATGAAAAGTTACATGGACCTAATTAAAAAATTAAAAGCAAGTGGAATGTATACAAATACCACAATGCCATAATGATACAAAGATTAAACTAATTCTATCGACAGATAGCAAATTTAAAACATGAAATACTCAATCCTACCGTCTTTGAAAACAAATGAAAAATGTTCCTTGACTTCACTGGTGTGGCAGCAAGTCCTTTAACTGATGTTCCTCTCCTTTTGTGAGGAATATCTGGGCCCTGGATGCCCTTAACAGCCCTTCCTGAGGCTTCTATCCAGATTCTGGAGTCTCCTCCAGTCCAGGAGTTCCATTGTAGCTCAGGCAGGTCTGAACTGTGTTGTGTGCAGGGCTGTGCACAGTCCCATCTCCTCTTACTCTGAATTTTGGAATGAACTTCCTGGAGGAGCCCACAGCTCCACAGTCTTACCCCCAGTCCTGCCTCCTGCTGTTTCTGGCTAAACGTCCTAGATGGATCCTGTATCCAGCTGGTCATTCCACATTGTTTGATGTCACTGGACTGCTGGTGGGAACAGGCTGTCAACAACCTGCCCTGGTGAGGCACTGTGGGATTGTGCCCTGCTGAGTGAAGTCCCTGCCTTTGTGCTGACCACCCTGGGCTCCTGGCTCATCTTCCCTGATGGAGCTCCCTGACAAAATAACTTATTGCAGAGATTTTTTGAACTAATTTGTTCCCTTTTGTAACATGTGTTATATGACTCCTAGGATCCTTTCTAAAAAGAAACCCAAAAAAGTGGTTTTTTTCTGCTTTGTTTATTAAACAAAATACCTACTCTTCAAGATACAACAAGCAAAATCTCTAAAGCTGGATATTCTTTAACTCAAAACTTAGTTCCATATAATATTGTCTCTTACACTTACTGTCTGTATTTTAAAGGGTTTTGAAAGTAATTTCTATGTAGAATGGTGAGGTTCAGTTCTGACCAAGTAATTTTTTTTTGGGAAAGGAAAAAATATTCACTTGTTCTGTAATGCCACCTGCTGCATGGAGTTAAGAAACTTCATTCTCAGACAAAGCAAATATCCCACAGCTTTGAATAAACTCAGTTGTTGCAAAATTATTTAATTCTGGTGGTGTTGAAAAAGGAAAGAAAAACACATGCATGCTAAAAACACACACACAAGCAAAGGCACAGCAAGCAAACTCCCCGCTGCAAAACAATGAGACAGTCAGAGACAATGTAATTTTGTCATATTGTGAATTAAATTCTGTTCCCATGCTGAACATATGATGGTTGTCAAACACAGAAATGGAGTAAAAGCAGAAAATAAAGCACAGGACTAAAGAGATCTTTAATTATATCTAAAAAATGTGGCAATGCCCCTGCCCCAATCAGTACAGATATCCTACAAACCTAGTTCTTATATGATGAAAGAATCTCACAGAATAGCTATTAATCCCCAGACTATAAAATGCATATCTCCAATGCAGTGACATGTCTCTTTCTATGTATTTTTCCACATTTTCTTCCCCAGACTTTACACAGGAGTAGAGCTATAGTGATACAATGGAAATGTCAGTGAAACAAAGCTCTGTCTAGCCAAAGTGCAACCCAGAAGCAGCAAACTAAAAAGTAATCATTGACCCTGAAAGAATTTAAAGGATTCCAGAATTGTGTATTCACTTTCTGAATTAAGATAAATATAAAATCTTACATAAAATATTGCATTAAATATCAAATCACAAAAAGTTACTTCAGGTAATACTGGAATTGTCTGACTGTAACTATAGAAAACAGAACCAAAACAAACAACTTTTATACCTATCCACAGGCAACCACAGACAAAAGGTTTTCTGAAGGGTATCCACCAACACTTTTCAGGAACACTGATGAAGTATCCCTGGTCAGCTATTCATGGGCAATTTCAACTCTGAATTAGATATAAGAAAAAACTTGAAAATTCATCTTCCCGCTTGCATCCCTAGTACTTTCAAGTTACCTCTGGTCCAGTTCAGGTGACAAGTTGTATCTGAATCTACATTTTGCTTCAAATATGAAAAACAAAACTATCGAAGTCCAGGCCTTGAATATATTGGCTAGATCATCTGCCCGTGAATTTCTTAAGTCACAGAGAAGAACAAAACAGATGGAAACAGGGAAACAGGAAGACCAAACCTCAGCCCTGACCCAAACAGAAGAACTTCAAATCATATTTTTATACTATATAATATATGCTGCATTAGTTATCTTATATTTTTCTATTTCTTTTTTTCTGAAGGTGAAACTTCTTGTCTTTACAGAAGTCTGGAGACATGCCTGCAGACAAGACTACACCACCTCTCCCTGCCTCTTTTCTCCTCACTGCTAAACCTGCTAATGTCTGACTACTTGACCCACAGCACCAAAGTGAAAAGTTTGGGTGTAGCAACACTGGTGATGGAGCACCAAGCCTACCACAAACGTGGAATTCTGAAAAATTTCCCATTGTGAGCACTGAAATATGTAATATGTTGATGAGAACTTTCTTATCAGTCTGCATGAAAGTGCTTCTACAGCTGAGAACTATCCTTTTTTACATCGAAGACCTCATGTATAGTAAAGAATCTTTATCTGAACTCACTTTGCCCTTTATATTAAATCAAAAAGAGCTCATTTCCTTCCCTAACTTCACTATATCTACTCTTCAAGAAATTGCAGATATTTTAAAGGCATAAGAAAGGTGATTGCAAGCCAAGCCCTTCCAAGTAGTGACACTAAGTCCAAAACAACTGACTTCAAATGTCTCTTCACAAATGAAAGCACCAATGACTTATGTAAGAACAGAATCTTACTTTTACTCCCAGACACACAACAGCCATAGGAATGCTGAAAAAACCCACCCTTTTTAGGCTCTATTACCTAATTCTCAGACAAATTCTCTGAGAAGCAAGCTATGATACCACTTGCATTTACTGAAGTAAGCAGTCACAGTCATCATGGTTACTTGAGCAGCAATTAGATGAGTTCTATAAACATTTTTTCTAGCTCATATTGAACACCAGCATGCCATTAATTGAGGTAGCCACAGAAGAAGGACACATTACACAGTATTACTTTGCTTCTGTAGCATATGATGACAGTACTACATGGAAAATGGTCAGTTTATAGGAAAACAACAGAAAAAGAAAGCTGAGCCCTAAAATTCAACTTGTGCTTTTAGACACAGAAATTATGTCCAGTTTTAATAAAAGAAAGCAATGACAAGCTGCAATGATCACTACTGCCTCAAACTGAAATGGGAAAGGATAAGTGCTCAGAATAAAAAGACAGAAAAAAGGCAAGGATACAAAAGACACAGTTTAATACAAAGAAGTAAAATCACCATGGAGTCAGGAAAAGAGGTGTTCATATAAAGAGATACAAACATTCTCACAGAAGGAGTAGAGCAGAAGACAACAGCTTGGTGACATCGAAGACAAACCCACTGCAAGGAGAAACAAAGGCTGACATCTCCCTTACAGACTGATGACTGCAGGTACAGCAGAGACCCAGCAGATGACTGTGCTTGGCATGAGCACACTCAGCTATCCCAGGCTTCTTCTGTCTAATAACAATGAGCAAAATAAACCTGTGACACTAAATGTCTGCACATATGACAAAAGATGTGCAAGTAAAACTTGGCCCAAATCTGTGGGGGTTACAAGAGGTGCTTTGAGAAACTTGTGACCTTAACTGAAGGTATTCACATGCATAGGTGGTTCAGTTTCTAGCCCAGAGTTGTTTCTTTGTTTAAAAAATCACGGCCAGCTTTGCTGGCTTCTTAATTGGAAGTAAATATTATCCCCAGGTTATATTTTAGCCTTCAGGAGGTACAACAACAGTGAAAATTTTGTTTGTAATACCTTGTGTTATAGTTAAAAGCCCATCACTTACAGAAAATGGTGGTGTTCAGTGGTCTGCCAGTCCATATATAAATGCAGCTATACACAATAAAACAAACCATTATAATGAAATCTAGACATTTGGGATCACTAATCACTGAACTAAATGCAAAATTTTGCTAATCATGATGAAGAGTTATCAGAGTTTGACCACTGTGTCATTTTCCTGGTTTCAAAAGAGTACTATAGTTAAATAAGACACTGCAACCCTTTGCATATTTCCCTGCCTTACACAACATCATTAAGCTTCACATTTGATTGTCTTGTTCAACACAAAAATAGCAAAAATAAATATAAATCCTCTCCGCATGGGATGGGTGGGATAGAGGCATTTAAAAAACCCCAAACAGTAGAAAGGATTAAAAGGGAAAAAGAAAAGAAGACATAGATGGGAAACACTACTGCAAAATATTCAAACAAAAAAGTACTGGAAAACATGCAGGAAGAAAGAGGGAAAAATCAAATAAAATCAAATATTAGGTAAAGTTGATGAATGCCTGGAAATAGGAGGCAACAGAGATGAAAATGCCCTCCAAATAATTGCTAACTCACAACTGAAGGGGCAAAAACTTACAACCCTGAAATGAATAAAGCAGGTAATTTCTTACCTTTATAGATACGACCAAGTCCTCTGTAGTCCATTTGGTCTGAACAATTGAAAACAACAACATACTTTCCCAGGCACTTGCCCATGTCTTTAGTTGTCTCTGTCTTCCCTGTCCCAGCAGGTCCTGCTGGTGCACCACCCATACTCATGCCCAGAGCCTGTGCCAGAGTGATGTAACACCTAAAGACAGAACAAACACACCTGTGAATCTTTTCCTACCATTAATTACTTGAAGTCCATCAATGCAATCACAGCACATGTATTATCCAGAGCTGGGAAAGGCGACAGAGATGTATTTCCATGTGGTGAGTCCTCAGTCACCCCCTTTGCACACTGTGAATCTGACTTACCAGGACCAGCTTTGCTCCACCTGCAGAAAAGCACCCATCCAGCACAGCCACGACTGCAACAGCCCAGGAAATCCAGAGGCCAATTCTAAATGCTGAATACCAAAATACTGTAGTATTGTGATTTTCTCAGACGGTCATACACCCTTCCTCCATTACAGCCTATTCTGCAGCACCCAGAGCCACTGGATTTCTGCCTTTTCCCTCTCCCTCCTGCTGTCTCCCCAGCACTCATGATGCGCTCTCTGATCTGGCAATAGGAAGGTACAAGGGCTGGAAGCACGTCCTGTTCTTGACATTTCCATAGCAGCACACCAAATCACAGCAGTGCACAGCAGTCATGCGAGGTCTTTGAGTTCCAGGAACATGATGGATGAGAGCAAAGATTGCAGTGGAGAAAGAGGAGGAATCCATGAGTCCTATGATCATCTTCTGCTTCAGCCTCCATCCTGGGTTGAGATCCTAAAGTTTAAGTCTCAGGCTTCCCAGATGGTGTGGAGGTTACTGAAGGGTGTAAGGAAGCCTGTTGTTCTAACCTCCAACACTCCAAAATCACAGCAAACACATATTAGCACTGTGAAACTCAATAGCTTTATAATATATGTGGGGAGAAAAAATGGGCTCTGGAAAAAATCCCAAATGATAGCACCTAGTATGACTTCTTACAAAACAACAAAATACCCATTCTAATAAAATAGCAGTAGGAATGCTTTATCACCTTATTACTCAGTGGTCAGTTAACAGGCCATCATTTAACATATAAAAAATACCACTCCTAACAATTGTGCTACTGAAAACAACATTAAGGACAAACTGAATACACAGCACAAGTTCTATATAGACCTTTCACTTCATTTTTGGTGTATGCCATGACATGGACTGTGTCTGATATGATGTGTGGGAGTATTCAATTTCAGTGCCATTATCTTAATGCAATGTACTATCAGCTCTGTGTATTTATCATGTGCTTAGGGAATCTCTCTGAACATGAAATCATTAGCCAAACAGGACTTGACTCCAAACTGATTAATGGAACAAAGACACCATTGCCTGAAAATTTTCAGATCAGACAATTCCACACGGCAGTATTATAAATACCAAAATGGAAAAAGCCCACAAGGGGAATAAAATGCATTGTTGTGCAACACTGCTTAGGTACATAAGTTTCCCATGCTAACACTAGGAAACATCTCTGCTTCAAATACCCTTTCATGGGACAGTGAGTAGCCTCCAATCCCTGCAGCTTTATTTGGCTCTCCCAGGTTAGTCCAAAGAGAGATGTGCCTGCTCGTTCTGTTGTTGATATTATTATTATAGTTTAAATTAATTTAAAAGGCTTGTTTTCTTCAATCATGTCACCCTGTGCTAATTTTCTACAAGAGCACCTTGTAGAATCATTATATATTCCATGTCCAGTTCCAGTCCAATTCCTGTCTCTGCACAGGACAAACCCAAAAAACACACCATGTGCCTGAAAATTTTGTCCAAACACCGTTACAATTCTGGCAGGGTTAATGCCATAACCACTTCTTTGGCTGCATTTTAATTCTGTGAACAAATTTTGAATGATGACATTTTCTTTATACTGGCTCTCCTGGTGGGTAAAAATATTTTCAGAGTGTAAGTGCTGCCATAGCCACTAATCAACTGTATGTGTACTGCTGCAAACAAACCTCTACTAACATAGGAACAGTAGTGTGCATAACATAGAACTTGGGACATGTGTGTTACTTATTAAAAGCCAGCTACCACATGGAGAGGTTTGGCTTTCTTAATTAGCTCACAGGGAATAATTTTTGTTCAGAAATAGGCAAAATTCTGAATTTTCATTAATAAATAAAATCTAGTAGAACGAAGAATGCAAAGACAATTCCAGCATTAACTCAAGATGGGGCTTTGAGCAAACTGGTCTAAGTCCAAGGCAAGGGCGTTGGAACTAGATGATTTTTAAAGCCCCTTCCAATCCAAACCATTCTGTAATTCTATAAATGACTGAACATGGAAAGTATTTTGACATTTGTATCCACATATAAAAGAACAAGCTCTGGCATAGCAAATACATCTGCCTCTTGCCTCGCTGAAGCACCAACCAAGCACTTTAGGGAAAATAGGCATCTAATGAAGTTGATACTGTGCTGTATAACTAACACTCTGGCAATAAAAATTTCTCCTTATGATTGTCATCAGAGTTTTTCTGTGTTTGTAGTCCTGCAATTCTCCAGAGGCCTTGCTTAAAACCATACTGGCACATTATGCAATGCTATATCCTGAGTTACTGCTTTTTCCTACAGGGTGACTTCAAATTAATCACTTGCTGTAATTCCAAATTCTCATGCAACTACTCGCTTATTGAAAGCAGCAATATATTGGTGTTTAGATTGACCCTGTTTAGGCTGGTGAAGTGTATGGTGCTCAGGCATATTTGTCTTGAGAATAAGTAAGTTTTTCAATGCCCATCACAGCTCAAATAGCTCAAGAAAACACTCAAATTCAATCTGCTTTCAATAACTGAATATATAAGCACTGGCCTCTGCTGTTCACCAGCGATATTGCAGCATTGTAGTGCAACCTAAGTAATTCTGACTCATGAAAGTTAAAAGAATTAAGTCAAATGAATTAAATCTTAGCTCCAGTACTATGCACTTCATTCCTTTTATAAATACCTGTCAGTTAAGGGAGTTATAACAAGCCTGTCTGTACAGCCTAAGTATTCATTGCAGTAGGTGAACTCTACATCAGTGATTTTGATAATGCATTTATCCAAGTCTTCAAGAAAATAAAATCGAGACTGTTTTTGCCATTCAAAATCAGATGGAGATTTAATGTTCATACGGACCTATTATGAAAAAGAAAAATCATTAATAGAGAAATGAATCAGTAACAAATTAATCTTAAATTCCATATAGAAAAAAAAGTCTACTTCATATAAATTCTTGACCTTGAAGAATGAGCAAAGAATCTGTCAGGAGTCAAGACATCCAGAAATATCTTTTCAAACCTGGTCTATGACATGCTCTGAACCTTCTATCCACTTTGATTTTCCTCTGATTTGAGCACAGAGATTATGAATTGTGTCTTACAGAGATATTGAAAAACAGTCATGGAAAACATAAAAAATGAACAGTGCTGGCTGTCCTGCATGGTAACTGCACCATTAGTCACAGAAATACTAAATTGTGCACAGTATTTGAATACATTCTGTAGACATCTGAGTGCTTGTTTATTTGGGTTTTATTTTTCAGTACGAACTTGCCATGCACACATTTAGATTTGTGGTAATTAATAGATTCATTATTATTGACACTGGATCTCAAGACCAGTGGCCTCTCACAGAAAATGTTGCCCTAGTTATTGGCCTTGCAAACACAGTGTAAGGTGAAGAAGAGGATCCGGAATCTCAGCCACTTCCCTCTCCTTTATCTCAATCACTAAAGGATGTGTCTAGCAGAGAATAGAATGTTTCAAGAAAGAAGGCTATTATTACATATATCATTTAAGAACCCTTTCCCCAGTTTTGGACTTGCTCCTGACTTATTATTTTTATACAGGACCTACAAATTTAACCAATTTCCCATAATTTTATTATAATATGGCATTAAATTAATTAAGAAAATAGTTACGAAGATAAATTAAAAATTACAGGCAGAGGGTAAAACCCATGCTTATCTTAGAAGCCAGCAGTCTTCTTTCTAGATTTCAGTACTTTTCTTCATTGTTTTCTATTTTCTTTACACATGCACTTAATTTTTATCTTCCTAACATATATGCATAAATTAAGCAATCAGTATTGAATTATCGTCCTTTATATCATTCATGTCCTTTGGAAGTTATTTTACTTCCATTTTTATAGTTATGCTTTCATTTATGCAAAGCCTGATGCAACTCAATTATCAAAAAAATTAAAATATCTGTTATATTTATTGTTGCTATCCTCTTCAAATATAAGAAACCTCACTGTTTTTACCTTTGAATAACTGTTACCTTACATCAACATATAGGCTGGATCGGAGATCACAAGATTGACAGGAATACTAAAGGCAGGTTTTTTACATTTACATTTCAATCAAATACTGCATTAAATCCTCAAATTGAGAAGATAATTTAATTTTAAAAGTTAAACTCTTTTGCTCACAGTGAATTTGTGCATGATGAGTATAAACAACATTTATAGAACTGAAGTCTAAATCTATGAACATACCTATATAAAAATTCACCCTTCTCACTGCATCACATCTATATTAAATCAAAATATATCTGATATGCTCTATCACAGAAGTAATATCAGAGCTACTCAAAGAGAATAGATTCTAAGTTTTGCTTATAATTTTTTTATATGTGCAAGACCTTCCATACAGAAAGTCCCTTGATGGTTTTCCAAAAAAACTTACCAAATCATCAAAGATATCCTTCTGGTGCACATGAATGGTGATTAAAGTTTCATATTTTGTGCGCTCCATTCTTGTCAGATTGTGTGTTGCCATGTCAATCAAATAATTTAAAATTTCCAAGAACTTCTGATTTGTTGTGTGCATTACCTTTTCCACAAGCAAGAATGATCATATTAATACATACACCATTTATTCTTCCAATATTTATAATTAAAAAAAAATTTAAAATAATAATTTGAAAATATCCAGGGTTATAATGTCCATATCCTGCTTTTAATTTATTAGGCTTGAAATCCTAAATTTGGATTTGCAGGCTGCCTTCCATTCATGCACTCTTACCCAACAGAATACAATAAGGTAATATCTCGATGAACAGGTCACACGGTAAGATTTTATTCCAAGACTCTTGCTCCTTTTACTAGACATTACATTTTCAGCTGACTGCATCCCATCAGTCAATGGTTTTGGGTAGTATATATCAGCTCAAGCTGTCTCTACACTTTAGGGGGAACAGGAACCTGAAGATCTGTCACATCCTTTAACCAGAGGAGGGGGGAAACATACTATAATTTTAGATGCTGAAGCTAAAATAATAATTTATTTTGTGGTACAAAATCTGTAACAAAGTTCCACAAATACTGACTATACAATACTGACTTATGTAAACAGCATCAGCCTCTGCCAGTGATACTCCTGGTACACAACAAAAAGCACTTTTGAGATTTAAGAAAGAGCAGCTCATTTATACCCCTATTCCAAATGTGTGACAGAACAATCACACTACTTTTCCGTAAATACATGCAGAGCCTAAAATTCACACAGTTTGCTGAGGAAAAAAAATGCTAAAAACACTGTTTAAACTAACAAAGAATTAAATAACCTCCACACCCTCCAAACACACACAAGCAGTTCAGCCCAAAAAGCCACAAAAGTTGTTTTCTTCTTAATGCAAAAGAATCTTTGTACCTAGCTATTCTGTGAAGTAGAGTGGACTAAAAGCAGGTTTATACCCTTTTTAAACTTTGAACAATGCAGAAAATGTAGCAGTACATGGTTTTCTCCATAGTCTAAGCCCTTATTTTCATGCAGTATCAAAGTACAGCAAGGAATTTGCCCTGCATTTACTTTTATTTACTCGTTCTTTGTTCAATTTCACTGTATATTCCTTATTAATGGTGGTTTGCAACCCTTTAGTTCACATCCTCTCCTTCTTTCACAGATTCACTGTTAGGAATAACACCTTGGTTGTTAACAGCATCTTCTCCATGTGTTTGAGATTATACCAACATCTCCTGAAACAGATTCTATTCTTCCCCTTCCCTAAAAAAACAGCTCATCAGCTGAAGGATGTAATACATTTGGATAGAGTAGAACAATGTCCACAAAGCAGTTACTTCCCCAAAGTTCAGAAGCTCTTATTTCTTTCTAAATTTGATTTTGTGAAAATAACAGGATAAGATTCCCCGTATTACTGAACTAAGAAACTATCCCTTCCCAAGATGATTGCCGTAACAAAAAAAACCAGAGAAAATTGCAAGATTAGGAACAATTCTAAAGCACATGCTGGGGGATAATGAGGAGGTGTGACTCCTTAACACATTTTTTATTATTCTGTTTTCCTGTTTATTTGTTATTCTGGGTAATTAACTAGTACTTCGTGCTTTTTCCTACATGTTACTTTTAACTTTTCACAATATGTACTGTTACAAACAATGCTTTTCATAAATCCCCAAAGATTCATTAAATACTACCTTTTTGTCTGTTTTGGTACTGTTCAGTGCCTTCTCTGCATCTCTGGTCCAGATAATTTGAATTCCCAGAAGCCCTATTTGTGCAGGAAACATTGCCTGAAAGTCATACATCTTAAATTCTGAATCGTTAATGGCCATTGATGCCTGTCTAATGATGGTGTGGATTGTTTTCCTAATCCCATTCAGCAGCTGACCTAACCAGAATTCCACATTGCCCTGAAATAAACAAGAAAGTACTCTTAGAGAATTGGTTTATGAATAATTCACAAGGAATAAGAGCTCTACGTGACTTTTTTCCCAGTCCTTCGTACTCCCATTTCTGTACTTGTTATTCTCTAATTTTTAAAAGATTCCTTTCCTCTTTCTGCTCCACTGCCCTTGATATGTGATGGATTTGGCACTTCACAGCACTACTGCTGCGAAAACAGGTAAAGCAATCGTTACAAACTGACACAAATGTCCTGTCCCTTCTACTCTTTGCTCTCGCTGTTCACATTGGGAGGTTTTCATTCAGCTAGTCAAATAATAGCATGATGCAATACTGTTGGCCTCTAAAACATAAATCTACTTTAAATCAAGTCATGAAAAACTGCAATATATACTTTCATTACCTGAGCTAAAACTGGTTCAATAATATTGACCCGTTCTCCTTCTTGAGATTCAAACAATAAAATCTGGTCATAGTTTTTTTCATGAAATCCCACTCGGTTAACGTTGTCAAACAAACTTAATAAATGTGCCTACAATAGAATCAGAAAAAACCCCTCCATAAACTGATCTGATATGTACATTCCAGTACTTTGTCTTTAAATGCTGTATTAGAATACTCTGTAAATCTTTCCATAAGTCAAAGAAATTCTCTCAAATAAACAACAAAATCTGCCACTCTTCACTTAGTAATATCAACGATAAGGACACTATTGCTTTATTACTTGTACCTGAATAGTGTGGGAATCAGATGCTTGACCAAGGATTTCCAGAAGAGCAGGGTCAGATACAAAAAAAAATCTTGGAAATATTAACCGCTTTTTTTCCAAATAGCCAGCCAGTGATTTCTGACAGATTTCCAACTGTTCTAGCAAATGTGGTAACAGCTGTGCCAAAGTCCCATCTCCAACACAGCACTGCACAATGTTCGATGTTTCATGGGCTCTCTGCATAATTCTCTGCCATGATTTATCAATGTTCTGAAATCTTCTGGCTTCCTGAAAGTACATGATAAATGCATTAGCTTTTCCTCATGTTTGTCATATTCTAAGAATTAAATAATTTTATCAGACAAGGTAACAGTTTAATATTTCCCTTGCTGTTCAAGTCTTCTTTGGAGGACTAATGTATGAATATTTATAGGCATCCTTATTATTGACCAGAGTTCGAATTGCAAGAGAAAGAGTACAATGGGACAGCTCCAAAAATGTCTTACTTCATATTGGGCACCAAAATTTTCCACATAAAAGCATTCCAACACACATGAGAAAACTCAAAAAGCAGCTTTCTCAGAAATTATAGCCTTCCTAAAAGCAATACACAATGTCATGTAAGCTGTTAGTACCAACACCTGATGAACAAAACCAGTATACACAGTCTGAAGCTGCTCTTGTACATTACAAGTGTTGTAGGTGAAGGGAGACAAACTCTCAAACCAGAAGCTGAAAAATAAATATTTTTATATGCTGTGTATATTGACATTAAAAATTCTTTCTTTACCGACAACAAATGAAATGTTAACGGAATCATAAATTATATGAGAGCTAGAAGAGGTCTCAAAAGAAGATCCAACACAATTTGTCTGTCACAAGGCCAGATTATACCCAAAATATCTATCTGTCTTGTGTTTAGTGATGCTCAATGATGGAGATTTAGAAGCCAGGCAATTTTTGATACTGGTGACTCTCTTCTAATATCTAAGCTAAATCAGATACTGAGAAGAAGGTTTTTTCCTTCCCATTGAGAACAGCCCTAATATTTTAAAAAACATATCACTTCTTCACTTCAGTTTTTCCTTTTTCTTCAAGTCAAGCAAATCTAGTTTGTTGAATCTTTTCTTGTGCCTCATCATTCTTACCACCCTCTTCTATGCTCTCTCAAATTTGTCAGTGTGTTTCTTTGGCCAAAAGCAGATACAATACTTTAGTTATTGGTTATTGATGTTTATACATTCCATTCTTCTGCATTTTGCACACCAGCAAGCTAAAACACATTTTCTGGTAGTACTATCAGAGACAATGGCAAAAACCTATCAAAATATATGGCAACTAATGTTTTTCCTCTACTCACAAAGCTCTTTGCTCACCCTAAAAATAAATTAGACTTGTTCAACATATTTTGCTCCTAACAAATTCACATTGACTGAACATTATTCATCTCCTTGGTAATTTTCAGATGCTAACAGTTACTTGTTACAGTATTCATGCAGAAACTGCAATTAAGCCCACTCCTCATTACTCCTCCACCAAGCTGCTCCTTCTCCTTCATCAAAGACAGTCACTACATTTGTTTTTTTTTTCTATAATATTGGTTCATGTATCTATCATCCTTGGAAGAAGTAGCTTTAGCAGCATTTTTTCATCCACACAAGCTGCTTATTGATTCTCTGATAAGCCTCTTAAAACATAAATATATCTCATGAACAACAGAAAAAAAATTCTTATCTAAACAACAATCAAGAAAGCTTTAGTTATCTTACAAAAATTAATCTTAATTTGGGATATTGTAAGCCCTTAATTATAAAATATGTGCCCTGAAATAAATTAGTATCTAATAATTTCCCAATAATAACGGTTTTGTTTAGTTACACCATTTGATCCAGCACGACTGAACTGTGGTCTGTTAGAACTGTATGAAAACCCCTCATTAGGAGACACAACAAAAAGGATGACTTTTTTTCTGCTATTTCTCTCCTGTTCAGATCGTTCCCTAGCTCTTGTGCAGCTGCTACCTTGGAAGGTCATCACTGCCTTTTGAAGAGGTTGCTATAGTTCACACAGATTAGCACATGTACAGTTCCCAAGCCTGGCAGCATCTCTGTGTGGGACTTCATTAAACTGAATCCTAGGAAGTACAGAATTGATATACAAAATCTGTCATTCTATTATTACAGCTTATAGGCTATAAACATGTGCACACAGGAAGAAAGGATATTTGTACATATGGCAAAAGCAATAAATCAGTTTCGTGCCATTAAGTAGTTCTGAGCCCTGTACTAATTCAGTAATATTGCACATTGACAGGAACATTTAAGCTTGAATTACAAACAGTTTTGTTACTGTAGGTTTCACCAACTTCTAAGCAATTTAACAGCCAGATCCTAGTTTAGCAAAGCTTCTCCTGAACTGCCTATACACACCCCACAAATCTTATATGAGTTATATGCACCAGCATATAAACTCTGTGTAATCTCCTGATACAGCGTATTATTATCATACATCAATATACCTGAGGTAGTTGTTTTGCAATGTCTCCACCAACAAACACAGCTTCAAGGTAAATCCAGAGGTTCTGCACCGTAATCCAGTTTTCAATTGTCTCTGCAGTATTGGTCAGCTTCTGAACCCATTGTTGTATAGTGGACTTAAATGGTGCATTATACCTGCATGAACATGAGTTAAAGGCAAGAAGAACCCAAGATGATAATTGTTTACTCTGGCGGTTGATTAGATTTACACAATATGTACATTTATTAAGTTTTGTACCGGTTGCTCATCAGCGACCCCAGCATCATGATGCTATCTTCCACCAAAGCGATTTTCTCTGATACATCTGAACCTTTCAGAAGAAGCTCTCCTCGAGTTTTGAATTGACTGAAACTGAAAGCATGAGCACTCCATTCACTGATGATGTGCTTCAATTTTTCTTCAATATTCTTTTCTTTCACAGCACTGATGCAGATATCCTGTGTAAAATTAAAATAGTAAATTACATTCATTTAAGGCTATTATAAAGCACACTTAAAAAGACTATTAAAATATATTGGTTTGATCCAGATCCCACTATAAGTTCAGGCTAATGAAAATATATATTGAAACACCACAAAGCTATTATGTTTCAAATAAGATTATATTCTAGTACTACTTGTAAGTGGTACATTTAATGGGCTGTACTCCATCTTCACTACTACTAGCATCTTATACACACAAAATTCACCAAGTTAGTGAATCTGCAGGAAGAATTTGCCTCTCTGTATGTATTAATATTTGAAATCAAATAAACTGACAGAAGGGTTTAAAGAAAATAAGCGCTGCCAATCAAAATCAATGAATATTCCAAGAACAGAGTGTAGGCTGACAACATGCCTGTCTGCTACTTCTTGAAGACAGTGAGGACAGGACTGCCATAAAGCTGGTTACTGCATCAGAGAGAAAAGGATCAAACACTCAGACTAGATCCCAAATTCCAGTTCAGTAGTACATCAGATTCTATCACAGGTTTAAAGCGTTTCCTGAAGTGTAAGGCTGGAACTCTGAACCTTTCACAAGGCTTAAATTCTTGTCTGGGAATTTGGTACAGCAGAGGTTTGATTTCATGGTTTTTCCTTAAAAATGCTCATTTGTGGAACAAGACAAAACAGGTCACAACTCTGGAAATAATACAGATTTAGCTAAGTGACCATGGAACTGAAGTTAGAAACTGTTGGGGTTTTACTTCTTTAGTTTTAGCTATGCTTTGTTCTTGTAAAAGGTAACACGCATGAAGCTAAGGCACTTGCTAGATAACTTCTGTCCTAAAACAGAAGGGACAACGGCTTTGTAGCTTGTGTACACTCCATATGCCTTCTCATCTATCTGTGCCCTTGTGAAGGGTCACTTTTGAAATACAAAATAACTTTGTTCTTCTTTAATCCCATATCCTCCACTTCTATTGTATTCCAAGGATTTTTAGCACTTAACAGGATCAGTCATACATCAACTATTTTTTTTCTCTCTGGTTAGACATTTCAAGGGAAGAAAAAATATGTAAGTAGGCAGACCCTAAATCAGAAGCATGAGAGAATCACACTACTCTTAAAACAACAGAAGTCTTCCCATGGAAGGATTAGTGTAATACCATCTACATATTTATATCTTCTCCAGAATAAAAGGGAAATAAACTAACCATTAGTGCCAGTACCAACTACCAAAGTCCACTTTTTCAAAGGAATTCTTCAACTAAACCAAATTTTTTAATATTACAAAGCTGATTAGAAACAGGATTCCAAAAGTACCAGATCACAAGTTAATAATAAAAAAAAAAAGAAATCAAAAAAAACAAAAAAAAAAATAAAAAAAAAAAAAAAAAAAAAAAAAAAAAAAACAAAAACCAACCAAACGAAACCAAACCAAAACAAAAAAAAAAACAAACCACAAACAAAAAACCAACCAACCAAACAAAAAAAACAAACAAAACAAAAAAAACCCAACCAAACAAAACAAAATGGAAAAGTATATATACCTCAATATCTTCTTTATGTTTTAATAAAGGGGCATCCATTACATTTTTTAAAGCGAAACTTTCAGAGTCAACATCAAAGTGATGCCCAGTTACTTGTGCAATTTTTTCCCAGTGTCTTGACAACATTGCCTAGAAAAGTCCATAGGGATAGGGTTTTTAAAAATTGTATTAATTTTAGGTCTAGAATGATCACACACTTTTGCACTGCATCTGTTAAACAAATAGGAGAGTCTTGATTTCCATTCTACTGAAAGCATTAGTAGTTATTCTTATCACATTACGAAGCCTTTTGTTTTATTTTTCTATAAGTAAGCCTAACTAGATTTTTTGCTATAAATACAGCTGCTTTTATCTATAAAAAAAGAATTATGGAAAGCATCTTTCAGTCATATAACATGGCCTTCAATAGAGTTTCTCAAGTGACTCTAATCTCTAAATTATTATGCTGAACATACTTTGTTTTTCATCATTTCAAGCAAAGGACAGCTCTCAGTGAAGTCATCAATTTTTTGTTTCAGGTCTTGAAAAGCTTGCCATTCCTTCAATGCTTTTGGTAACTTTCTGATCCTTTAAAAAGCACAAAAAGAAAGAAGAAATATTTTATTCTTCATAATCACCATCTACCACTTAATAGTACAATATATTGTCATTTTTCAATGGGTTGACTAGTAGATTGCAAATAAAAATCCAGTTGCAAGCTGGAAATATTATATATAGATGGTCATTTGCAACTGCAGGCATGAAACACTGCTAAAGACAGTACAAATTACACTAGAATGGTTTGGTTTCTATTTCAGTTTGAATTAAAGGAAGTTAACTTCATGTGCAAACTCACACCTGAAATTAAGTTCCTGCAGTATCATTGTTTTAGTAAAATTTGAAAGTGCACCTGATCTTGTAAAGAGGTAAAAGGATTAAACAACATATATTTTCCCAGCAAAATTAAGCACATCCTAAACTAAAACTAATCTGCTTGTGAAGAGAAAAATGCTTCTGTTTCAATCAAACAAGTCTTAATTCATACCTGCTTTGTATGAAAGACATTAGAAGCAAAATTTTCCTTTATGCACAGTTTAAGATGAAAACAAATTTAAAATGAAGAACCTCTTGTGCTGTGAATTGTCACAGCTCCTCTCACTTCTAAACCAGTCCAGCCAATTTTCATCTCCCAAAGTGATGGACCAAAGACTGACAGCAGTTCTCTTACAGCTCAATTCCAGAAACTAAAAGCTGCATAAAACCTGCCCATAATGACAAATTCCTTCAAAAAAAATTCACAATTTTTCACAGTTCAAAATCAGACAGATCTGTCACACAATGCTGGAACATGTGCAAATTCTTCACTGCTTGCTGGTAAGAGGCAGATGAACATATGCATACTGTCATGGCACTACAATAACTGCTATAGTGTTTCATCTTGAATCCAACAGCAGATAGCACTAAATATGCTGGAGAAAAGCCCTGAAGAATGGAAAATTTATACTCTGCCTTGCATCAAGAAGGCTTGAAGTTCCTGACTGCTTCTATCCTGAGGCTTAGCAAGTAACATCTAATAAACTTGTCTGGGGATGGCTACTAGAAATGGGATCTCTTAGCTTGGTAATGAAAATGGCAATTTTTTAAAATATTCAATAACTTTTTCTTTCACCTTAGTCCAATAATATCTTCTAAAAGCAAGTTCCATGAGCTTACATTATATTAAAAAACTACTCCATTGATCAGGTTTACATTTCTGTCCCAAATTTACTGGACATTCTCTTTATACTGTATTACAGTAAAAAATAAAGGGAAACTTCTCTCCAGTTATTATTATAAACTTCTATAATGCTCTCTAAATATTTCTCCTTCTTATTTCTTTCTAATTGGATTTATTTTTACCTACAGTTTTTTGATTTTTCCTTTCATGATTAGAAGTTTTCTATTATATTATTATTTTGAAAAGGTAGCAAAACAAAATTACATTAAAGAGCTATGCATATCTTTAGAATTAGCCTAAAGCAGTAACTGCGCTTCTAGCATTCCTACTTCTTTCATAACATAGCATACCATCTTAACTATTTCTGTGAGTACCCCCTCTATATTGTTTCTATTTCTCTGGCTTTAAAGAGAATATCTTGATGCAATAATGCTAGCAAACTGACAAAAGAAGGATAGCACTAAGTTGGACTTTTATTACAAAAAAAAGCATTTACTGCTTATTAGTAGTCACACTGCTCCAAATATAGCTCAACACTTGAGAGGAAAAACAAAAATGTCACACACGAAGTTCAAAGAGAAACACATAAATGAAAACTATTGCTGTGCAATGGCTTCCTTCAGGCTTCTGGAGAAGGAAGCATGAAAAGTCCTACAGTAAAATATGATTAACTATAGAAAAAAATATGATGCAGATTCCAGAATTCTACTGAAATGAGATGACTTACATTGTTTAAATGCAGAAGTATATACATTTCACATACACTCATTTTTACTATCCTTATTTTTAAAAAAGAGGTTGTGTTGTGTTGTTTTTGGTTTTTTCAAATTAATGACTAAAAGACAGTTCAGTCAGTTTTTTGTGGAAAACATTATTGCTTCAAACTTCATAAATAACCCCTCAGAATTTAGCATGGCTATGTACCCCTCTTGAAATAACAATTACAATTTAGACAAATGTGCAGAAGTAAACAGTAGGTTCAAAATTCCATCTAATATCATGGACTAACAATTAATTAGCTGTAAACTAAAACACTGAGAAGGTACTGTGTAAGATCAGCTTTGAAAGTTTATACTTACAACCACCTTGACACAGGTTTGTGCACTTCATTTATTAAATAAGCTACAGCCTACCATGTCAATATACCCCAACAAGCCTCCAGTGACTCATAAACCAGCTGCTTACTGCACCACAGTGCAGTTGTGCCCAACATTGAGCATGAGATGCACCAACATTCTTCAGCCCCTCGGAGCAATTTTCACCAGCTAATTAAAAAACAGAGCTAAAAATAAAAGTTGCATGTACTTCAACAAAAAAAAGACAACTTACTTGCTTTGAAAATCCAGAAGTTCACTGTTAATTTTTTCAATATTTAAATCATTCCAAAGCATTTCATTGTATCTGTCAATACTAGAAGTAACTGTATCATAAAGACTGTAAAGTTTCTGAAGCAATGAAAGTTCACGTTTAATTTTGTGAAGTTCAGGATACTCTGTTTCAAATTTTAAAATTGGAAATTTGTGCGTGTTAATTAGATATTCACATCAAATGTATTCACGAACATAAGAATCAATGCATTTTTAATAATGTTATTTAACAAATGAATGAAATCAGACTTGCAGTTTTTGAGACAGCGTCTAGGAAGACAAACTTTTCCATTTACATTACGTAATAACAATGGATTTTGATGCACAGTAATTGTTTAGATCACTGATTTTTTGAATCAATATTCTACTGTAGCAGTAGATGCAATCTTATAATTGAGGGAGACAATGTTCAAAAAGTGGATGAAATGGCAATGAAACACAATATAATTTTAGACAAGAACTAAAATATCCCCTGTCAATTTACACTATTTACTTAAGATGCAGAATTTGGGGATGACAGGTATGCTTTCAAATGAAATATATAGAATATATCAGACAATAAAAGTATTTAAAATGGACATCCTTAACAGAAATGTTTTATTTGCTTTCTCTCATATCTTTTGGAATTCCTAGTAAAATATATTTGGATTATTGTCTATGTCCCGAGACAGGAAAATATACTCAATTTAGTATGCACAAATTAAAGTGCTTATCATACATTCTGCTGTAGTTCACACCACAGTCTTCCAAAGGAACTGTGTCTGACTAGGAGACATAAGGACATTACAGATCAGTTGCACAGCCCAAGGGAATTCATTATGCAACTGGAGCAGGGACAATTTGAGTACTTTGGCAAAGTGTTTCCCAAATTTGCACGGGGCAGAATTTGTACTGGCAGGAGATGTGCTTAGCTCTGAACAGACAAAGCAAGAGAGCTAAGCATCTGGACCCTGAGACACACAGAGCAGTGCAGTATTTTTCCACCTGATGTTTATGTATGTGCACACCGAGACCCAGTTTCACTCAGCTGCTTTTCATAGGAAAGACTATAATAATTACTGCAAGGAACTTTTCTGCAAGGAATTTTTCTGCAATTTTTCTATATTTCCATGCATTTAGCACAAATCACAAGAAAATTTTAATAGCCTAGAAACGGGTATCCTTATCCCCTGAGAAACTACCTGTGATGGGAAGACCAAATAATTCTTCCCCACCAGAAAGAGAGAGATACTTCCTCCACAGTTCATCAAATTTGGCTTGAAAGATCTGTAATCTGTCACTTGCTTCATGGGGAGGAATATTGTCCTCACTGGGGCCCCTGTAAAAACCAAAACAAATTCAGTGAAATTGTCAACTGTACAGGTTTCATGGAGAAGCACAACAGAACCCAAACCACACTTACTGAACATTATGTAATATTTTTTAACATTTTTTCTGTGAATTTTCACAAGACACTAAAAGAGAAAATGCAGCACATATTCAATGTACCAAGATTACGTATTCAATAGTCCCTGAAAAAAAGCCCAATTTCTTTTCTAATAAAAAAATTCATCTGTGTTACCATACATCTTACAAACAGCTAAAGATCTGCAAATGTTTTATCTTTTTTATTTCCCATTTCTTCTGTAAAACGAATTTTAATAATTATTTTTGTTTATATTTTAAAAAGGGAAATATAGCAGATATATAAATCAGGAGTGAAAACTGTGTAGTTGGCACAAGAACCATAATTAAGGAGTCAGAAAAATATGAGAAAAAAGTATCATTTTGCCTAAGGAGCACATCTCAGCAGTAGGACTGGGTGCAATTCCCAGATCTCACACCTGGGACCACTTCTTAGCCACATCATAATATTTTGGGATGAGAACTCTCTCATCTTCATTGTGCCATGGTTATTTCTAGAAAGAAATTCAGGCAGATGGGCAGAAAGCAGAGCAGACTGGCTGCTTGGCAAGGGAAATGGGACCAGGAGATGAAAGCAGAAACATAGTCAGCAAAGGCAGCCAAGGCATGATCCCATGGAACCTCAGCAGGAAGAGCAGGGCCCTTGGAGTGGCAATCAGGTTCAAATGGTAGTACAGGTCTTTAGACAAGTCCACAATAATTACACAGGACCAAGGTCAAGCAGGAAAGGTGAGTCAGTAAATCAGGGTCCAGGGCAGGTCTAGGGAAGGTAGCCAGGATAAGACACAGTCCAGTGGGAACCGGGCTGCTCTGAGGTCAGCCTCAGGAGTGAGTCTGTGCCTTGGGACCCAGGTTCAGCTCAGCAGGGTCCATGGCCAGGCGCAGCTGTGGCAGAGCTGGAGCTACAGTCAGGGAGCAAGCAGTGAAGCCTCAGCTTAAAAGCAGATCCCATCGGATGGGGTGTCAGCCTTGCTGAGGCCACCGAGCAGGGTTGCATGGGTGTCCTCCATCCCCAGAGGAGTGAAGCCCTCAAAAGTCAGGTATTGCCCTAGAGCCATAACAGATCACAGCAAGCCAAATCCTGTCTTTCTTTCCCTGCTGCTACTGTAGGAGTGCCCAATGAACCACAAATATCTCACAATTTACATTTTCAAGAGTGTTAAAGTAATTTTAAAAGTAAGACTGAGTAAGGCAGTGAATTTAGAAATACCTAGAACTGGTATCTCCAGTCACATCCGAGACACTGCTTTAATTCTTACTGTTAAATATTTCCCAAAGCACTTTGTTAAGATTCAAAAATACCTTTACATTTTTATCTGGACTGAGAATTTTTTTTTTTTTTCCCTAACCTATTAACTCTTATGGAATATCACTGACTCCAGCACTAAAATTACAGGAATTAATCTTTGATGGTAAGACTGTATGCCCATTTTATATTAATCTGAAATTAGGACTTATTTCAGGTGTAATATATAGAGTGATGCTGTGCTGTGTTTATTTTCTGAAGCCCTGTAGATACAGCATTCTCAAACAATCACTAATGAAGCATAATTGTACTGCAACACAGGTTACCTACTTTTCATCATATGCTTTATAAAACCCTGAAGTATCAATTTGGAATTTTTGAACACCTCTCAGTAAATCTGCTTTCATGTCTGGCTGCACCTTCAGCAGCAAGTCCTCAACCTGTCGTGCCTACATGAAGACAAAGAGAAAAAAACATACGCAAAAGAACGAATGCAGGAAATAGAAAAATTAATTAGGTAAATAGGTTTGTTCTTATTATTTCAACATTAGGAAACCTGATAATAATGATTTGAGAAATAATACAACTACAGCACCTGTGTGTTTAGGTTCTTCCAGGCATAGGCCAATCCATCCCCTCTTTCTGTGTTTTCATCTTGAAAGAGCAGATTGTATTTATGAAGCACAGAATAAGATTCTTCTATATGTCCAACTGTCATGTCAATTTTCATCTCATTCTCTCGGACCTCCTTCAGTGCTTCCATTGCTTCCCGTACGTCATCAAGGTCATGGATAGGTCTGCTTAACCTCTTGCTAACATTTTCGATGAATGAATAAATTTCACCCACGTCTGTGGCAGACTTTTTATTTAAAGCTAATCCAAATGCTCTTTGTCTTGAGCGGCACTCCTGAATAAAAGCTATTTTCAATGACTCTGTTCCAACTTCCACTGATTGCAGTGCACAATGATTGGGCAGTTCTCTGATTTGCATTTCTAATTGCTAAGAAAAATACAAGTGTTCAGCATCTAATTTCACTAAACTTTATCTAACATTTTATTTTTATTAAAGATAAAATACTTACAGAAAAGTATCTGATTTGAGATTGGAATTCAGCCATTGTTGGTTTAGTATCTAAAAATTCCTTCACTTTTTCTTCTGGATCCTACTTAAAAAAAGTTTTATTACTATTTAGCATTGGTATTATAATAACCTACAGGGCACCCAGCTGCCTGATGTATTGTACAAACACAAAATATTCCCTCTCTAAAAGGACTTGAGATATAAGCATTAATTAGTATAAGCACAAATTATTTTACTTGAACTGCCTTTCCTGACTTTTGTAAAATGCTCTTTAAAGAACTTGAAATCTGTAACTCAAAAACTGACATCAGTCAGGATATCCCTTATCCATCCAAACGTTGCTACAAAATTTACAACGTAGCTGCTAAAATTTTGCAGGAAATATTTCCTTCCTAGTCTCCTTCCTGTCTGCAACCCCATGAAAGCAGTTAATGTCCTCTAACAGGTATTTAAATGGGAGGAATTGCACTCAGTCATCTTCACTCTTCCTGAAATAGCATATTTAAGCTGCAGTTTCTAGGTGCAGATGGCTCCTTGCCATTTGAAGAAAATGGTTCGGCAGGGAAGGGTGGATCTAAGGGGAGAGAGAGCATTTAGCTTGTTGAAGATTGCTTATAGGCAATAGAGCATTGAGCATCCTTCCTTTTCATAAGGCAGGCCAGTCTCTGCAGAGGTGAGAAATCAGTGCCACCAGCTCAACAAATGTGCAAGATTCTCAGTTCAATTACAAAGAGATGATTTTCACCCATCCCAGAGATGTGGCCCTGCAGTCTGCACTGTGAGATCCCTGAGAACCTGTTTGCACCTCTCTGGCCAATAATGAGTTACCAGCAACATTTCCCAGTGGTCCAACAGAGATTGTAAAGGTGGGGGAACAGAACCAACTCCTGAGGAATTTTAACTTTAAGTAGGTAAAATAGTCATTAATTGACTATTTTAGAAGATTTTAGTAAAAAAGAAACATCATTCTACTGTATCACCCAACCTGATTGTGTCTTTCTGGGTGAAATGATGTGCTACCAACAAGTACTTAGCTCAAACTATCTCAACCAAACGGAGCATTAAGTTTTGGAACCTCAGAAGCCACAAAGAGGTGAAAATGCCCTCTCTCAGCCCAGACAGAAGAGTCAGCTGTGAGAAGGGGGTCACTCAAGGCTTGATTTAGGAAGGGGAAGTTAAAAATAGTGGGCAGTTACAAAGATAAGATTACTCCTGTTTATTTCTTGGCCTTACTAAAGCACCTTTGATAGGTAAGACCAGTAGTTGTACACTCACAGAGCTGAATTTCACTAGTCAGAATGTACACAAGGTTTTATTTCACAATGAATCTCCTGACAAAGCACTACTCAGAGCTTTACCATTTGTGACTGGACCCACTTCCTAATGATGATAACGCCATCAGCCCAGATTCACTTCAGATTTCAAATCTTCATCGCTGAAAGATTTCCTAGATATAAGTTATCTTTTCTTTTGTTTCTTTCTTTCTTTTTTTTTTGTTTTTGTTTGTTTGTTTGTTTGTTGGGTTGTTGGTTTTTTGTGAAGGAATGGAAAAGTATCTTTCAGCAGTGGTTTCTTGAGAAGAACTAGTCAGTTTAATATTCAGGAATAGCTTTGTAGTCTCCAATTTCTAAGACATTCTGCTCAACTATTCTTTTTCGTAACACATGCAGACAATATGCTATGAGAAAGATGTATAAGCATATGAAAGCATAAGCTTGTTTATGTTTCAAAATTCTTTTGTGTTCTTCTACTTGCTTTCTTAGATGCCTTAATTGATAAAGATTTGTAAGTTCTGGTCAACACAAGAGCAGACAGGAATTATGGATGTATGGATTCTACCATGAAAGATGAAACCAATGCTTCCTACTGAGCACAGACTCCTTATGCAATCAATAACTTTTTAAAAAAATATATTTAGATTTCACAACACAGCAACGCATTACATTAAGCACGTAGTTAACCTTGTTCCAGATGTCCGAAAATTCAGAAAAGCTCTTCAGAAGAACCAGTGCTTCAGTTTTAAGAGACAAAATAATTGTATTTAGTTGGATCACCACTTTGTTTACATCCTTATGTTCGATGATCTGCTTGTCTAAAGGTTTCAGTGCCACCATCCTGGTGAGTTTGCTCTCATCGCCTAACTCTGAAGCAACAGCTTGTTCAACCTGGTATAAATTAAACAAGGAAAAAAAATGTCTACTAGTTTGTTTGGGATTTTGTTTTTGTTTTCAAATTACGGAACGCACAATGGGGCTCAGATAATAAGTACTTCTAAGAACAGACAGAAAGTGCAGAGAAACATCCACAGGGAGACTCCCTGTTCTCAGCTTGGATTTTTACGGAGCTACAGTTCTACTGTTAAAACTGATTTTATAAAAAATTGTCATGCAGAGCTCTGTATTAATCATCTCTGAATTGCATCAGTCAAATATGCACCATATACAATTGTGCTGTTTTCTCCTCCTACACAACTGCTAAAGTCCTTCTACCTTCTTTAGTGTTGAATTACAATCTATACCCAGTCTTGGCCATAGAAAGTCCTGGAGGCAGTGGAGGGCTGGCTGCTTGGAAATAAGCTAACATTCTGCTTAAGAAAACAGCCTTCAGTCCACTCTCTCCTAGCTTTTGTTGGTTTTTTTTTAGCCTAATTATTATTTATTTGCAGTACTTGAATGTGGTTTTTTTCACTGAAATGAGCTGATCTGTTTTTCATGTCATATCAACAAAAGAAAATACTTTTAAAAAGACACTTTTCAGCACAGATCTACATACATCTATATTTTATTCCCAGAGGAGACAATTAAGGCCAAATGATTACCAGTACTCTGCACTCTTGTCCTTCAACAAATTTCAGTTTCTATCTAAAGCTCAGACCTTCCCAAGGTTTTGGCGCTAATTTTCATGCCAATTAAAATATTTGTACTGTATTAACTGTAGTATTATAGGTGCCATATGAAGGCCTGCAGTTTAACATAAGAGTTTTTGCCTGGGAAGAGTGATAAAAATTTATATTCAGCTGGTAGTACTTACAGATAATGTTGCTTCTACACTATCATCATCATACTTGAAGAGTATATTCAAAAGATTTTTTTTAAAGCAACTTTTGATTTTTAAGATTAAAAACTACCAAACATAAGATTTATGAACTATTACTCTTATGCTTCATTACTGGCATAGAGATTAAAAACTAGGCTTTCACTTAACAGGAAGATCCACCAGGTAAAAAGTCAAAGTATTGGTACAGAATATAATCTTAAGAAATGTTAACCAAAATACCAGATTTTTTTCAAATAATCAAAGTGAAATACTCACCTGCTGCTGTTTATGATGTAGGTAAGCAAATTTCCACAGGGGAATATCTTTGGCTACTGATAGTATAATATTTACTGCTTTGTTCACAGCACTCTGAAAAAAGTGAAACATTAACCTTGAGCTCACAGAGACATTATGTGAGGGGGGATGATAATCCAAACAATAACAAAACTGAAAAAATATACTTCTCTTTACAGGAAATATACTTATAAGCATGACATAGGATCACTCAAAAACACATTTTGTAAGGGGAAAGAGTACTCCATAAAGATTCATCACAGTCCTTCCAAGTTTATGTGGTTTTCAAACAAGAAAATAAGAGACCTTTATGAACAGTAATCATGAATCACTGGGGACGATAATTTATTTAAAGTACTATTTCCCTTTAAACTGGTTATAAATTTTTTTATGTGTTATTAATTATGGTTTTCATGTTCACACCAGAATGCTTGAATACATTTGTCTGAATTTGTGATGGTATACTCTATAATCTATACAGGCAGCTACATAAATTATCACATGACTTCTTCTATGTATGTTATTTTAAAATCACACTTTGTGGCCTGATTTCTCACTACATGACAACACCATGAAGGCTGCACATGAAATTTGAGAAATAACTCAGCTACTGGCTTTGACAGCCACCATGCTAAATGAAAAGTCCAGAAATCAACACCATAAAGAACTAATACTCACATCATAGGATATTGCAAATATGCATGTAAGAATTTTGCTGAACTAGTGTAAGTTTGAAAGTTTAAATTTTTTCACAGTTTAGGGCTTCAGGCTGGTAATATTTTTCTTTACATTTCACTATTGCTGAATGCTGATTTATGAATGATACTTTAAACTGATTTTAAATTCTTAGAGTTTAAAGAGACTAGGAAGTCAATCAGGCTCTATTGATGGCATACATTTTTACTTTTTCACTCATTTTGAAATGTTTGTTCTAAGTAGAGGTTTGCGAATTACTGAGTTACTGAACTTTGAGAAAAACAGTTCCTTCTAACAATCCTATATAACAGACCTGATCCATGGTTTCATGTCCTTAGCATCCTTAGCAATTATTTTGTTACCTGAATATCTTCAAGACTTGGTCTCAAGACAATATTTGGAATAGCCAGTTGAATTTCAGTTCTGAACAAAGGAATCCTGTGTGTCTCTACAAACTTAGTCGTCTGATACCTGGAGTCAATGACATGCAATCGATGTCTTAAGGATTCTAAAGAAATCTTCACACCTAAATAAATACAATATTTAAGTGAGAATATTATTTTTTACCACAATAAGCTTGGAGTGGGAGGGAATCTTAGGGTTTTATTTTAAAAATTAAACATATCTGAAAAAAACAGACTCACATCTGATCAAAGAGTCAGTATTCTTCTGACAAAGCTGTCCCATCAGGTTATAGTAGCTACAGGACAGACATTCTTGGCAGCGTGTTTTCTGTTTCATGTCAAGATGTGTACAGGCCAAAGAATCCTGAACAGTGAAAGGGAAATTCTTAGGAAAATAACCATATCATCCAGCATATAAAAGAAATATTAAGTATCTGACTAGGTTGTAGAAGGCTACATTGTAATTTTTACATTGTAGAGGTCTTACCTCCAGAGTTCTTCCAGCATCTGCTTTCAGACTGCGCTTAAGAACATCTATAAGTTCAAACACAGAGCATTCCACTTGTTGGCTCTGCCTACAAAAATAATCTTACAGTCACCCATGGAGAATCAAACATAAGGAACACCCTTTGTTATTTCCCAGGCACACATCCCCTGTCCCACTGCACTTGTGTGCAGGGAAATGCCCTTTCGATGTTTTTCTGTTTGTTCCTATTCCTTGGGCATGCAGAGATTTTAAAACATGCTGACTAACAAGAAACCCATTTTTCAGATCCTAGTATATCTGATTCAACTGGACTTCATAATAATTTTGTTTAAAAAAGTTTTTTTCCAGCTGTAGTCAATAAAACAGGTTTATCACAATGGGGCAGTAAGATAATCTGTGAAATCAAAATGATTAAAATAAAAATTAAAAAAAGTATTAAGAAACAAGCAATTAACGTGGATGAGATTTCAAGTCCTATCCATCTTCGTTTTTCTTGCTATTATTAGAATGCTATATGAAAAAAGGTAAGAAATGCTGAATAAATGCTAAATGCCAAATACTATGCTATTTCATAACTGCTGTGTTCAAGATACTTTGGAGTTTTTCCTCTGCATCCTAAGACTATCGCTTTGCTCTAGACTAGTACTCTGTTACAATAACATTTTAAAAGTAAAGGCTCTATGCACACAAAAGTACTAAGTAAATAAACCCTCTCAAAAAAGGCCTTCATGTCTGTGCAGTTAAGAAACCTACTGAGACAGTTTGGAAGCAGTAGAGATAGCAAGCATTTCTATTTGTTCCATGAAAGAAGTGACATCTATAGGTTCATCTTCTGGCAAAATTATCAGAGCAGTGTTTGACATGTCCTTCAGAATTCTTTCAATTCTGCATTCCAGGGTATCAGATGCTGATTTCACTACATAGTCCAATTCTCTCAGGGTACTGTAAACATTCTGAATAACTAAACAAGGATAACAAAATGAAAACAAATCAATGGAAAACACAGACCTCTTAAGCCTCATGTCCCCTTCCTCCCACCCACCCCTGCCTCCCCCCAGCTTTTATAACAAAATGAAGATTTAACAGCAATGAAATAAGAAATGAAGGCCTGATGGACTTGCTGTGCACTTCAATCTGTCGATTAAACCATTTCATAATAAACAGAACAGTACTCTTCAAAATATCTCTTCTTTTTGGAAATAACATTGTAATGAGTAGGATCAACAAAATAGAAAACAGAAAGGATACAAGTGCCCAAAAATTATTTTGGTCCTCCTATATACATACACAGCAAAATACAGTACTTTAACATTGTAATTAACTTATAAATTAAATGGCTAAAATTCCCCCAGCCAAGACGACAGCCTTGTTAAACCATTAGATTTCTTCTTTCATATGTGTGGCCTAATTTACTATGGAAACAGATAAACTTATTGCTTTAACAAAGGTGTTTATTAAACTAAAGGTAAAATCTACTGTTTCTGCTGTTTCTGAATAGACTGGAAAAATTATTCCCCTTTCATACTTCCATTGCAAAATAAAAAGAAATACAGCACCTGATATCCTTTGTCACTATTATTACCATGAAGTTCTATATATTAAAATATATATATGTATATCTCTACTGTATGAAGAAAGAAATAACTACGATATCTAAGGCACAGCAGTGTGACATGGGAGTCCAAGTGCTGATGTTTTAAGTGGGAAATTTATTGCTACTAGGAAGTTAATGATGGAACTTGTCTTTTTTATTGTTCAAAACAGAAAAGCAATCCAACAAATTCCTTAGGTTTTTTTTTTATATATATATATATATATATTTGGTAGTCCTAAATCTATCTGCCATGTCTCCTGAGTTTTAGTCTAGAAGGCAACTAGGGACCCTCATATTTCTAGATGAAATACGAGGATGAATAGGAGTTCCCCTAGTGTCTTTTAGGAAAAAAGACACATAAGACATTAGGCTTGAGTTCAGCACATTGCTGGCAGGTAAGAGCTATTTTGTGTATACCAAAGCAGTGGCTAATTTGTAGGTGCCCAACAAATATTCTGGGCATGTCAGACATTGCCCACTGTCAAAAAGACATACTGCATACACTCGAGAAAAGAATTCCCTTCTAGGTGTAACTGCACTTCAGCTGCAGCAGCAGGAAACAGCCCAGATACCTGCATTACATCGAAATTGTTGAAAAGAGACAGCTTCCCCCAGAACTAATGGTGATACAAAAAAACATTACAACCTGATTTATACCTATTCAGATACTTAACACAGTGCAGAGTACCTTAATGAATAAATAAATAAATTTATTGTAAAAACCTTCTTTATCATGTGTCAATAAAAAAATGCAAATTAAACACAAAAAATTCATTTTAGAGCTTTAAAACAAATATAAAAAACCACTTGCCATTTGGTTCTTTTTGGTGTTTTGGTCAGGCAAAGGTCAAGTAAAGCTGAAAGGTGACCAGCACTGCCTTTAGCACTGGTCAGAGCCCTGTGCACCAGTGCCACATGGCAGAGTCATAAATAAACAGCTGCACAAACCTGTGCCACACTTCATTTTCAGATTTAGACTGTACCTGTTCCTGTTTATATTGCTGCTTTTCCTTTTGAAGAAGAAAAGGGAAAGCCTAACATCAATCAACCTCAACTGAAAAACTAATTTACAAGCATGAGTTACTGTTTTCTCATGAAACAGCAACATTAAAGTCTTGGTGATGGTTTTTTATATGCCCATTTCAATGACATTTTACAACAGTTAATAAATTTTATGCTGTATTTGATAGGGTTAAGGTTGTGGCTTACTGGTTGTGTGGAAAATCTCAATGCCTAATAAAAAACATTTTCTTGGAAAAAAAAATAGGATTTTGGGAAGAAATCTTCAACCTTGATTGCAGACAAGTCACTTTCAGGATGTTAAGCATAAGTTATGAAGATTTTTTTTTAATAGAAAAGATTTAATTAAAACACCCATAGCCATTCTCTTGTCTCACATTCTTGTAGTAGTTGGGCTAAAATTATCCGGCTAAAGTGAAGAGGTCAGGCCACAAACACATTTTTCACAGAGAAGCGAAAATAAATGCAGGCACCCAACAGTATGAAAAGTAAGCTCACCACTTCTTCTCCTACTACCTACATTTATTGATGTTCAAAGAAGTCCATGACAGCTGCATCAGGCCCGGGGTAAGGGCATCCTCAATTTGTCCTATCAGTGGCTTCATCAGAGGTTTCAGCACAACAGGGATCCTATTCAGATGTTCCTTGTAACTGATCAATAGGTTTTGGAGTCTGAAAGACATCATCATGGTTATAATGTGCCTAATTCAGATATTTGAAACACACAGAATTTTGGACACATTTTCTGTTAATAAGGTTTGCAAGCTCTGATCCCATCGTAGGAAGATTCCAGCTCTTCCTAACTCCAATCAGGCCTCTTGGTCCTTACCAACAGAATAAATAAGTACCAACAGAAGAAATAAGTACCTCCAGCAAAGTGACTGTGATCAATTGGTGGGATTTTTCTCACAAGAAAAATTATTTACAATTTAAAAAAAAATAGAAACAGGAAACTGAAAACATGGTATTTTTGCTTCCATCTTCTCATCTCACAAGAAAGGGCATGAAATTACCTGCCTATAAGAAAAACTAAATGCAAACAACTTAGAACCCCAAATACCAAAGAAAAAGAGCCCAAATTCTGAAACAAGGCTTACCAATATAATTCCATGAAAATGGAGCTACACAAAGAAACTGCATAAACAAGAGTTAGAAGCAAATATAATTCAAAGGTCAGGTACATAATGGGCTCCTTACAAGAACTGCTGCAAAAACAGCTGTGTTCTGCACCAGATTAAAATCATGACTTTAGACATTGTTACAAACCATATACTGAGATAACCCATTCACAATATATCCAGAACTGTTTTTTAAATGTTGTTAATCAAAAATCTACACCCCCTTAATATTTCTTCTTTGCTTGGGGAAAGAAGGAAAAATCTTCAGTATTAAGGTTTTTTCAGAGTAGAAGGTAAGTTTGGCTTTCTTTTTGGCTTTCTTTTTTTAATGTAAACATTTTCTATTCTTTTTTTCCTGTTGGATGGCAAAATTTGGGGCTGTTGCTTTTTGGAAGTCTGTAGCACACAGAGTTTGCCTTGCGCATTAAAAATTTATGGTTAGTTGTCCATGAACACTCCACAGAAAATCAATGAAAAATTGTAAGACTGAAATACTGACAATTTCAACAACAGAAAAATAGAGGAGGGGTTGGAGTATTTATGAAAGTCTTTAAATTTCATCCCCTTTTGTCCAATTCTAATTAAGAAATGAAGAACACTCCTCACAAAGCATTGCTTTTTTAAAACTGAACATCCCTGTTTGGAGAGTTCTAGAATTAACAACCAGCATCCCTGAGAATGAAAAAAGTCTTGCAGCAGAGATTTGGACTGTTACAAGACACAGAAAGAAATTATTTTATATCAACAAAAGTGAATTTAGATATTCAACATGAGAGACCAAGTTATAACTTAGGTAACGTATTCATGTTTACACATGTTTGGGTTGTGCAGTAATCAAATGGTAAATTCCAGCTTATTTTTCTAACAGGAAAAAAAGATCTTCTGATACTAAGTATAATATTTTGGAGTGTAATTGCTACATTAGAGTGCACAGATGCACTCTAACAATAATAATAGCAGTACCTAGGAGCTCCACTTAGAGACCAGCTGTTGAAGTAACAAAACAAAAACACGTAGGCGTTTCCAAGTAATGAGATATGTGTGTAAATAGGAACAACTGCACGTTAATATGGAAATACAGGGGAAAACAATTAAAATTCAATTAAATTCCATCAAAGAGAAAAATTATAATAAATCAAAAGTAATATATGCAACAGACTCAAAGGTGGGGATTCCCACTTGCAGACGAGAAACAAATCCAAAAAGTGTTCACTCACTCCCTTTGATGTCTTTTAATCTGTTCTTCATCTGCACACAAGCCAAGGACAACATCTGGAACTTCAAATTGCATTTTTCTCAGGTATTTTGTCTCACAAAGTACTTCTAGGACCATTGGGTCTAAGTTTACAAATAATTCCTTCATGTAGCAGTGAAAAGAAGAAATAGAAAATAAGACACTAGTTTGATACCTACATGTAGTGTGATATAACTGGATCATATAAAGAGATGTAGACGATTGCAGAGGATTTTTAAAATATTCACCATTGTTTCTTCTTCAAACTCCTCCAGAAATATACGGGTTTCCCAAAGTATTAATCAACCAATATCTTACACTGATTTCTATTTCTTGTGACTCCTTCACTGTGCCCTAACCACTTGGCTCCCATGACTTCTCAAGTTTAATTCTAGTTCTGCAGCTACATTCTCTGGAAGTTAATTTGCCTTTTCATCTCAGCTTCTCCATCAGTAACTAGGGAGAAATATTGTGAAGGTTAATCTCTACACTTCTGGGGGCACTAAATGTTTTAAAGATGCTACATAAATTTGAAAACTATGTTCTAGTTGTCCATTATGGAATCATTAGTACAAAAAATGCCACATCTTGACCATAATTTATCTGCGCTACAGGAGAAAAAAAATCTGTGACGTAAGGATAGTAAAATTTTCTGCCTCAGCAATTAATTTTGAAAGCACGTGAATGAATTATTGCAATATATTCAACACAGTGATATTTATCACTGCAGAAATGACCATGACCTAATGAAAAATTCCTTCCCTGACTACAATTTTGGTTAATATAGAAAATAAACAAGGAAACAATATCTAAAGAATGTAGATAAGTCAGTAGTAGACATGTATTTGCTGGATACTGCCTCTTTTATAACCTGCATAAGACAGAAGCCTTATGAAGAAGAAACATTATGAGACGTATCATAAATAAACACAAAAAAGAAAAAATATTTCAACTGAAGTAGCTAATTTTTTAACCCTATTTAGTTTAAGATTACTTCCATGCTTTCTTTTCTATCCATGATATGATTAAAGTAGCATGTTAATACTAAATCATGTAACAGTAATACAAAGAATAGATCATATTTACCTTGGTTTCTGGGTGCCTGACAAGTAAGGAAGCACATAGAGCATTCCTAGCCTGGTCAGCGAACCTGCACCAGGCCCTATGATAAATAACCTCAAATTCCAAAAGAACTGCAGCCATTTTATTATAGTTCTTGATAACTTTTTTCATTTCCATTGTCTGTGATTTAGGGGGAAAAAAAAGAAAAAGCATCACTTAAACAATTCAATGAGTTTAACACAGTAGAAAGGCCCTCCACTAGGCTTTTCCTCTCCACGACAGGAAAACAAAAGAAATAGAAATGTCTAAATTATTCTGTTTTAGAGACAAGATAAGACATAGAAACATAGCAATATATTTGGTAATTCAATTATTAAGTAGTATTCAAGTGCTCTAAGCAACATAACTCTTTTCCTGATTTTTCCTTCCAGTCTTGTTCATAGAACAAAGTCTGTATTATGACATATATAACGCACTAATGGCCCATTGAGAAAGGTAAACAAATGATCCCACTGTTGGGATGAGCTTCGATACAAGCTGCTAGAATAGTGAGTGTAGAAGCATATAAGTAAATTGTCTGTCTGTTAATAACATCCTTGAAACCTTAGGATAAATCTTCCTCTGCTAATTTCCAACCTTCAAAAGTGTGGTTTTCTTTTTAAGGAACATCATTGGATGGTCAATTTTTCTGAACAACTGCTGAGCCCACATAATCTTCCCTGTTACCTAAAACACAGAAGATATGAGGTTATATTTTCATTAACTTAAAAACAGTCAAGAAACAAAGTAATTTTTCTCTCTCATTTACTTCATTCTTACTGGTGGTATATTACGTGGTATAGGTGGATTTTCCTTTTCCTTCTGATAGAGTTTTTGAATAAACTCTAAGTCTTGGCTGTACTGTTGAAGCACAATGGTATACTTCTCGTTTAGATCAATATTATTTTGTCCTATTTGTTCAAGCTTCATCAGAAATCCCAGCATCTGCTCAGTCTAAAAAGGAAGATGGAGCATTTACTTCAGAACATAACAGTTTGGAAAGTCATTGTCCATAAAGTATTTTATTAATTTTGAATATGCTGTGTTAATTTGTAAGTAGTTTTCTAAGAAATACAGAAAAATCCATCCAGACAAGTTCGTGAATTTTATATTTTGCCCCACACAGGACATACCACTGTATAAACCAAGAAACTGTTATCACTACAGTTTGGATTTTTTTCTGACTCTCAAATCCTCACTCCTTTTTTTCAGCAAACAGTTGTGGTAGAACACCTACACCTTTACTCACACTTCATTAACATCTCACATCTGATCAGGGTCTTATCCAATGAACAATATTGACATTAAGAAAACAGATGACATTATTTCATTACTCCTGCCAGTGAAACAGGAATGACTTAGAAATGCAACAGGAAACACCAGGACGAAGAAAGAAAATGAACTTCAAAATATAGAGCCATAAAATTGGTATGGGAAGACGGAACACACACTTGGCACCAAGTAAGAATAAACATTCCTTTACAGCACTTCTAGAAGCAACTTTTATAACATTTGTAATAGGTTTGATATCCTCCAATGTTATCTCAGGCAGCCACAGCACAGTACAGAGTACTGGCAGTAATGAAGGAGCTTAGGAGGAGCTATGGGTACTCAGCCCTTCCGAGCACCAGAAGAAGGGGTTTGCATTTGTAACCTTACTTACAGTTACGGTCTTCTCAAACCAGGAATCCACAAATTCCTGTATAGATTCATACAATGCTGCAATTTGGTTCTTAAATTCAAGGTAATCTTTTTCAAACTAGAATAAAAGCAAAAGAAAAAAATAATCTATAATGCTGTTTTCATCTTATTAAAAAAATCCTTTCTGTGAAGCTTTTCAGGAATCTGTTCTGTCTACCCAGTGTGTGTGCTCAGCACCACATTAGAAAGAACAGGAACAACACCAGCAGCAAAGGCATTTACACTAAGCAAAACATACAAAACATAAGCAGTGCTAGGTTAAATGATTAAAGCCTCATCTTCATGAACACAAAGGAGCACAGAGGAACACAGATAGGCCAAGGAAAACTCATAACCTCATCAGAGAGAACAAAGCACACTCACCAGCTACTTGCAGCCCTGCCACAGGAGAGTGCTCAGCTCACTGAGCAGGTATGAAACCCTCCAAAGGCGAGCAAAGTGCCAGGCTCTCTAGAGCATCTTGCAGACTAATGAAGGTGGTCACCAAATTTGGCAGCTCCTACAAGTAATTTGGGTACTCATCTGTAACAATTTTTTCTTAAGAGTCTAAAATACTGAGGGCCTAACAAAAATAATGCAATGTAAACTTCTCTCAAAGAGAGCACTGCACAAGCTTGGGAAGACAGTACATAATAGACATTGCTCCAAACATTTAGGTGTAGAGAAGTCATGCCATTTTTTAACCCCTCCAAATGCCAGTGAACAGTAAATGCCCACTTTCAGGTAGGAGCCCCGCAGCAAATATTAGAGAAACATATGCCACCAAAGTCGGAAAAAAGACAAAAGTACTCCCGAGTTAAATGTTTAAAGAAAGGTTAATGACAGTGGCAAGCTCTGGTTCAGGAAGGCAGGAGAGTAAGTCAACACTTCTAGAACTTCTATTATGAGGTCTCTAACCCTGCAAAACAAGCAGGCTATAGCTCAAGAAAAGCAGCTCATTTCCAGCATGTACAGGATTAAAACATGAGACTGGAGAATTTGAAAAGCCACTTTTGTTTTTATCATTCTGTTCAGCACTGGGAGTGATATCATTCCCTTCTCCCTCTAAAATGTGCAATTATGTGCCTTTATTAACTTTGCTATAACACTGCCATTACTATTTTTTTAATAATATTGAGTAACACTTACAATTAGACAAACAGTATTTGGTGTGTTAACATACCTAAACTAGTTTTCACTCTGCAGTTCAAAATACATATATCTCAAAACAATCAGGCTTAGGAAAACTAGTTTGTACCATAACCTATCACACAAAACCTAGTTTACAAAAAGTTAACAAAAACATTACCCTAACACTTCAAATTGTATTAAAAGATGTGAGAGTATTGGTATTATTGTTACTGCAAAATAATATATGCATTTTTATAATATGCAACATTCTTTGCATAACTCCAGTGAAAAGCAGGGAATCAACAGAGTGATTGTCACACAAGTGCTGAATGTAAGTACCTCTTTTTTCCTGTGGTCCAAAACATCATACTGTTTGGATTTTGTATTTGTAGCAATGCTGTGGTATTGAGTAGTAATCTTGTCAATGCCTTCTATTTTTATACTCTGGAGATCTAAAAGGCTTTCCATAGTATTGCTCATATCTGAAATTTTCTCCAAACGTTTACAGAAGGTCTCAAATTTTCCAAATATGTAGTTTTCACTAACAATAAAAAAAAAAAATCCAGAGGGATTTCTATGAAAATCTCTTTGCAACAGATTTTTATTTAACCCACATATACTCTACCAGAGCTGCTATCAAGTTACACACACACACACAAAACATACTGTAATGATTACATATCAACAAAATAAAATTTAAACTCATGTATATAAATCAGAAAATACTTAATACTTACATATGTCAATTAAAAGCCTTTATCACATTTCACAGGAGTAACTCTTTCAAATAAGATATTTGCAGGAGAAGAAAATGTGAATGCACAATACCAAGGAATGCCCCATGATTTAAGTGCCAATACATGTAAAACACTCCTTGGCATTGTGATGCCAAGAATCCAGCTCAAAGCTGACTGAATTCCCTGAGAGTGTTTTCACTTATATTCATGATTCAATTTTTTTTTTATTTACTACCCTACATATATATTTGTATTCAATTAATAAATCCATAAATTCTGCTGCAGTCCCATTGGACATGCGTTGGATCAACAAGTGACTGGCAGAAACCTGGTTTATTCCTGACTAAAAATTAAAAAAAACACTCTGCAAGGTCATCTTCTGATTATAAAAATTACTTATTTTTAATTGAATATTTAGCTTTTCTGTTAGCCAGCAGATATAATTACATCTCATTTATAAATTGTACTCATCGATATGATTCAATATTGGAGTGAATTATTTACCTGATATCAAATTGCCTGTCACTTGGATTTTCCTTTAGATCCTCCCTAATTTTCTGAAAGGATGCTTGGTACTTTTCTTTGAGAAAAATGCATTGTTGTATCCTCTTTAGCAATTCTTGCCTGAGGAAGAAAATACAGAAGACAGAGAATCATCCTAAGTCTTCAAAAGAGTATAGTCTTCAAAAGAGTATAAATAAAAATAAAATATTTTTGTCACATATGCAATTTTGCAAAATAAGAACACAAAATTATACACTACATGAAAAACACTCAAAATATGATGGTTTTGAGTCAAAAGTTTTTGCCTTGAACCTGTTATTTAGATTGGATATTTTTATCTTGGGTTTTGTTGTCACCAACCTAAAATTGCATGGCATAGTCCACAGAGGATGTGTACCGGATTAATGCTGGCTACCGAATGCTTGCAGTTTGGCCATTACTCATCTTCTGTACTGAGTATTGCTGATAAGTTTTCCTTTGTTTGTTTCTTTGGCTTTTTCCTAAGCAGACAAGACTGGAAAAGTATTTTTCCACACTAAAATAAGGATGAGGAGACTTTTTTTTCTTTAAAAAGATACACCAGGAAAAACTTAGTTCCTAAGGCCACAGATAGTTACATCTTACACAGAGTTGCTCATTAACCCTGAGGTACCACATGAGATACATAGATGAGGCATGGAAACAAGCGATAAGCCATTTGCCCAGAGCTGTTCCTCCACTTTGGCTTTGTCTTTCATCTTCTAAAAGATTACTGGGAATTAAAATGATAGTCAAATTTATAGGCTGAAACCATTAACTGGAACAAACTTTTGCAGGGATGGCAGATTAACTAAATGAGTAGAATGTCTCAAAAATAAATTCAGCTAGAATAAACGAAAAAAAAACCATAATATTCTACTCTTATTTACATTAATTCTTCACAATAAACATAACCAGTACTTAATTGACTACAGGTAATTTCTGAAAAGTTCCCTTTATCTACACCAAAATACAGGAGGAATCAAAATTGTTAGATTTACTTTTATGTCTCCTAGACTCTTAGCTCAATGTCACTTTGATTTGGCTGGAATTTAAGCAGAGACATCCTGACTATTTGCTTTGATGAAGCTTGTAACACCTTTTCATTTTCATGCCAATATCTTTTATCTTACTCCAGTTAGACTATTCCAAGAGACTGTTCCAATTATTAATTTTCTAGTTGACAACTTCAGAGAGTTTCATCTTAACTTCTCTCTAAGAGGGTTTCTCACTTCTTTTTTTGCATGAAAATAATTTCTAATAAATAACTGCTCTTATATCCTGTGTTACCTGCACTTGTCATCCCTCAGATACACTTGTTCTACCAGTGACATCAGCATTCACCACCCAATGAACAAGTTTCATACAAACACCTCTGTGCTTCCATACTTACGCTGAATGTACAAGTAGCTGTAGAGCAGCTAACTCATCCCTTCCCTGAAATGTCCCACAATACAATGAGTTGTGATTTTGATCCTGCTATATATTGTTCCCTTCCTCAAACTGACTTTCATGTCCAGTAATAGAAAAATACAAATCTTGGATGGAATTTTGCCAGTCTGTCCTTGGAGCTTTTTTATGAAGTATTTCAGCCTCCAGTTCCAATTTCTTAAGTGTGTTTTGCTCTAAAAGAATCCATGTAGACAATATATCGAATGTTTTATACTAGTATCTCACACAGTTTCCATATAACAGTTTTTTTCAAACAAATTTTTAAATTTGTTTTTGCAGAGTACTTAATTCTACACAGAATCAGTAGTTACCAGCTTAAAATTAACATAGGAATCTGTAGGAAGACAAAGGGCTACTTAAATTTACCTATTAATAATCTTGGTAATTAATCTGCAATTTTACTTCTAATGTTAACAACAGAAGATGAAATTATTAAAATTCTATCACCTGTCCAGGTCCCAGATTTTTGAAACACCTTCACACAGATAGGTCTTGCATGTGTTAATCATTTGATTGGTGATTTTAAGAAACAAGGATGTCATGTGCTCTGATGTGTTGTAGTACGGTGATGCACAGTAGATCATAAAGACAGTGCTCATTAAACTGGGAATGTGTTCCATCACTATTACCTATAACAGCAAAACAAAGGGAAAGACAGAAATCTGAATTTCCTGAAATTTAACACGATGAAAAGTGTGACAGCTCTGGGAATATGTTTATCAGTGGAGAAACATCTTTTTGTGTTTTTGTCATTATGAAATCCAATTCACTAGCGGGTACCTATCACACCTTGACCAAGACAAAAAGCATGGGAAAAGGGCAATGAATAGACGAATATGTCTTTTACAGATTGGGGTTTTCCACAGGAAAACCAGAGGCTTTACTCTGCTTGGCCATGGCCTCCAATATAAGGAGGTGCTGTAATCTGCTTTGCAGAGGAACATACTACCTGAGGAAAAGAGGTCATACACTGCTGGAAAAGAGTTGGATTTCTGTAAGAAGGACAAGAAGAAAGTTGGCCTTGGCTCATTTTGCCTAGATCTGTACAGAAGAGAAATCCAGAAGGGGGAGGCAAGGCAACAATAATCTCACTTTTACTGGACACTATACTGGAACTATAGAGTTTTCTGTCCCATGGAAATATTTCAGAGAAATGCATTCAAGCCAGATACATTGAGAACCCAGAACATGAGACTGGTCTAGAAAAGGATAAAAAAAGTATGGCATCTAAAAGTATGACAGAACAGTGAATATTTGCAAAAGAAGTGCAGTGTAAAATAGCAGAATGTATTCAAAAGAGATCAAACACTGAAAATATCATTTAGAAAAATTGTTACCAGCTGGATTATGTGTAAATGTTCCGAACTATGCAAGCCTGGACAATTTTGTCTAGTGTCTGTATAGTTAAAATTCACGTTCTAACTTAAAAAAAATGAACGCTGAAACCCATTTGGTTATGAAAATAAGATTTTATTAATGAGGATGACAGTGCTACCTAGAAGAGAAACAGCTTTAACCTGTAAAATAAGTGGAAGCTGACCGGTTTCAGCTCAACCCAAGGTTTAAGATAATTTTCTTACTTTTGCAATAAAATAATCACAAGTAATTCCTAACTAAAGCATGCAGACAGAAGAGCTGCATTTGTGAGACCCAAGCTCACAAAGGCAATTCAGCTCATTACTAGGTTACAAAAAACACTATATGTTGCTTAGTTTTTTTCATACCCTTCCATTATCTTCTAGAATGCTAACTACTTAAAAAAAAAAGGTATTATCATCTCTGGTTAATTCAAACTCAGTAAGCTCAATTTACTAATGCCTAAGGAGTTAAGCTGTCCACTAATGATTAAGTAAAAGAGTTAAATATGAAAAGGAAAAGTAGCGTTTTTACAGCAACAAAAGCCCTTCCTTTTTTTCCTGAATTTCATATTAAGTGCCTTTACAGTACTTACAGGTGAAGCATTGGCAAGTGGTCCAAAAAATTTATCCAATGTATATAAATATCTCACATTGTCTTTAGCTTCATTGGCAGCAATTGTTATTCTACCATCCTAAAGGGATGAGAAAAAAAGAAAGGAATAGGATTATTACTGTGAAATTTTTCTTAACAGGTTCTTTCTTTTTTACAGCACATAAGGCTGTGATTAAATCTTGCAAACAGTTTCCCACAGAAGTGCTTTCAAATATGGTATTTATTTTTCACATAAGAAATAACTGCTTTTACATGCAAAAATTGGTAAGATCTTCAAAGGTCAGCACATTTTGGATGTGGTTTAAAGGAACTCCTTCCTTAGACTTCCAAAGCTTTTTTCTCCTCGTGATCCAACTTAGATTTTAAAATGGTTTGGCACAGGACCCAATCTACAGAACTTAGACAAGATCCCTGAAATGTTACCAGGGTAACATTTTACCAGGGTAACTGTTTAATAAATACTTGTTAGGGACAAGTTCACAACTAATGCCTGTACAGCCTTATGTTCATGTCAGGTGGAACTATCCACTACTTAGGGGGCTAGTTCATAGGAAGAAATAAATCTAGTTCATCATCCTCGACTTGTACTGGATCTGTACAGACACTTTCATCCAAATTCCATTTACCATAAAAGTCTGCAAGTATAGTAATCACAAAATCAAAAACTTCTCCTGGTCTATTCTCAAAACAGTAGAATACTTTCTTAAGCAATAGGATACCTACATTCTGGGGATAGGGTGTGTGGGGGTCACATTGACTACATATGATCTACAGCTTATTTTCTGGCTTGCCCACAATTCTGCCTGATAAGTTTATGTTACAGATATCCACTTATATGAAGTAGCAGTCATGCCACTAGAAGTCCGCTCTCAACAATTCTAAAAGCATTATGATGGACTTTCAGACTTCTACAGTTGACCTGCACAGGGTTCAGCTTGTCAGAGACAGAAAGATATTGTATTGCTTCATTGCTTTACTTTCGCACAAACTTTCCACCTATAATGTTAATAAAAGACACATTACAAAAGCACAGACATCTTTTCAAGTTACCTATTTAATTTCAGAATCATTGATGCGATATGTTCCAACAAATGGATAATAAATCATTATCAGTGGTGAATTATCAGTGGATAATAAACATTGACAGTGTAAAACCAGCACAAACACTCAAAGTTTTTATTTTCAGCATTTTGTTCAGTTCTATATATATTACAAATACAGTACTGTAATAATTGAAAATTCTAATTAGAAAGTAGTGATTACCAGTTCCTTCCACTGCTTTAATGTCTTTGATCTTGCTGCCTGAAGAATACTTATAATTTTCTTTACTCTTGAACTCTTGATCTCATCTAAAAGGCTTTGAAGAAAGAAACATTTAATACTCTCTCTCTGGAATAAAAGTTACACTTATTTTTAAAAATTCCTTTTTTTTTAAGACTCTGTGAGAAATAATGCAGAGATTTCACCTGTTAAATGATGACATTCTCGACTTCCAGTGTTCAGTTCTGCAGATGGACCAGCATCATCAGCTTCTCTTCTAATTTGTTCACTCTCCACTAAAACATGTCTAATCTGTTTGATCCAAATCATGACCACTTCTTCAAGTTTCTCAGTGACCTCTATGTTAGTGCCTTCAAAACAATAGAATTGGACAGTTTTATAAGCACCAAGAAGTAAAACAGAAATTTTAACTACAGAATCGAAGTGTTCTTTTTGAACATAATCTGACACTATGTAAATTCTGTATATTTGAATCACCAACCAGCAGGAAAAGATTAAGACTGTGACAACAAGATACTCATATTTGTGTCTACCTACTTCGTTACTATTGCATATCCTTTCCAATGGAAACAGAAATACAGAGAGTTCATAAGAAATGGTAGAAAGCTATTGTTGAAAGAGACATAACTACTCTTTTTCTTACAAAAACATATATGAAATTTTTTTTTTATAACTACAGTTTTTATCCACAGAGTCAGACAGCATTGGATAGATTTTTCCCAGTATTAAAGGAAGTGAATAGTGCACACACTAGTATGTGGATTCACTCAGCAACTACTTGGCTAGTAAACTAGGAGGGATTCAGAAAACTGCTTGCATGATATGTCAAGCAAATACCTAATCCTTTAAGATCTATGAACTAAAGTATGGGCAAATGATTGATGATCTTGTAATTAAACAAACCTGTTAAGAGTAAGCAGAAAAATGTCTACAGCTCAGGGAAGATAAATTAATCCTTCAAAGTGAATTTTTACTAATGACATAACATTTATTTTATAAATAGCATCATTGTGTTTGCTTTGGTGTAGGAATTACTCACCTGCAGTTATGTAGTCAGATGGATTCTGTAAGTTTCTGATATAAATATCAATATCCACTTTTGTGAGCTGAATTTTATCTTCTATATTCTGTCTAGATGATGACAAAGTACTCACAAATTTATCCACTGCATACAGAAACTCTTGTATCTGGCTGTTCTTCAAGCCTTCTTTCACAGCTCCCCAGTTCTGATTATTTTATGGTTTATGTAAAAACCAAAAAAGTGAGGGTCATGCTTCCTTTTGTTTTCTGACCACATAAGGTATTTTTTATCAGAAAAGTACTTCTTATTCATGGCAGTATAAAAAGATCTATCAACATGCCCTTCAAAATACACTCATCGATACTTTAAAGTGTGCATTGATTTAATTATTCTGTTAGACAAGAAGAGACAAACAAGCAAGAGGCTCTAAGAAATAAAAGTCTCTGACTTCACTCTGACTTGACTGAAGTCAGCTGTCACTGATTTCACACTGGATTGTATTCTGTTTAGTTTTATTTTTCTCCTTCTGAACAGAGAAAACAGATTCTAATCTCCCTTTCTGCTACTGGGGAGAGAAAATGAGAGTGTATGCTGTGTAACAGCACACAACACCAACATTCCCAGCAGACAGTGAGCTTCTTTGTGTTTGCCACTCTGAACGTGTGCTTCCACAGGCAACTGAACAAACTGTGAGGCTTTATGAATGCCACAGAATAAGGACAAGTCAAAGAAGCTGGATATTCTAGATATAACACTGTTCTTGCTGTCCATGCTCCAGAATAAAGCCATGGATTGATCCCCTGTGCTGCCAGGAGGACTTGACACTTCTTCCACTCCAGGTTTAATCTGATTTTCATAAAGTCATCACAGCTTTACCTTGATACAGTTGCTGTGTTATATTCTCCTTTGTCACAATAATTAAAGCTGGCACTATTGCCTGAAAATAAACAATAGCTATATGAATTTCAAACATTTGCATATACACAAATTGCATGACTCTGGTAAAGGCCTATATTAGACTTTTATCTTCTTATATTCTCTGTTCTAGGTCCAACAGATGCACAAACATAACTGCAGCAGCAACATGCCTTACTTCCACATGTTCTTGGGGAAAAAAGGCAGATTGTTTGATTACCTGTTGGTATTTAAGTGCTGGTATCATGATCTGTGACAAGAAGAATTCTAGACCCTGAAGGATATTTCCATTAGTACAATCAAACATCCCAAAATTCACCTCCTTTGGGAAGAAACAAAAATTAGCACAATGCATGTAAATTTATACAGCATTACACTATTTGAGTGAGTGAGATACGTAGAAGACATTCGTAGCCCATAACTATGTAACATGAGTACCTCTGAAAGTCAGAAAAGGCTGTTTATACACAAAGAACTATGAGAGGCTGGAAAACCTCATGTTAGATTCAAGAATTATCTTTACTTTAGAAGTCTAAAAGATACAGCTTAAGTGCAGCATTTTAATAATTTAGGCTCATTACTTAAAATAAAATCTTCCAGTTTAGGTCTTTATTCCCTATTGTCATTAAAATTTATATTTTAATGACTAATTAATAATGATTTTTATTTATTAAAATCTTGGGGTTTAATACTGCAGTAGCTAATTTATAAATCATTAGAATTCTACATTATCACAAATAGTTACTCTTATGGAAAAAAGCTTCTGTTAATCATACAACTAGACATTTTCATGAAAGCATTCCCCATTTTTTTCTGACTCCAGTTGCATGAATAAAAGTCTGAGGAAAATATGAGCATGTGAATACTGCATGATTTTGCTCTGACCTGGGAGACATTTGATGCAGTTATAACTTCATCTGATGTTCTCAGGAAAAATGCACAAGTTCCTGTAAAGTCCTGTAAATATAGGGCCAAATGCATACAGTTAAAAAGAATACATGTATACAGTAAAAGTAATATACTTTAAAATTTACCTACCCTAAAAATGTGCTGAAAACAAAACTGTAAAGAATCAGTTACTCAAAAAGATCATGAAACTGTTTGCAGAATATTTGAAAATCTGTCCTTCTCAAATCGAATACTTTTTTTTCCCTGTCTGACACAAGAATGTCAAAAATGCCCTTTTGTACAGACTGGTTAGGTGTTGCACCTCTACTAAGAAAATGCAGTTTTGGGAGAGCTTGTGAGTGTGAGCTAGGCTATTTCCTATTATTGAATGATGCTTATTTTATCTATTTATCCATTAAGCTTAATAACAAACCTAATAATAACTCAACTGCAACAAATTTGAAAAGCCATTCTAGTTGGCCCAATTGGCAGAGGAACGAACCTCACTCTTCCCCTGAAAGCAAGAAAGAATTCTTCTGCTATGTCTTTTCTGGCATTATAATGTTAACATAAGCTCTTTGGGGCTAACAAGAAACAAAAACAACAACAACAACAATGAAAACCAAAGGATCACCAGGCGTTTTTCAAAGACCATTGTATATGAAGAGCCGATTTCCCCCAAAAGAGCTGGAAAAAAACAAAAATAATCAAAAATCTTAATATGCTGTTGACTAATGCTTAGATATTACAGGGAAGAATTTATTATAAGAATTTGAATGGAAGAAAGGATTTATTAAAGGCATTTTTTTAGTAATGTGCAGTATTATTTTATGAAAGGGCATAGAAAACCACTGAAGAATTTCACTTTTAAACTACAAGTGCACAAGCCCTGGCAAATACTTAACATGCAGTCATTAAAAAAATGTTAGGATCTGCAATTTTTTAACAAGGATTTATTTGACCTGCTCTCCTCTCAGATAGTGAAATCACTACTTCTTTACTGATGAAGGCCAGCCTCAGCTCAACAAATTCTGGGAGACCCTGCATTATGAGAACAGAGACTAAGTACTTAAATACCTATCCAAGAATTACAAAAAACTGAATAACACTGCAGAACTGTTATGCCTTTCAATATTTTACTTTTTAATGTCTAATCTAATGAATTTTTTCAACCATACCTCAGTGGAACCCATGGTAATAAATAACTTCTTCTGAGGCAAATTGTTTGTTGACCCATCTGGCCTCACTGATGCATTCGACTTTTGCTAGAAATTAAATTATAAATAAGAGGTTAATAAAATAAAAACTATATTATACAAATACTTCACCCATTTGAATACGTGAATTATAACTAAGTCCATGCTGATTCAGTTTGTAATTCCCAGATAGAAATCATGAGGATTGCATTCTCTGGAGAGTAAGCTTTGCCTGAATCCCAATAAACAGTTTCACAGCCCTGTCCTTTCAGGGAAAAAAAATAAACAAAACAAAACAAAACAAAAAACAAAAAACAAAAACAAAAACAAAAACAAAACAAAAACAAAAACAAAAAACACAAAAACAAAAACACAAAAAACCCCCAAACAAACAAAAAAAAAACCACAACAAGAAAGGAGAAAAGTCTCAGAAAAGATAATGAAATTAAATCTGAAGTGATTCCTAGGGAAACTTCCTCTATGAAGACAAACTGAATGTCTCACAGAAAGAATCATCTTTGAAGCAACAAAAAAGCTTAAACCTAATAAAGACCTGCTTCCCTCCAATTATGTGTCATATATTTTGGAAAATAAATTGTTGAAACTTGGAAGAATGTGACAGAAAATAATGCAGAAGAAGCTTGCAGGTATATTTCTCTTTAAAGTCGAGGAGAGCCTTCTTCCTAGAAAGTCAAGTGTTCAGCTCCTGCTAGACTAAACATGTGATGTGTGATACACAGGGGCGGCTCCTCACTTCCACCCCAAACCAGCATCTGATGACCCCTACACGCAGTCTCAAGTGAACATCAAGCACCTAAGATAGTGAAAAAGAGAGGTGAAGAGGTGAGAAGCAGCAAAGAAAGGATCTTTGATAAATCTTGATAAGGACATGCCTACTAGGCAGGCCAATAATCTGCCCTGCTCAGTATTTTGTCTCCAAGAACAACACGGCAAGCACATCTAATACTGCCCTTGAGTAAACTCCAGTTCTCCAGTGTGCTTCAAACCAAATTGTTGACAGAACAGTCAAATTAATGAGATCTCTTCACTCATCAAAATGTGGTGGAAGATGCTAGAGATGGCATTCATACTTTCCATCAGACACATTTTTATGCTATGATGCTTCTGAAACAGAACTCCCATAAATTAATGTTTTTATGGTAAAAAGGGTCAAAATAAAACAAAATTAAATGCAGCAATTAAACGTTTCATTTAACCCAGGCTGGGCATTTATTTCTGATTTGTCAGTTAAGGAAAACAATGCCAAGATTTTTAGTTTCATCTTGATTTAAGTCAGAAAATAAGACATTTATCCCAGAAATGTGTTTGCCCAGTCCCAGTGAAGCAAAAAACTGATTAAACTGCTTTGACAGCAGAGCTCATTCTGTGCTTCACAAAGTCTCTAAGCAATTCCAGTAACACTCAAAAGTTCTTTTAATTTATCTAGGTTATAATGATTCTGCAATTCATTCTGCATTTAGCTGATGATCAAGAATTATCAATCAGTTTTTCTCCTCAACGAACCCAAAATACCACCACAGGGTGAGTTAGCTCTCCCTACCATGGCTCCTCACTGACGTAATTTGAAAGGACTGATGAAGGACTTCTGCAGTTCTGGAAGCCCACAAGAGCTGTGTTAGACAATGTCAAGGTCACTTGGCACCTTCTGATATCACACACTCAGTGGAACCCAAACAAATTATTTCACTCTTTATGCAGAGGTTTCTCCTTCTCAAAACTTAAAGAGAGAAAAGTACAACTTGGGGACCACAACTGCCTTATTTCTAGCCACAGTTTTTCAAGCCTATTTCCTGCAGAATGGGACAGACCTGAGCATGATGTCACCTTAATTTAGAAAGAAATTGCATTATTTTTCACCCTCTTGAATGAGTGCTTTGTCCATAGTGGAGTTGGTACAGTTCAAACCAAAAGAAAATGAACTGGTTCTTACACAGACAGTTCCTCCATTCCTATAATACTTATGCTAGCTAATCTAGTATTTTAAACTCTGAATACCATGAACATTTCGTGTCCATAATCTCTTTTGAATAATCACTTTTGAAATCTGAATTTTTTTATTCTACTTGGCCATTTTTAAGTTTTCTTTTGTGAAAACAAGAACAGTATCAAACTACGCCACAAGGCATCTTCCAATATCCACATAAGCCAAGATGGAAGTATTTCAACAGTGAGGTCCAAGTTCTTTCCACACTGGCATAAATAGCAAAAAAATAGATCCATTAAGATTTTTTGAATTTTGCAACAATCATGTGATTTTTTTTTTAAATGCAAATTTGCTTTTGCAGAAGCATTAACAGAAACATACCTGTAATACATCTTGATAAAAGAAGAGCAACTTTTTAAGTCCACTAGCGGCAAAGAATTGTTCTATTAGTTGAAACTAAAAAAAAAAAAAATTACAATTGTAGTTAATTGTGAGATAGTTTAAAAGCACTAAGCATTTTGGAAATATTTCTTGTAATAACAATTTAATTAATATTTACCTTGTCATCAGAAATAATAGTCTCCTCCACTTGCTGCTCACTCAAGTCTATTCCATCTGCTAATCTTGATATAATATACCTGTGTCTTCCATCTATCTGAGCTCTTCTCTCCTCTTTGGTTACTTTGGCTTGCTTGGCTAGTTCTTTTCTGCTTTCACTGGGAAGTACTATACTTTTCTTAAGAGTAGACTACAAAACAGAAGTTTGTAATAGAGAGATTATTTTTCCTCACTTAAGGTTTGTATTTTATATTGTTGATTTTTAAGCTGGTTTCATAAACTACTTCAAGCAGGAACACGAAAAAATTACAGGGGAAAAAAACAGTAATAATTAACTTGCTAGGCCAGAACTATTTCTCAGTATAAAGCTGCTATGAAAACAACATATCTGAAACTCCAGATCAGGATCTCAGAACCAAGTGTGGATCCATGCTAAGGTCACAATACAAATTTAGTACTATAACAGCTCTAATTCAAATCTCAGCCTTGTGAATCCAGGTTCCAAACTTCTATGTGTCCATATTCTAGATTTGGGATCGATCTCTATACTGCCAGCATTTTAATATATATAGTATCAAGTTATTTCCCTAAAGGAAATAAATAAACCAGATCACTATAAAATCAGTTACCACAGAAATAAACATACAATTGACCATTAATATACAGATCATATAAAGGTAGCAGCACAATTATAAAGAGGGAGATTTATGTAAAAAAAAAAAAAGGATTTTTCAAAATCTTCATATTAGTGTGAACAAGACTGAAAATAGATACAGTGGCTAACATTTTTAAGTTGACAGAAAATCTTCGGAAGCTATACGGAAAACTAAAGATTTGGGTAAATAAGTAACCACACTGATCATCTCTCTCTACTCTCTAGCTCCCATTGACATGAGTATCTGGGGTTTGGAAATGTCTGAAGTGTCTCTGTACCTTACAGTTTTTACTGGAGAGGAAAAAAAAAGATAAATTTCAGAATTTCCCAGTACAATACACTATTTGGAATTGTAATTAATCAATCCTACTCTTGGATTAAAAAGCAAAAAAGCTGTCCAACTTCCACCTTTGCTTCCTACCATTTGGTCTTACCCCAGACTCTGAATGGATGTTTTCCATCCACTCTTGCCTCTACCTGCACCTCTTAGAGAGCAGGAGACATTGACAATGTCTGAATACCTGTAGTTGCTAGTCAGTACCCTTCTGATATCTCTAAAAGCTAATTGTGATTCACCATGTAGTCCCCAACTCATCTATGTCAGTCTTTTATCATCTCTGGTTTCCATGTCAACAACTGGATCTCTTATTTTGCATATGCCTTCCCTGATGCAGTATGACCTTATTCAAGTATTCTTGAACAACATTAATTTTCATCATGGCAAAGAAAGGGTATTAACCAGTGGATGATAAAAAAATACATCAAAGAACCCAAAATCCCAGCAACACACATTGTGAGCACAGAAAGTCAGTGCCCAAATACTGTAGCCTTTTTTGAGAGGTTCACTGTTCGTTTTTCCTTGCAATTAACAGAGACTGAAGGACTCAGCATGCTTCAGTATTAGACAAGCTTTTATCAGTGAAGACTTAAAGAAAAATCTGTATAGAAGAACATTCAGTGGACAAAAGGTAGTTGAGTCACCACCTGCTTCAGAACAAAAACACTTGCCGGAAGAACAGTAGTCAAAGATGATCCTGTGACAGCAGATCCTAGCTCGGTGATCCTTGTCTTCAGGTTCCCTGCATGTCTCTGATATTTGCTTTCTGTCTCTAGTTAAAAAAAATTACAAGTTCTAATTATTTAAATACAAAAAATGCATTTACAAGACCTGCAGTGTTGTGTCTTCATATTTGCTAGCTAACCTCTTTTCACACTGGGGAAAATGAGACCATTTTATTTCTCAAAAAATGATATTTGCATCCCATCATTGGCAGCAAATAGGATCCCCAGTGGAGCATGCAGTAATGCTTATAAGCAGCTCACCAAACTTCCACGAATTACCGTTTAATCTATTTTATATAAATAACAAGATTGTGACTAAAATTAGAATTGTAATAGCACTCATTTCCATATAAATTTTCTATCAAATTGTATCTCTTTTCGCCTGATTAGTATATATTGTATACAGAGTCATATAATGGTTGAGCTTGGAAGGGATCCTGCTCAAGCAGAGTTACTTAGAACCAGTTGTCCAGGAATGTTTCCATACGGCTTTTGAGTATCTCCAAGGGCGGAGACTCCGTAACCTCCCTGGGCAATCTGCGCCAGTGCTTGGTCACCTTCACAGTGTTTCCTGATGTTCAGAGAGAACCTCCTGTGTTTCAGTTTCCCCCATTGTCTCTGGTCCCATCACTGGACACCATGGAGAAGAGCTTCACTCCCTCTTCCTTACACTCTCCCTTCAGGCATTTACATGCATAGAGAAGATCCCAGCTCTTACCCTTTCCTCACAGGAGAGGTGCTCTACTGCCTTCATTATTTTCACTGGACTCTTTCCAGTATATCCATGTCTCTCTTGTACTGGGAAGCCTAAAACTGGATACCTCCAGGAGAGGCCTCTCCAGTGCTGAATGGAGAGGATGGATCATCCCCCTTAACCTGCTGGCAATACTCCTTATGCACTCCATGGTATCATCAAGCTCCTCTGCCACCAGAGCTATTCTTGGCTCATGTTCAATTTGCTGTCCACTGGGAATCTCAGGTTCTTTCCTGACAATCTGATTTCCAGCTGCTTAGCCCTCAGCTAGTATTGCTGCATGGACTTGTTCATCCCCAGGTGCAGGAATTTTCTCCAGCCTCTCAAGGTTCCTCTGGATGGCAGCACAACCCTATGGTGCATTGGTCAACCCTCCCTTTTATGTGTTATCAGCAACCCTGCTGAGGGTACCCTCTTCCCCATCATCCAGATCATTAATGAAGATGTTGAATAGGACTGGACCCCGTATTGATCCTCAGAGTACACTGCACAAGTGCACAACTCCTATCCCCAGAGTACACTGCACATTAGCCTTCCTCTCTCTCCCAGTTACCATGAATATTTATTTATTCAGAACTCTCTAAAGTGATCCTCTTCCACAAGGTCAGTGAATACATAAGCAAAATGTACACAGGTAAGGGATGCACCCACAGGCACAGAGGGCAATGGCTATGTTCAATAACTTTTGAACTAACTAATTTAATCTATTACCACTGTTCAAATATTCCAGAAAAATGATACCATATTACGTGTCATACTGTAAAGTACACTCTATTATGGAGCACTACTCATTTTAATTCCAGAAAAATTGTTTGAATCATGTTACTATGATTCAACATTAGGAAATCTGCTATTGTATCAGAGTTGAACTGTGGATGGCCCGGTAAATACTTATATATGTATAAACATACATGCAATTGTTTATTTATATGTACATATTTATTTATAACGCTGAAAACTGCACATGCACATTCAGTATACACAGTCCCTACCACTGGCAGATTCAGAATAGCACATACCCACCCAGTACATATAAACACTCTACTTAATAATTGGTTTCTCTTTTTGTTCCTGGATTTTTTTTCCCATACAAAGCTGACATGAAGTACTTTTTATTTTTCCTCTTACCTTTTTTTATAGCAATGAGAGGTGGATAGAGATCAATATGAGGTTTAGAAGAAAGTTGTGTTTCTCTCAGTTGCTCTGATTCCTGCTGTGCAGAGTGACCATGAGACGAACTGGGCTCGTCTCGTCCCCCTAACTCGGTTTCACCTCCCACAGTCTCCTCCATCTGCACCACCACACAAAAAACAACCTAAATCAACAATACAGAAAATGACTACATAGTGTAACAGTGTAATAAAGATACCTTCTGTATTTTTTTCCCTGTTACAGCATCAATATGACACACTAACAAGGAAAGGGGGGAAAATACCTCTACTTTCAGTCGGTGATGTAAAAGGAGAAGATCTAAGCCGTTTTCGAAATGATAAAAGCTTCTTTAAGGGTGCCTATTACCAAAACTTTATTTCTAGTTGCACAACTCCACTTTCTCTCCAGTCAGACTGCCGCAGGTGGGAACTCACGCCTCGGGGGACAGGGTAAGCTCCTTCGGCAGCTCCTGCCGGTCCCGCTGCGAAGTGCTGGGCACCGAGCGCCGGCTGCGGCAGCTCCTGGATCCCAGGCAGGTTTCGACGCCTGCGGTCTCTCCTGGGCGCTTGGACCTGCTGGCAGCTGCTATGGCAACCCCTACACAAACCCAGCGAGCGACCCAGCCCCCACGAGGCACCTCGCCTGTCCCCATTTCCCACTGGATTCAGCAACCCCGTGCTAATTTCTTAACTACCCGTCTTTTAAAAAGCACCGTAATTTTCTCTTACGTAGAAATTAAACCCTAAGCACGCAGCTTCCCTGAGCCTCAGCGATTGTGGGGCGCTGAGCCGGGGGAGGTCGCGGTGAGAGCCGCACCACGCTCCCGACACATCCCTTGGGATGTGGGCACGGCAGCGCCCCGGGGTCTGGGCAAGGCGTGAGGAGACAGCCGACCCCCGGGCTGGGTGAGGAGTTTCCCTTCTCCTCTCCCGGGATAAACAGCTTCCACACGGATCTGAAGCCACCACGTGAGGTGCAGCTTATCCAGCTTATCCATTTTCATTACAGAATCGGTTAGATTGGAAAAGGCCTCTGAGACCATCGAGTCCNGTGCCGCCGGCAGCGCGGTGCGCGTGCGCGGCCGGGCGTGCGCCGGCGCACCGGGGGCTGTCAGCGCCTTCCCGAGCAGGGGCCGCCGCGGCCCCGGTAAGTGCGGCCGCGGGTCCCGCAGCTCTCCGCCCTGTCTACGCCGCTGCCGGCCGNGGCTGGCCCATCACCACCGTGTCACGCAGACCGTGGCATGGAGCCACATCCAGTCATTTCCTGAACACCTCCAGGGACGGTGACTCCACCACGTCCCTTTGGCAGCCCATTCCAACGCTGAACAACCCATCCCGTGAAGAAAACACTCCGCGTGCTTCCTTCTTTTTCCCAGACGACACCCACTGCGGTAGGCGACCACTCCAACTCAAAGCTTTAACACCTCACAACAGTCGTGAAGTTTATTTTTTGATTTTTATTTTTTTAACCCATTTCGGCGACTTTTAACCAGGCCCCAGTAGAACACACAGCGCCCCTTAGCAGAAAAACTGCCCCCCCCACCAAAAAAAAAAAANGAGTGGGGGGCGGGATGGGCCGGGGCGATCCGGGGAGCCCCTCAGGATGACGGGGCCGAAGGGGGTGCTGAGGGCTCGTCCTGTCCCGGGGCCGCGGCGGAGGGCGAAGGAGCTCGGCGTGCCCGCGGGCAGCTCTCCGGCCTTTGCCCGGCACTGACGGGCACCTGCGTCGGTGCGAATGAGTCGAGCTCAGCCACCGCTGCCAGGGAGGAGCCGGGCAGGTCTGGGGCTGCTGGCCGGGGCTGCTGCCGCTGCTTACCCCGAGCTCTGTTCGGACGGTTCGCTGCGTTCCTCTGGCCCAGCAGCTCCGGTGCAGAGGGGCAGGGGCCTCCCCCGGCAGCCTGTCGGCCCCGCTGGCTCTCCTCTGGATCGTGAGTGCCGAGGATAAGGGTGCGATTGCAGCTGGAGCCTTCCCGAGTCGGCTCGGGACGTAGTTTTGTTCACTTGTGCCTCTATTTTGCCCTAAAGCTGTGTGTAGTTTTGACTCGCAGCTTCTGTGTGAAGCTGTCATGGCTTCCTAAAGTTTACTGTTCCTTTTGTGTGGTTCTACAAGAGCCTATCTGCCTCGACGTGTTAGTTACAGTGTGCTGGCTTCTGATTGTGCTGACGAGGTCTGCTTGATGTGCCTGGGTAGTGGCTGTGTGAGCTAAAGGTGTTGTAACTCTGCGGGGTGTATTCAGAGTTTTTAATAAGGGCAGTAATTCGGGATAAAGCTCTCTGCTGCAAAATACCATTTCTGTAGTAAGATCATATTTAAAAGTGTCTCTTGTTTTAATTTTAGGTATAGCCCTTATAGCTTGGAAATTGATTGAGCCAAACGAAACTGGAGTGTTCATTCCAAAGCACAAGTGATGGAAATAGATCTTGCATGTTTAGATGAAGAGTAAGAAATCAAACATGGTTTGAGTTAACCAGGCCAGTAGTAAAGAATTACAGCAGTTTACACTGTAGAAGTAGCTCTGGAATAAGTTCAAACTTATGCATGTAATTCTTGAAGGTACTAGAGGTACAGAACTTGAGACACAGACTTAGGCCCTTACAGACTAGCTCACAGGCAAACCTTTCCTGGAATGTTTTTTAGCCATGATAAATTCTAAAATTAGGAATTTTGCTAATGCTCTATGGAGTCTGGTTGGGATGTAGTTAACTTTCTTTATAACAGTTTGTACAGTCTGTGTTTTGGGTTTGTGGCAAAAAGAGTGCTACTCACGCCGTGGTGTTTGGCTATGGCTGAAGGGGGCTTGTACAGTGTGAAGGCTTTCTCTTTTTCCTAATCTGCCTTCAACTCCCCTTGAGTAGGCTGGGAATAGGCAGAGATTGAGAGGGTGCAGTGGGGTCATCTGACCCAAACTGGCCAAAGGGAAATTACTTAGTGTATATCATACTTAGCAATAAAAAATGGGGGGTTTGTTTCCAAGGTAGTGGTTATTCAGAAACTGGCTGGAGCGTTAGTTTGCCTGTGAGGAGTGGTGAGCAATTTTCTTTGCTTTGGTTATTTCTTAAGTTTTTTTGGGTAGGGGATGTTTCCTTCATTTAGCAAAGTTTTTTTCTCTCGTCGTATGAGTTTTCTTGCTTTTGCTCTTTCAGTGCTGAGCACTTGGCACAGTTCTTTAGATCACTGTTAGGCTGAGATTAAGTGATGTGCTGGATTTATGAATGCAGACTGCTCTGAAAATATATATCTAATTTCAAGGAATAGTATGGAATAATATGGGTATGAGAGAGTATAATCTCCAGCTGTGGCAGTAGAACCTAAGATGTTCTATTTGGTTGCGAGACAAAAGACATAAAATGTAGGAAATAATTTGGAAGCAATGAGGAGCTCCAGATACGTCCCTCAGAGGTCTGTGGACACCATGGTATTGCATCTTCGGTGATAGGATCCTCCCTATTTTCTATCAGTAGCTATTGAAGTTTGAGAGAACAGATCTGCCTCAGTGGGCAGCAGATGTTACCTTTTACCCATACTTGTTTGTCTGCATGTCTTGGCTTCACTAGAAATTCTGCTGGAGACTGAGGTGAAATACTTGAATAATTTTTCCCTACACCCCTGATGGACTAGACTGATACTGTGAGAAGAACTGAAAACAAGAGTAGGAAATCAAAAAATTACCCATCAGAAGCCTAAATGGAAGTGCTCTATAGTTAAGTCTCTGTGTTTGGAGCTTCCATTGCTGTTTCTCCCCAGTTTTGCAGCAAATTTGACCTATTGCTGCAGGAGGACTGTGGTTCTCTCAACTCCACCCAGTTGTAGTTCAGGATGAGTTGAGACTTTTGGTTGAACTTTCTACAAGATTCCGTTATGCTTGTCTTACCCTTTTAATAGGCCAACCTACCCTTGGATTAAATAGAATCTCTTCTGTTAATGAAAATTTGCTGGTTTTGTTGTGGTGGGGTTTTTTTGTAGTGTTTGTTTTGGGTTTTTTTAAATACAAACTTAGAGCAAGGTAAATGCAAAAGCAGCAACCAAAACATTTCAGGGGAGCTAATGAGACTGAGTTAAGTGTCTTTAAATGCAGTTCTTGTAGAATTCCAATTGCTTCTCTTTAGAATGCAGTTTAATGATGCTTCTGTCAAGTTTCACTGCTTTTACTGCCAAAGTTAATGCTCCAGTTGTTACCTTTGAAATGTAACGTAGTTATTTAATGAAAAAAGGTGGGTTTTTAAGAAAATGCTTTCTTTCTTTTCAGTCCTGTTAAGTAATGAAGGCATTCTGAAGTCCTAATCAACCATGGAGGAAACGGATAGGGAAGCAGTTGCAACAGCTGTTCAGAGAGTAGCAGGAATGCTTCAGCGTCCTGATCAGCTGGATAAAGTGGAACAGTATCGCAGAAGGGAAGCTCGTAAGAAGGCTTCGGTAGAAGCTCGACTCAAGGTACAGAGTTGGATAAACCTGAGTGTCTGTGGTGTAGCATGAGTGTACTTTCTTTTTTTTTTTCTTCTGTATTTTTGGTTTTTCTTAATTTGCATTTCAGCTAGATGTATAGTTTTAAACCAGGAGCTTCAGTTTTTGCTTTGTGTCCAAACCAGAAAATTTGTGTCCTGAAAGTAATGCAGATAACATTGTACATCTTACTAATGTTCTATTAAAGTATTTCAAGTATTCTTAGGTCCTGTACATTCTGCGGTTTATTCATGGACAGCTACCCTGCTGTGTAGCCAGTCAGCCAACAACCTTTGTCTTAGCAATTGAATACTGAACTTGTAACAAAAAGTTGATGATTGCATCTGAAAAAGGATCAGTCAGTTACCTCTCTGACTTTTATATGGGTTTAGGGAAGATAGCTAAAATACATCACATTCTTGTCTCTTGTGGAAGTGACCCCGTGGTTTTTCTCCATTGCATGTGTACATGTGAGTGGATGCACATTCGCACACACATCTAATATTACCATCAGTAATATTACATCTAATCTTATATTCCACTTAGTTTATCTTATAGCTGTTTAATGGCTCCTCCTTTGTGGGAGTCTGTATGAAGTGGAAAAAAGCCAGTTTTCTTTCACAGTGAAAAAATTTGGTATTTATATATAATGTGCCATTTATATATAGCAAATTACATGTTGATTTTTGTAGCATAGAAACAGAAATTTTTCTGATGTCTTGGACTGGGCTTTTCAGATTTAAGTCAGAAAGCATATAGAGTCTATTAATAATGGATCAGCTGTTTAGTTACTGTGATCTATTTATAATATATGAGCACAGTCATTTGCCTGGCTGCTTATATAGACAGTCATGACTAAATTTTGTAAGTCTTGTAAATGCCTGAATCCACTTTATAGCTATTTTCCCTATTGTTTGCCTTAAGTTAGTTCAGTCATCCATAGGTTGTCAGAAATACCTGTTCCAAAAAGTTGTTCAATAGCGCTTAATCCACTCAGGATGCATTCCTGAAAAAGATGCTGGTTAGTGATGCAATTGATAGCAGTGCCAGTTTTCCCATGAGAATTATTCTAATGGATGGGAGCACAGAGAGGATGTAGAAAATACTCTTGCTGTGGATTTAAACTGTATCTGTGTGTGGTGTGGAAGATGTGGAGACAGACATCAAGATCATCAGCCAGAGGTCATCAGTTGCTGACTTCTCAGACTGAATTGATTACTGCTACTTCTGAGTGAACGAACACATGGGCAGTCTTTCAGTGTGAGCGTGTTAGGTGCTGCTTTCTGACTGGATATGCTGCTATCTTTGTCATCATTTTCTTCAGGTGAATCTAAATATCCTCTCCAAATCTTCTCCTGTATATTTAGTTAAGTCCAGTTCTTATATCCCTCACTGCAATTCTTCCCATGTAACAGAAATTCTTAGAAGAAAAACTGCTTTGAAATACATCAAACTCATCAGTTTTGTGTGTGAGACTGATGGCATTCAGTGAAGCAGTATTTTTGGGGTTTGGTAGCAGAACTCTGAAAGGATATGTGGAAGAGCACCAGATAGCATTGTAGACTGGTGCTTTTGGGTTCTGCAGTCCAGAATGCAGAAGAGCTGCTTGAAATCTCTTCCAGGACCTGTAAAATTATGATCGTTGGCCTTCATTTTTGTTTGTGCTCTTAATCAATGGAAGAACTTCTCTGTGAAGAAACACTGTATAAATATACATATCCTAGGGAAGTTTCTAGGTTGTGGGTGTTCTAGAATATAAATATACATGAATCCTCTCCCTTTTGATTCTTAGCTGCTGTGGATTTGAGCCATAGGGAGACCAGGAAGCCAGGATTCTGGCTTCATGTTGAAAGCTGTCACTTGAAAAGACATTAAAAGAGAAGTTTTGAGATCTTTTTCAAGAATGTGTTCGTTTTGTTTTCATTTCTTTAATACAGTGATGATCAGTCCAGTCAAAGATGAATATTCATTCTAGGAAGCAAAGTCTACAATGCTAGGCTGGGACATGCTTTATTCCCTACCTCATCACCCCATCCCCTGGCCCCAGCTGACTATTTGAAGACAAACTGAACATGGATTTATGGATTTATGTCTAGTTTTAGAATTTTCTGTGTTGGTTTGCGTTAGAGACTGATCAGTTCAACATTATCAAGTTTCTGCGAAAGATAATTAGGCAAAAAATTTGAATATGTAACACTTGGAAGATCTGCCTCAGAAGAAATTATCAAAGCAGAAGTATTGAACATTTAAGGATCATGTAATTTTTAAAATACTTTATGGTCAGCTGCAGAAGACTGTCTTTGGGTGTCCTAATTATCTCAGTTCCTGTAGAGGAAAAATGTGTTAATGCAGCAGTTCTATAGATAGAAACTGTATAAAAATGCCTTAGTACTGCTTAATTGTGCTGAGTCTGCCAGGAAAATGCATTTTTATCAATAAAATCAGCATGTCATAATTTGGAAGTACATAAATAATCTTAGTTTAAAAATCACTGCATTTTTTTGGGACTTTCCCGGTACATTTAAAACATTGAATGTTGTTTGCAGTTACCAGGATTTCCTCTTTGGCTTCTAGTATGCGACAAAAAGTTCCACAACTGTCCAAGCTTTTGGGCCTTAAAAGTCTGGCAAAAAGTGTGTTTTGAGCTTAGCAGAATGATTAGTGCCTCATTTTCTTTACTGGTTGCCTCAAGTCCCCAAGTTATGCAGCTGAATTTTCACTGATGACTTGCTTGTCTTTTGAAGCCTGTTATTTCTAGTTCAATTTTTCATTCCCCTGATTTCACCTTCATCACATTTTTAAATTTTTTAAAACTATGTATCTAAAAAATGTGCTGTGGATGTGATCTGATTTCTTTCACTCAGATATGCACTATAATGCATTTTCTGTAAGATGTCTGGACACCTGAATGATAGTCAAGCCTAACAGCCTCTGTGAAGAGTCATTATTTCAAGTGTCACTTGTCACAAAACATCCATATCAATAACCTGTCTTTATGACAAAATAATCTAGTAGTTGCATTGTTGGTCTGATCATTGATGTTTCACACTTTGAAAATTGTATTCAGTTTGGGGTTTTGTTGTTTGTTTTGACTGAATTGCTTTGGGGATTTTTTTTTGCCTCCAGGAGCTTTTGGGCTTTTTTTTAAGAACATTTCAGAATTAAATTTGGGCTTTTTTAGAATATTTTCTGTTGCGAGTAAAAATTTGTAATTGCTTTGGTAAAATGCTTTGAGGATCTGTACATACCAAACATTCTGATGAAACATCAACTTTCTTTGATATCCCCCTTTGAAATTAATTTATGAAGGAAATGCAGAGAAGTCTCATTCCTTTGATCCTGGTTTAATATAGATTTATAAAGTTTACAATCGTCTCCCTAAGATCGTTTGTTAGTTTGTGGGTGGACTAATTGTATCTAGGTCCTTCAAAACTGGGTACAGCTTCAGAACTTCAAAAAAATGGTATGTGGGCACACACAACATTTTGTACACACAAGCTTGCACACTTCTAGTAAATTATAATATTTGCTTTTCTTTTTTTTTTTCTGCTGAAAATGATAGATACTGAAATGAAAATTAAATCTTGAGAAATGTTGAAAATATAAAATTTATGAAGATTAATTTGGTTCCTTCTTTGTCTTTTTGTATTCAAGGCAGCAATACAGTCACAGTTAGATGGAGTCCGAACAGGTTTAAGCCAACTGCACAATGCATTGAATGATGTGAAGGACATTCAGCAGTCTTTGATAGATGTCAATAAGGACTGGAGACAGAGCATCAACACTATAGAAAACCTCAAGGATGTTAAGGATGCTGTAGTGCAACATAGCCAACTGGCAGCTGCTGTAGAAAATCTCAAGAATATATTTTCAGGTAATCTACTGTTCTTTATATAATCTATCACCTACTGAAAATACTTTAATATGGTGCTAACAACTGTAAGGTTGTCAAGTAATGTTGAGAGCTTTAAACCTTACTGGGAACGAAGCATTAAGGAAGAATGACCTATACATCACATACAGGGAAGTAGCTGGTAACCATTTAATATAGATGAAGACTAAATTGTGCTGTAGGAACTTCTACTCTGGCCATCACACACAACTCACAAAGAAGTTTCTTGCAAGCAATCAGTAGCTGGAACATGTTTAGTATAAAAGACTGAAATATGGAAGCAACTAATACAGAAAGAATATTTGTAAAGTTCTGGTGTGTTGCCACCTGAGTTGGACACCTCCAGCGAGCCTGTTGGGTACAAATAGTACAAAATTATTTTAGGAGGCAAAAACATTTTGCACCACTGTACATCTGTGAGGGTTTGCAAAATGAAGTAAGATGAATGTAATAAAATGGATACTGTAAAGATAATGTGATTACCTGTGTCATTTTGTGTGGCTGTGATGGAGTGTACACTGCATTCCATCTTAAATCATGGTGAATTCTTTGCCAGGACTTCTCTATATATGAATAATTTCAAGTATCTTACTCCTGTAACAGGGACTAAACCTATCAGAATAATTTGATTTCATTTAAACAGCATTTTCTCTCCTTTTATCTTCTGATGCTAATACACAAAGTGTACCTATAAAGCAAAATTGCTTCCCAGCCATGCCAGGTTGATCAGTTTACTCTCTGTGTGTACCTAACCTCTACAGTATCAGATACAGTGCAACTTAAAGAAAAGTGTTTACATGCAATGTCTAGCAATTAAAAAAAAAAGAACAGCAAAATTACACATGTTCCAATGTGGAGTTGTTTTGCGGGTGTTGTTTCATTTTGCATAGATGAATGCAGCTGAGACAATAAACCTTTTGAGGCTTTCTGAGAGGTTTTTAGTATGAAGCATCTCTCCCTGGAGCTGTTAAACAGTATAGTTGTTTTGCTCAGAGATGATCAAATATTTTATAAACAAAGTGGTTTTTATCATGATTGAAAAGACAGTTAGAATCACTAGAATTTTTTGTGGGCTACCAGTTTTATCACTAGCTGCCTTTTTTGCAGTGACAAATTTTTCTGATGAGATTTTTCAGTCCTTCCCCCACAGGATCCTAATCTTCTTCCTGAAATACTGAAAAGTAATAAAGACAAAACATCTACATATTTTAGCAGCATAGTCTCTATCCTTCATTTGTGCCATAAGCAGGCAAAAACTGTTCAAAAAGGAGATAAAATTTGGCATTTGTTGGGTTTATGCAGCCTCAGGTTCAATAGAGTGACTTTTCATCAGGTAAGTTAAAAGCCTTTTATGTAATATATAATAAGGCCAGCACTGAAGTTTGCTTCATAGTAGACTTTCCAGGGTTCATTTATCTACTTTTTGGCATCAGGAGGATGAGAGAAAATTGTGGTGGCACTATGATCTTTGTTTAGCCACTGATCAAAATGGAGCATTATAGTTAATAATGTATAAAGATACATAACATCTACTAACAATTTTTGAATACTTCAAAATAATTTCCTTTAAAGTATTTAAAAATAATTCCTACAGCCATTCTCAGCTTTTTTCCTAGTACTTTTATTGTCTTATATTAGTTGTTTGTGTTTTTATAGCAGTGTTGTACTCTATGTGATTTTTCTTCTTTGCCGGCCTTTCAGTTCCAGAGATAGTCAGGGAGACCCATGACCTGATTGAGCGAGGGGAACTTCTGCAGGCTCACCGGAAACTGATGGATTTGGAGTGTTCTCGTGATAACCTGATGTATGAGCAGTATCGCATGGACAGCAAAAACACACATGACATGAACCTCATCCACACGTACTTTGGGGATATGCAGAAACTGTCTGAGGAATTGGCAAAGCAGCTTTGGATGGTGGTTCAAAGATCTCTTGTTACAGTCCGTCGAGATCCAACCTTGCTTGTCTCTGTTGTGAGGATAATTGAGAGGGAGGAGAAAATTGACAGGCGCATGTTAGACAGGAAAAAACAGACTGGGTTCATACCTCCTGGCAGACCAAAGAAGTGGAAAGAAAAAATGTTCAATATTTTGGAGAGAACTGTGAGCACACGGATTGAAGGCACTCAGGCAGACACCAGAGAATCCGACAAAATGTGGCTTGTGCGGCATCTCGAAATCATCCGTAAATACGTCCTCGATGACCTGCTCGTGGCCAAGACCCTGCTAGATCAATGCTTTCCTCCACATTATGACATTTTCAACAGGTTGCTAAACATGTACCATCAAGCTTTGGCCACCCGAATGCAAGAACTTGCTGCAGAGGATCTGGAAGCAAATGAGATCGTTAGCCTTCTGACTTGGGTTTTGAATACATACACTAGGTAAGGTCCCCATATCTTTCCTGTTAGCAGTAAGGGAGAGGAGACATGCAAAACACCGTTTGTGTTAGTATTTGCATGTCTATTAATATACAAAAAGACAAAACAGAAAAGGGATAATATCACACTAGCAAGTTCTTTACTATTCATTACATGTTTTGCTTCCTGGAAATTGCTCCTTAAAACTTGTTTGTATTTTATAATATATAGTGTTGAGCTGCTTAAAATTTTAATGCAGCTAAAGACCTGCATGGAACTACAGTCACCTTGTATTTGTGTACCAGTTTGGTGAAGTATTGGGAAGGAGACTGAGAGCTAGTGTGTGAAACAAAACGTTTGTTATGGCCACAGCCCCGGAAGATCTGTATGATTATTAACTTTCTATTGTTCTCTTCTACAGGGGGTGGGACTGCTTCAGTTGCCTCATTACTGTTAAATGGAAAGAATGTGGTAACTTCCTTTAGGTTTTCTCTCAAAACTGTGTGATGATTTGTTTATTTAGAAGAATTTCTGCTTACAAGTTGTTTTCTATGATAGCCATATGCTTATTTCTTTTGACTTGTCTGATTTGTTGAGGTAACTTAAGCATTGTGGAGGGTTTGTTGCCTTTTTTTTTGTCATCTTCCAGGTAGAAACAGCTCAAATGGCAACTGTTTAGTTTTTGCTGGCATGTAGTTACTAGAGCAACTGAATTGTTTGGGAAAAAGTGCTGCTAGCCTTTCTGTGGCTCATGACTGTAATCCTGTTCTGAATAGCTGGCATTGACCCAGGTTCTGTACTGTGTGTACTTTTGATGTCTTCAATTGTTTAATATCACTAATGTGACAAGTTTAGTCATTTGGTGGGTTTAGAGTATAGTACCATAAAGTATGTAGGTAAGAGATAATACTGTTCTCAAGAGTTCTCATAACCAGCTTCAAGGTTTGTGTTCAACACTCTGTTCTTTACACTACACTGCAAAGTTTTCCTGGTTTTTCTTCCCTGCAAGGAAGAATCAGGAGCACACACTTGTGTATACTTAGATACCCATGCAGGGTATAAGAGAGATACAACTACTAATTAGCAGCTGAGTTAATTGGCCTTTTCTTCTTTTGAAGGCCAGAGGAATAACTCTACAGTGAATGAAAATCAGAGATATGAATCCTTCTTATGCATGACCTTGGCAGAAATCCTGCTTCCAGGCTCTTCATTTGTGTCCTGGGGCTTATGTTCCTATAAGGCAATTCTTGGTCTTAAACTTGTGCTTCTACCTCCCCTCAGAAAGCAGAGTAGATTGTTACTGAGTTAGACAATTCAGAGTTAAAGCTCTAAATCTGTGTATTCCATCATTGGAACGGCAAAGGGAGGGAGCAAAGCCAGTGTTGCGTCTATTTACAAAGCAAACAAATCTTGCTAAAGCAAGTTATGAGGCTCATAGCACCTGGTGGCTGAGTCCTGAGAAGAAAGGGAATCAATGAGAGGAGTAGACACACTACAGGATATCTGAGCATGCTCTTCTCCCTGCGCATCTGCATAACAAGTGAGATGGAAATTAGAGGAAGTACCTTGAAGGAAAAAATTAAGGCTTTGACTTTCTCTCTTCTCTAAAAAAAAAGCCCAAGAGGACAGTACAGGAATTGTATTCTTGTATATTGCAATAAAAGGTTATAAATAGGATGATAATACTGGAACAGGTTGCCCAGAGAAGTTGTGGATGCCCCATCCCTGGTAGTGTTCAAGGGCAGCTTGGATGGGGTCCTGAGCAACCTGGTCTAGGGAGTGGCATCCCTGCCCATGGCAGGCAAGTTGGAATTAGATGGTCTTTAAGGTCCAACCCAAACTATTTTCTATGATTCTATGAGAATTAGCCATTGTGTGTTGGTAGTGCACAGTGGGAGAAGAAATCAGCTCAGGTTTCTGAGTGGGAAAGTAAAGTTCTCAACAGGGATATTTGCAGAGCTTATCAAATCACAGTTGCTAGACATCTTTTAACAATACAATAAAAAATTCTCCATAGGAGTATGTTTATAATAAACTAGGAAGGAGAATGGACTATCTGGCATCATGAGAACTGTAAATAATAGAGGGGAAAAAATTGTACTGTATTTGCATATTGCAGCTGCACTTCAAAACCAACTGAGAGAATGCTGACTGAAAAGAAGCATTGAGGTTTTTTTCCATGTGATGAATTGATAAGGTCATGCACAACTTTTTTTCAGTATTTGAAACATAGGAATTACAAAAGAATCGTGGGGGTGTCTTTATCAGAGCATGTCTGCATGGGAGCTGTCTTTAGAAATATGCTTGACTCACAGCTCAGAAATAAAGTGATGCTACATGTGGAATGACAGCCTTTAATATTTTAGTGGGAGTTTTACTGTACTAGATGGGTTTCTCTTTCATGTTTAAGTCAATGAGAGTTTTGGAAACATACTGTTGTTATTATTAAATCTGTGCTGGGATGGGACCAGGACTCTAATCTGTGTTTGAGGAAAATTACAGGTCTTGCATGATTCTGATGCTCATATTCATAGCATCGTTTTATGAGATACTGATCAAGTGTTGATAAAACTGCCAGGAGTTCTCCAGGATTGCTCCAATGGTGTCAACAATGTTCACTTTAAGGAACAGGAGGAATACCACTATACATATAGCTGGATGCTGTCTCTGGAGCCAGCTGGATGCTGTCTCTTTTCACCAGATAGAGCAGGATTGGTGGCAGAATAGAAGCTTTCTAAAATGCTACTTTACAAATAATGCAATTATGTTTGAAATTTCAGCTTGATTATAAGCCTCTTGTTGAAGGTAAATAACTTCCCAAGAAGTCTTGTGCTACTTGGAAGAGGGTTGTCTGTCGCTTCTTTTCCCCTAGGCACTTGGGTTATGGCAATCAGGAAAGAGAAATGGTGTATAGGAAGAATTTTTGTGTCGTGGACGAGAGGAAGAAGTTTTTGGTCTTTGTTTTGGGGTTTCAGGTGATGTGCTTTGAGAAAAGGTTAATGTGTCTGTGGCTTTGTGAACAGGGATAATTATGTAAAATGAGGCTAGAAATGTTTTCTAACGTGGCACAGTGCCATAAACAGCTTCTCACATTTCCTCTAAATCAGCCTAGAGCAGGTCCTGCTATTACGTGTGTTCTTTCTGTAAACAGCAACAGAATGGAATTCAGGTTTGTGAATAGATTGAACCACTTAAAATAATTTCAATCTCTTTTCTTACAAGTCAGGAAGATGCAGGAAGATTCTATTAGTGTAGGATGTTCAGTCACAGTAGCTCTTACGGTTTCAAGTACAAGAATTTTGGTCTTCTAAATTGGTAACTGTAGTGGGTTTTTTTCAATGCTTTGAGATTTATTTTTTCCAGGAAGTGGAAGCAACACTGTGCTGAGTCCCTGCATGTACCCAGAGAACAACTTCAGTTTGCAGAACTGTACAAACTGGACACTTGTTTAGGAAATTAAGTTGCCATTTGTTTTTATAGTAGCCTCTGCAAATACAGAATTTGTGGTTTGCTTTTGAAAAGCACACTATAAATGGAATGTGAAACAATTTATGTTACTATGATATTGAATATATTTCCATCAGCTGTTAATAAAGCACTCTCTGAAGAGTGTGGGTTTGACTTAGTGATTTTTTGAGCATGAAATATTAAGAGTTCTTGCTACGCTGTGCTTTGGCGTAGCTTTGGGGATTTTTTGATTACACAAGCCACTCATATGATCTTATATAGATGCAAAATATCACTGTAAAGTATTCATTTTATATAACCCTTGTTAAAATATTTTGCTCTAGTTTCTTTCCAATCCTATAAAATCAAGAACTTTCCTTTGCAAGCAATTGCTCTTATACAGTACCCCTGAAGTGCGCCTTTGATTTGTCTTGAAAGATGCTTATTCCGCTTAGATTAGCTATATTCTTTACCAAGAAACGAAGCATAGTTAGCTTTTCTTTTAATATATTTTTATTTTTACATGAATGCGATACAAGTACCAAAACAGAAGCTCTTTTGAGGATCTGAGGACAGTAATTCATACTTGTCACTGATCTTTACTGTTCTAAAATTCAAAATATATAAATTGTCTGTCATCACATCTGAAATTGAAAAGATATATAAAAATGTCCCCTACAAAGAGCCCACAGATTGAACCAGCTGGCTTTTATTTTATTTCAAGTAATCATTAATTCTTAATAAAATTAAGGAATGCATGGAAAGGTTGTATATTTAAATGTCTATCATATTTTTATTATATCCCGAGCTGTAGCTTTTACATTCTGTTCTTTCACTCATAGTTTTATTTTTATTTCTTGTAAACACATTTATTGTTGCAGTTGCTATTCAAAACTTTTTGAAATGTTTAGGTATTAGAAAATTGCCCTTTACAGTGAACATACAGAAGAATTTGCATAGTTTCTTAGTTTTTGACTTTTTATCTCATTTTTCTTTTTTAATCTGTAATGTTTTATTCTTTTTTAAATTTCCTTTTTTAATTCAGTGCAGAGATGATGGGAAATTCAGAACTGTCTCCTGAAGTGGATGTAAATTCTCTGGATGCTCTGATTTCACAAAATGTGGTAGACCAGCTTCTCAACAAGTATATGTCAACACTCACTGTGAGTAATAACAGTGCAAAGGCACATTCAGATGAGTTTATAGATGCATTGGTACCTCAGTGCTGTTCTTCCATCACCAGACAAGTGTGAATCTAACACCATCCCTTTTAGAAAAATTTTCATATCCTTTGTGTAAGTTTCTTTATAAAGTCATAATCAGATTATTTTATAGATGTAAATCATGGCATTTCAAGGAGTAGGTATGCTTTACAGACTATTAATAATAATTTATTGGAAAGGAAGTAATTCCAGTCTTCATATGCCAAAATCCATAGCGCTGGTATGTTAGCACTTAAAAAGACACTGTAGGCAGTTTGGTCCCCACAGTAACTACATCAACATTTGATACAGATGTGATACTTTCAAGGTAATCAGGATGTTCGTGTTTGCCAGTTTGATTCTTTTAACAGCCTTTTTCCTTTCATGCCTGTTAACTGCATGAGCATAATTTCCTTTTGTGGATGCCATTTCAAGTGTATCTTAAATATAAAGACACTGCTTCTTTGTTATCCTAAGAGTCACTAGAAACTGGTCAGCTTCATGGCAAAGCAAGCATTATGTGATTGTCACATCCACTAATTGCCTCCAGGAGTGGATATTTGGGTAGTTGTAACTTTGGACTTGCTGTTCTTAAATTGTTCAATGAATTCCTACACCTCCTAACTTTACGAGCTCTGCCAAGCAGAGGGGGGAAATTTTTGTGCTACTTTGGATGTGTCAGCTACTAAAGTATATCCAACAGAAACTACTTGGACTTTACACTCATCACAATAATGTGAAACAGTCTTGTAACAACTCAAGGAAGTTGTCAGTAGAGGCTCTGCTTCCCATTAGCTTTATTAGAACTTCTGTGCAAGTTTATTTTACTGCACTTACCGTTAGGACAAAAAGCACATTGGTTTGTTTTCTCAAGCTGCTTTTGCCTTGACTTAGGAAATGCCTTTGAATTAATTTTATCCTCACTTACCATGAAAAATACACCTATATTGGTTTTTTAGAATTGTTTATTTTCTTACCTACTGAAAAATATTATGTTTAGAATGTTGCTTTATTTAATATATAGAATATAAATAAGACAAAGTTGCTACTCTGTTAAACAGAGTCTTTCTTTTTGCTGGTTTTATTTTTTGGCTGTATCTTTCTTTTAAGGCAGAAAACACCAAAACTGCCTAATTTTTTTCACTTCTACCTTATTTCTTTTGATGTTGTTTAAAAGTGTTTTTAAACACAATGTAACTAGTTCTGTATGGCTAAGTACAAGTAATTGGGAGTATCAACCTAAACACTAATGTTTACATCAACAAAAATGTCATGAGAAATAAAATGCTAATAGATTTTAACAGATTTCTAGGATATTATTTTTCCAATCACCTCAGGTTGAAAAAAAAGTCTTTGTAAATGCTAATCTTAAGTTGAAAACATCCCCTGGGCTGCTGGCTTAAAAGATTAAGTCATGCAGGTCATATTTCATGAGAGGAATTCCATGCTTATAAGGAAGAAAGGTAGTGCATCGTTTCACACAATTGAAGAGGTTACTATATGGACGTTATGACCTTTCTGTTTGTGCCTACTGGTAATGTGTAATTGTGCATGGTGAGGCACAGTAATACACCTGTAACACGTTAGAAAGAGGTACAAACATTCATATTACTACAGGTTTTAAGCAAACATGAACAAAGCAGAAGAGAGTCAGAAATTGTCAGCCCAAGCAAGACAGAAATCAAAGAATCCAATTATATGTTTAGCAAACATGCTGGTCTGTACTCTTGTGAATAGGTGTGTGGTATGTGTCATGCAGAGAACTGGCCTAATCTCCTAAACCCAATTGTTCTTAATGTACAGTGTGCTGGGCAGATGGGAGGGGAGCCAGCCATTGTATCCATCGCTGTGTTCTGCAGCACTTGTGTTCCAAGAAACACAACCCATTTAATGTTATCCTGGGGTTTTGTCCCTGGCAGTAACGAGCACCAGTTTCCTAACACCTAGGTGTAAAAGGAAGTACAGGCAGATATGTGCTATTTTTCCTACATTAAATATTACCCTAAATTTTTCAGCTGGAGAAAAATTCAGTTTGAAACCTAAAACCCAAGCCTTAATAAATTCTTCCAAAATTAGTAAACATGTTGATTCTGACAAACTGACCTGCCCTTTGTGTTAGAAGCACTCCCCTTCCAAAATGTGCCAGACTTCAAACTATACCACTTGTGTTTCAGTACTAACCTTTGTCAATGCAAATTTTAATTTGTCTGTTACTTACATCCTGTAGGAATGGCAAAAGTGGTCAGCTTTATCTGTTACTATGCCACTCTTCAATATGGAAATGACTGGTATTCTAGATATTGTAGCAGGGTATTTTGTTGTGTTAAATTACATCTTTTCTTTCTCTTGGTTGCTTTATTAAATGAAGTCTAACATCATTGGCTGGCTGCGAAAAGCACTGGAGACAGATAAAAAAGACTGGATAAAAGAAACTGAACCAGAAGCAGATCAAGATGGGTACTATCAGACAACCCTCCCAGCTATTGTTTTTCAGGTATAAGACCACATGTTTTTTTTCTAGAAAATCTACAGAAGCAGTACATGGATTTGGGGGAATGGAGGGGAAGCTAAACTCTCTGGAATACTATTGTTTCTATGTCTTTTGAAGTACAGTGGGTTTTTTTTCCCTGTAGAGCTGTTAGTTGGAGGGATTGTTTCTTTGAAGGTTTTTGTTTACCTTTTTTACTTCAATGCTTAAAGACATAGTTCTTTTTTATGTGTAGGTTAGAAACATATTTCCCCTAACCTGTTTTGTTGATATTAGTATTTAGAGAGCTGCTTTTACTTAGGTCTCTTGATGTAAAACTGTAGTATAAGCCCACCAAATGATATGTGACTTACTTGAACAGTTTTTGTTAATATAGTGCTGAGTTAGGCTGTTTGTTAATATGGTGCTGAGGTAGTTAGGCATGCATTTATTGCTATAAATTATTCATTATATAAAAACTAGAATAAACTAGAAAAACTAGAATAAAATATTCATTATATAAAAACTAGAATAAACTAGAAAAACTAGAATAAAAAGTTCCAAGGTTGAAACTGTTGCTGTTTCAAACACTACTTCAGTTAACATTCATGCCTGTTCAAATTAAAACCAAAAAAGATAAGGCTGTTTCTAAGAGCCTTAAAAACAAGAAAAACAAACAAAAACACAACAAAAAAACCCCCAAACCTGCACCACCCTGTTTTCAGTAGTGGAAAGTTTTGAAAGTGATCTTTATCGACCAGTAAAATGTCCGCTTATTATGCTCACTTTCTAATTTTTCTTTACAAATATTGTGTTAGGTACCTTCAAAGAAAGATAGATTGTCTCTTTTTCCTGTATTTGTTTCCCACTTTATTTTTTTTCCACCTTATACCAGGATTTTTGCTACATTCTTTCACATTTGTATTAGTGGCAAGGTTTACTTCATCTAATCATTTTCAGAAAGTATGTGATGTTGAAGAAACTGGTGGCTGATTATTGGCTCTAGTGTCATGCTGAGAGGGACTGCAGTGCTGAGATGCATGTAGCAGTGAAATTTTCAAAATCATCTTAGCATAGAAACAGCTCATGTTTCCATCTGGCTTTGTATCTATCCTTTCCTTCTAGTTTCCGTCCTCTTAAACACAGTTGCCTTTAAGTCACCTAGATCTTGTAACTGCTTGTGTTTCTGAAGTTTAGAGGCTCCTTTACTTAACTGTTGTGAGCTCACTGCTTTCACATATGGGAGAAGCAAAGGAATTTGAGTTGTAGTGTTATTCGTTACTAACTGCAGGAGCTGACCCTAGAACTTTGATACACTGTAAAGCCAAAGCACTACTGAATTAAAGAGATTAAGTACTGTTTTACTGAATTAAAAATGCAACTGTTTTCAGTATCAGGAGAACACTGCAGCATGCATTAATGGTTGCATTGGTAATGTATTAATTACACATGTGAGAATAGTGGCTTTTGGTTTAGTCAATAGGTTTGTCTGAAAAAAAAAAATAAAAAAGAACAAAATGCACCTGTAGAGCCGGTGCTAGTGAGAGACTCCAAGACAGGAGTTCTGTCTTTGTTTTACCACTGATAAATGCCTCTCTTTTTAATTAAACTATTTTTGTCTTAGATGTTTGAGCAGAATCTTCAGGTGGCTGCTCAGATAAATGAAGATTTGAAAACAAAGGTACTCATTCTATGTCTTCAGCAAATGAATTCATTTCTAACCAGGTAACATAATGTTTAAAATACAAATGCTTTATCCTACCTCCATCTCTCTTTGTTCCTACAGTTCAATACTTGGTTTTTTTGTTTGATTGTTTCTTTATTGCTTTGGCTTTCTCCTATCATATTCAGGCCAACCAGGCTTTTCTTCTTTTTCTTTTTCTTCCTTTCTCCCTTTACCCAATTTCACTACAGAAGTTCCGCTGTGCTGGTGAGTGGCACTTTCAGTTCCTGTCTGCAAACAGCTCTTAATTTTTTGAGTCAGTTCCGCTTTCTCTTATATCTCAAATTTATATGTCTTTCTCTAAAGAAGAGAGACAACACCTCCTTGGCTGGATTCTGCCCAGAACAGAAAGGCTAAACATCACATGAGCAACACACTCTTTATAAAATACTTCTAAATACCTTACAGACCCTTATGAAGCATTTGGTCCTATGGGTGTATTTGAATTCTTACAGATTTGAGTCTGTTTAATGCCATTCCTTGTACGTGTTACCAGGTACAAAGATGAAGCACAATTGTATAAAGAAGATCATCTTAGAAATCGCCAGTATCCTCAATGCTATGTTCAGTACATGATTGCAGTCATCAACAACTGTCAAACCTTCAAGTAAGTCTGCATATTCTTGCAGTACTGTGAGAAAAATAGCTATTGATATTTCAGTTGTAACACTACCTCTTCCCAGAAACTTCTCTTCTGAATACAAAGAGGGTTTCAGTTAAGATAGTTTAGCCTTAAACATAGGCAACAGGTTTAAAGATAGCACTGTTTTAAGAGGCAGGTATTGTGATTGCTTTTGCCTTTGGCAAGCCAAACCACCAGCGAAAAACCACTTGTTATTCCAAGAATCTCATTGCCAAAGGAAAATTTTATCTTCAGCTTCCAGAATTTGAAAAGGTCATTTCAGTTAGTTTTTTGGGTCCAGCCATCTTCTCTTACGTGGGATCTCTCTCAGATCACCTTCAAGCAATGTGATCGAGGTGGCCTGAACTGGAGGAAAGTAAAGGCAGACTTTCTGTGAAGAGTATCAGAATGTGGCTTATGTTTCAGTGATGGACAATCCAACTTCCTGTTCATCCATAACTGGTGCCATTTGCAGGTCTACACATGGGCAATTTGCTACCAACACATAAGTAGTCTACACTGACCACTCCAGAATGATGCTGGAGAGTAAATTATGGCTTACAAAGCAAGCAGCAGGCATTGTTTCCCCTTGCAAAAATAACTGTTTGCTGTGGCTTCTTCTGTGTTTGTACTCCAAAATGTAGCAGTGTAATTGTGCATCAGTGGGTGATGAAAAGCCTCTTTTTGTTTTGTCTCAGAGAATCTATCATCAGTCTGAAAAGAAAATACTTGAAAAGTGACATGGAAGACACGTTGTCAATCAGTCATGCAAACATGGATGCAACTTTAGACATCATTGCTAAGGAAGGCTGCTCTAGCCTGCTAGATGAAGTCTTCATGGATTTAGAGGTTAGAACTTTTTTCCTCAAAAAACCCGGAAGTATTATTTAGAAAGAAAAAAATAATTCAGAATGAAGTAGTTGTGGAGCCTTTTGATTGCTAAATATATAAAATATGTGGTTTTTATATATGGGCTAGCAAAGTGTCAGTAAACATTAGTACTGTTCTTCACTGGTGTAGTTTGCATGTAGGAGACTGGAAGGTGCTTAATTAGGTTTCATAGGATTACTTAAGGCAGGCGCTTTGTATATAATTAATATTTTCTAGCAGATGTACGTAGTCTTATGTTGTTGAGTTGTAAGAATTATTTGGAAAACTGCTGTTGATACTAAGTTGTCATTGCAGGTCCAGTTAACCTGTAATTAATATATTTAATTGATTCTAACAGTGGGCCCTTTCTGTCTGGTAGATTTCCATGTTTAGGAAATCTAAATCTAAATCATTCTAGCTTCTTGTATAGAATCCCTCAGGGAAAAAATTACTACTATAAAGAAATTGGGAGTATGAGGAGGGAAACAGGGCAATTAGAGAAAGAGCAGGAAATGGTGAAGAGAGATGCTCTGGGACTTGTTAGATTTGTAATAAAATTTAGAACTAATATAAATACTTTGAATGGCTCACATGAGGAAGAATGTGGGAGAAGCATACTTTAGAAATTGTCAACACTTAAAAATGTCTCACGTTTTTTAGTAACTGCACTGGTCTGATGAAACTGTCAAAAACCTGACCTAATCTCTTGTTTGTCACCTTCTCAGCCACACCTGAATGAGCTGATGACGAAGAAGTGGCTGATGGGATCTAATGCAGTGGGGACAATCTGTGTCACTGTAGAGGATTATTTCAATGACTTTGCAAAAATTAAAAAGCCTTACAAAAAGGTAAGTGCAAAATACTTAGTGATACTTTGCTAATGTACTGTGAGCACTATGTTGATTTGGAATTTCTGAACACCACATGGAATTCAGAACTGAAATGCAGAATTTGAATTGATTCATTACTGGAAAGGAAAAAATGTCTATTGTCATACTGCGGATGTCTGAATCTAATTTTTTTTTTTTTGTTCACAGGTATAAAATATTGTCAAAGACAGATCTAAGTTGCAGTATTTAGTCCAGGAAACTTCTTGGCATGTTACTAGATATTTTTACCAGTTTGTACTTTTCTACCTCTCCTCAGAAGTTTGTAGTCAGATAAAATTAGCTCTTCTGAAACTAGTTTTGCTGGTCTGTAATTACTTTTTTTTATAAATGCATATCAAGTAATTCCTAGTTTTAATATATACAATGAAGCATAGTGAATTTGGTGCCATAAAGGTTAACAAATGGATAGCTGTTTAAAGTGCTCTTAAAACAGTAAATGTGCTAGGTTATGGTTTTTTCCCCCTCTGGTCTGTTGAAGAATATCTGGATTTCTCCATTGATAGAAACAAGTACAATAATGTGGAAAATTAAAGGCAGCTTCATGTAGTAAGACAGTGTTAAATTATTGTCTAACACTTAGGGACCTAATAGAAGCTAACAAGATGAGTATTTAGGTGAGGTCTTTGAAGAAGCTCTTAGAAGAGCTTAAAGGATAGTCTCCAAATCATACACTTACTTTTTCTTACCTTAATTCTCAAAGTGATAAAGTGAACTGCTCACAGTTTCTCTGATGACCTCTTAAACTTCAGCATTTGTAGATCGTAGAGGTCTTGTAATATAAGTATTTTCAGTCCAGAAGAAGTGCACAAAATAAGTGAGGTCAGTCCTAGAATTAGTCTGTATCCACGGAACAGCTTACTTTTCCAGGTTTAGTTTGTTACTGTGAGGTACAAGTGCTTGGCATGAGTTTTGATGTGTTAATACCAATCTCTTCAATCACATATGTTTCATCATGTAGCATTTATTGCCACCTTGTGGAGAAGATGCTTATAAACAGATTCTTTGGCATTCAGCATATCTGCTTTTCCCTTGTCTCCCAACACAAAAAAATCTCCCTTAAAAGATGCCATATATTCTAACACAGGCTGGACCATGCTTTTGTTTCCCTGATTTGTGATGGGATTTTTTCAGATTTTAAAATATTCTTGGATAACCCTGTTTTGAAAGTACAGTTTTTCAAAGCTGCATGAACAAAGCGCCTCCAAGAAGACTGTAGCCCAATGGGAAGGACATAGTTCTGAAACGGGGGAAATTTGGATCCAGGCATTCTGCTTTGCTGTTTTCCTCCTATGTAAATTGAATGCTCTGCCATAGCATTGTTGGCTCTTGTGGAGTGTTCTCAGTTGTAGTAGAGCTGTTCCTCAGTTCCTTTCCAGCAGGATGGGCCATACATGTCAGCCCCCCACAATCTGTTCTGTGCGGTTCATTTGCCTTTGTGTACTTGGCATCAATTCCACCAACGCAAGACAAGCCGTCCCTGAGCAACTACCTAACTCTGGTATTTCTGCAGACTCTTGAGAGCAGAGCTTGAAATTGTATTTTCTGTGTTCTGGATGAGGGCTGTGACTTCCAGTACTTTGCAATCTGTTGTTTTCTCCCTTTTTTCTCCCCCCACTTCTCTCTTTCCTGAAACTTTGTTTTTCAAATTTTGACTGAAGAACATGTTTCAAGAACAACTTGAAACTAAAGTTTGATCATACTACTAATAAAACATGATAAAAAGTTTGTGACTACCTGTTATGCCAGCTTTTTCTTAATCGTAAGTAACTTTGCCACCATGCTTAAGGGGAAGAAAAAGCACCTGACAACCTGTGGGATTTAAGGATTCTGCATACATTCCTGTTGAAAAATAAGCATGTTAAGCTTTTGGAGTTTTAGTTTTGTTCTTTACTTCCAAATCTCAGCATTACTCTTGAACCAATACTAGATGCTTCATCCAGGTACCAGAAGATATTTCCCATAAAGAGACAAGTGCAGAACAGCAAATCAGTCAAGGAAGATCTGAGAAAGTGATTGTTCTTTGGTGCTCCTTAAAAAACTCGACATGTTATTAAAGATATCTTGGGTTTGTTGCTTCTTGTGATTGGCTCATCATTAGGGAAGGAGAGATTTCAATTTCCGTTAGCACTGTGAAAATATAAAACCACTCAATCTATATTAGCAAAAATTGTATACTGTTGTTTAAGTGCAAACACACAGTTCAAAGCCTAAAAATAATGCCTACATCTGCTGGTATCACTGGCATAATCCACCACCTTTTCCATTTCTTTCAGACAATGACTCTTGAGGCCCATCGGCGAGTAGTTGTGGAATACATCAGAGCAATCATGCTAAAACGTATATCTTTCAAGAATGCAGAAGAGCGAAAAGAGGGTGCAGAAAGAATGATCAAAGAAGCAGAACAGTTCAGATTTTTGTTTAAGAAGCTTGCAGCTGTAAGTGTTTGCTTTGGGTAGTGCTGTTAACCTGGTAATTTGCAATAACCACACATGTTTATTGCTTGGGGGAAATGGCTAGAGTTAAATCTCCACGTCTCCAAAATGTTGAGTGACTTGGGAATATCAAGGATGCCAGCTGAGGGCACAGACGGAGATTCTGAACACACAGGCCAGCTGCTAAAATTCATGAGCACCAGTTCCCACTGCTTTGTGTTTATACAGCTCTCTCCAGCTGAATATTTGAATGGCCCCAGAGAGGTAGGTACCCTGAATTCATAGTAGTAAGTGAAAGAAAAAAGCATTAAAAAAATCTGTCTTCACTTTCCCTGGCCAGAAGAAAGGCTGATCTGGCATCAAACAGATGCCATTACTTATTACCTAAGGAGCATGCAGTGTGTTCATTTGGATCAATAAGACGAGTATGTTGACCCCATTTGAAGTCCAGTAGAAATAGAAAAGACAGACTAAAAATGTATTTGAAAATCAATGTACAAGACAGGCCTAAAAGCTTTAACTGCATAAGGAACAGGGATGTTCAAGAAAGCTCCTAGGGCCAACAGATGATAAAATGCAAAAAGAATGCACAAAAAGATAAAGCCTGAAAAACTGGGGTAGTTGATGGAAGAGGTTGTGGAATAAAGGAAACAACACGTACCTGATTGGCAGAACCAGATGACCTTGAATTAAGATAGTAAAATAGTCCAGTTTCAATAGATACAGGTCAATCAGTCAGTTGGTGAAAGCTGCTTTGGTGGCCAGATGACTTGAAGGAATCTAACAGAGGGACAGTTTTGAAGAAATGTTTCAGAAGAGATCTGGCTTTCATGTCAGTTATTCCTAATGTTTATGCTTGTAATTACCAAAAGTTGAAGACTAGAGTATCTCACCATGTGAATAAATACAACATATTGTTTGTAGGACACTACTTCCATCACTGATATTCTCAGAGTAGGTCTCTGAATGAAGAACAGGGAGAGAAAATTATTACATGACAATTCACAAATATTTTGAGTTTTTCAATGTCTGAAAATTCAACTTTTTGGGAAATTCAAGGACATTGACAGACAAAATATTAATTAAAGGATTATTTGTAGATTTGAGGGGTATTGCTATTGTTTTGCAGCATTTTTAATATTTTTAGTTTACTTTTGCAGGGCTCTGGAGAGGACACTGAAGGACTCTGTGACATCATTGAAG
>VWZS01004363.1:1319208-1464097 GCA_013397075.1 Rhabdornis inornatus
CTCAGTTGTAGTAGAGCTGTTCCTCAGTTCCTTTCCAGCAGGATGGGCCATACATGTCAGCCCCCCACAATCTGTTCTGTGCGGTTCATTTGCCTTTGTGTACTTGGCATCAATTCCACCAACGCAAGACAAGCCGTCCCTGAGCAACTACCTAACTCTGGTATTTCTGCAGACTCTTGAGAGCAGAGCTTGAAATTGTATTTTCTGTGTTCTGGATGAGGGCTGTGACTTCCAGTACTTTGCAATCTGTTGTTTTCTCCCTTTTTTCTCCCCCCACTTCTCTCTTTCCTGAAACTTTGTTTTTCAAATTTTGACTGAAGAACATGTTTCAAGAACAACTTGAAACTAAAGTTTGATCATACTACTAATAAAACATGATAAAAAGTTTGTGACTACCTGTTATGCCAGCTTTTTCTTAATCGTAAGTAACTTTGCCACCATGCTTAAGGGGAAGAAAAAGCACCTGACAACCTGTGGGATTTAAGGATTCTGCATACATTCCTGTTGAAAAATAAGCATGTTAAGCTTTTGGAGTTTTAGTTTTGTTCTTTACTTCCAAATCTCAGCATTACTCTTGAACCAATACTAGATGCTTCATCCAGGTACCAGAAGATATTTCCCATAAAGAGACAAGTGCAGAACAGCAAATCAGTCAAGGAAGATCTGAGAAAGTGATTGTTCTTTGGTGCTCCTTAAAAAACTCGACATGTTATTAAAGATATCTTGGGTTTGTTGCTTCTTGTGATTGGCTCATCGTTAGGGAAGGAGAGATTTCAATTTCCGTTAGCACTGTGAAAATATAAAACCACTCAATCTATATTAGCAAAAATTGTATACTGTTGTTTAAGTGCAAACACACAGTTCAAAGCCTAAAAATAATGCCTACATCTGCTGGTATCACTGGCATAATCCACCACCTTTTCCATTTCTTTCAGACAATGACTCTTGAGGCCCATCGGCGAGTAGTTGTGGAATACATCAGAGCAATCATGCTAAAACGTATATCTTTCAAGAATGCAGAAGAGCGAAAAGAGGGTGCAGAAAGAATGATCAAAGAAGCAGAACAGTTCAGATTTTTGTTTAAGAAGCTTGCAGCTGTAAGTGTTTGCTTTGGGTAGTGCTGTTAACCTGGTAATTTGCAATAACCACACATGTTTATTGCTTGGGGGAAATGGCTAGAGTTAAATCTCCACGTCTCCAAAATGTTGAGTGACTTGGGAATATCAAGGATGCCAGCTGAGGGCACAGACGGAGATTCTGAACACACAGGCCAGCTGCTAAAATTCATGAGCACCAGTTCCCACTGCTTTGTGTTTATACAGCTCTCTCCAGCTGAATATTTGAATGGCCCCAGAGAGGTAGGTACCCTGAATTCATAGTAGTAAGTGAAAGAAAAAAGCATTAAAAAAATCTGTCTTCACTTTCCCTGGCCAGAAGAAAGGCTGATCTGGCATCAAACAGATGCCATTACTTATTACCTAAGGAGCATGCAGTGTGTTCATTTGGATCAATAAGACGAGTATGTTGACCCCATTTGAAGTCCAGTAGAAATAGAAAAGACAGACTAAAAATGTATTTGAAAATCAATGTACAAGACAGGCCTAAAAGCTTTAACTGCATAAGGAACAGGGATGTTCAAGAAAGCTCCTAGGGCCAACAGATGATAAAATGCAAAAAGAATGCACAAAAAGATAAAGCCTGAAAAACTGGGGTAGTTGATGGAAGAGGTTGTGGAATAAAGGAAACAACACGTACCTGATTGGCAGAACCAGATGACCTTGAATTAAGATAGTAAAATAGTCCAGTTTCAATAGATACAGGTCAATCAGTCAGTTGGTGAAAGCTGCTTTGGTGGCCAGATGACTTGAAGGAATCTAACAGAGGGACAGTTTTGAAGAAATGTTTCAGAAGAGATCTGGCTTTCATGTCAGTTATTCCTAATGTTTATGCTTGTAATTACCAAAAGTTGAAGACTAGAGTATCTCACCATGTGAATAAATACAACATATTGTTTGTAGGACACTACTTCCATCACTGATATTCTCAGAGTAGGTCTCTGAATGAAGAACAGGGAGAGAAAATTATTACATGACAATTCACAAATATTTTGAGTTTTTCAATGTCTGAAAATTCAACTTTTTGGGAAATTCAAGGACATTGACAGACAAAATATTAATTAAAGGATTATTTGTAGATTTGAGGGGTATTGCTATTGTTTTGCAGCATTTTTAATATTTTTAGTTTACTTTTGCAGGGCTCTGGAGAGGACACTGAAGGACTCTGTGACATCATTGAAGCCATTGCAGAGGTTATCAAGCTGACTGATCCTTCACTGCTCTATCTGGAAGTTTCAACTTTAGTCAGCAAATACCCAGATATCAGGTAATTCTCTTTCCCCTCAGATCTGATTTATAGATAGATAACATCATAAGTTCCTTGGGTTTTGGGCAAATTTTGAAATTCAAAACAGTGTGAAAATGTGCTCATATTTTTCATATTTTAGAATGTAACCACTTTCTTGTGGAAAGTGATGCTAATGTACAGCGTATGTGAGCTGGACTAGGAGTTACAACTACTTAAGTACTGCAGAGAAATACTTAAAATACTGTCAGTTCTGTGTGTTGGGAGGATAAAATAGGTTTTAGAGTCCTAAAAGCAGCCAAAACAGTGCTTTATATTGAGCAGGAAAAACCACTTCTCACTGAGTAGAGATCTGATTAAGAATAAAAAGTACCTACTGAAACTGAGTGAAAAGATTGCCAATTAAGTGTTGTTTTTGACAAAATCTTACTTGTGCAAAGCCTCCTAATGCCAGTTATACCCTTTTCCTTTGGCAGGGATGACCACATTGCAGCTTTGCTGACAGTGAGAGGGGATGCCAGCAGAGATATGAAGCAGACTATCATTGAAACTCTGGATCAAGGTCCAAGCCAACCAAATCCAAACTATGTGCCAATTTTTAAAGAAATTACAGTTCCTACTCTCACTGTGCCAAAACTTCTTAAGTAATTGACAACTCTGTGTTTGTGTGTCATTACTGCTCTGGGATCAACAGGTTTGAAATATTTGTGGACAAATTTGGCAATGCTATTTTGAGTAAAGTTCAATATACATTGATACTTGCTAGGCATATTTCTTTCTAAAGACTTGGACATGAAGAAATGCGGGATTTCTGAAAGAAGAAGGATTAAAGGTCATGTTTGAAGAACAAAGCTTTTAATGGCATGGGTTTTTTTTTACTGACCCGTTTGTCACAGCTGGTTTTGCCATCAGCAAATACATTTTTCTTGTGGAATATGTTTGCACAGTGCACTGCAATGCTATATAAAGATATTTATACCAAAACCTGCAGAGCTGTATTAGTGCTGGATATACTAGCATACATCACTTACAATACCTAAGCAGGCCCCTTTAGAACTGTCTTTATATGGCACTGCATTCAGTGTTAATGTCAATCCACTTTCACATTATATTTTGTGTATGTACTTACTTTGGTGTAAAATAGTTTATTGCAGAAAACTTAATTATGAAATCAGTTTCCTGACTTAAAGGACTAAATGAAATTGCTACAGTGCAATTTGATTATAGGTTGAATAAAGAGATAAGGTACAATTTTTTTCACTGATTCACTAAAAACAGCACATAAAGCACATCAGTTGAATAAAATGTTAAACCATTGCTATGTTCAGCTATGATTCTTTGCATCCTTGTAGATTTACAGAGCATGTAAATCTTTTTTGTTGTTAAGTGTGAATAAAAATTGGATTTAATTAGTTTTCTGAAAACACAAGATACTGGGTTTTATTTCCACAGTATTTTCAGATTAATCTAATTATAAAATAGTACTAGACAATTGTGGATTCAAAATTCCTTGATGAAGGACACATTTAAGACATTACCTCTTTGTACCTGACCGGAGCTGTCAGAGGTAAGCATGAGGAAGACACGAGCCTACATTATTTTAATTTAACATTCTGGAGTTTGCATATGTAATGCCTTTGGCCTGTGGCCACCCAGGCCTTGTGCCATTCCAGCCCTGTTCCCAGCTCCTCTGTACCGTAGAAGAGGTATATACAGGGTCAGCAATTTGGATAAAAGATAGATCTGAGATTGTGACTTTCTGCAGTGATGGGGACGGTGTGTCCCCAGAGATGGTTCAGTAGAGCATCATCTAGGTACCTCTGTGCTTGAGGGGTTTTAGCACAGGACGTGTTTGGGTCCCGTGGGACCGTAAACTCTGCCTAGAAATTGTAGGTATGCAGAGGGGAATTTGCCTGTTTGTCAGAGGGTTGTGTTCAGCCCTCAGTAAAGAATTCAGTTAAAGATTAGTGAGGTGGTACTAATTTAGCTTGTACTCTGACTCCATCCTGTCCCGGAAATTCTTTCCCTGTTGTTTTAATCCTTACTCTGTTCAGCGGGCTTTGTTTCCCTATGTGTCCCTTCTTCCTCCCAGCGATTGTGCAGAGCCATCGCTTGGATGTTAAACTTACTCTCCTTCCCCTCCGGGCCACGCCAGCTCCCCTGAGTGGGGACCCGGCAGGGATTGGTCACAGGGACGGCTCCTGCCCTTGCCAGAACCTTCGTGGCGGCTCGGAGTGCGGCGGGGCCGCCACGCCCTGTGCGCCGGGTTAAGGTCGTGCCGCAGCCCCGCCTCGGTGCCTGCCGGCGGGAGCGGCCGGAGTCCCCACCCCGTGTCGCGGGATTCGACTCCGCCCGGGATTCAGCTCCGCCCGGGATTCCCCCCAGCGCGGCGGGGCGGGGCGGCGCGGNCTGCTACGGGAGTCCGGGCACCGGGGGTTTGGCTGCCGGGGCGCCTGGCAGCGCTGTGAGCATCGCGGTGGTTTCCCCGTGGGAGGAATCTGTAGGAAAAGGTTGAGGAGGAATAAATGTGTCTGTATTTTATAACGAGGGTAAAGGGGATTGATGGGAGCGAGACGGTAACCTTGAAAGCGCTGAAGAAATTTTTCACCTTAGATTGCGGAAAGGATAGTAAGGTCTGGAGGATCAGCGTGGCAATGCTGGGAAGGCTTGTGAAAAGGAATTGGATAAATGTTAATGGAAGACTTTAAAGCTACCGACAAGAAGACATAGCTGCACCAGGGCACGTTTAGGTTGGATATCGGGAAGAATTTCTTCTCAGCAAGGGTGATTGGATATTGGAATGGGCTGCCAGGGAGATGGTGGAGTCACCGTCCCTGGAGGTGTGTAAGGAAAGACGGGACGTGGCACTCAATGCCGTGGTCTGCTTGGGCTTGATGGTCTCAGAGGTGTTTTCCAACCTAAATGATTCTGTGAAGTATTCTCTTGAATTCACCTGGGGCAGAGGGACCTGCAGGGGAGTTACCAGCTTGTGCTTAACAAACACACTGGCAAGATCCTATCACTAAAGAAGCCAAAGGAGATTTCCCAATTATGTCATGTTGAGGAAACTGGGGCGGTGCCTACGTTGGATCCATTTTTATGGGAGATGAGTCAAGACAGATCCTCTGACACAAGCAGCAGCAAGAAGAGGTTAAGCAGTAGACAAACAGTACTAAGTTTCTAAAACTGGCTGATATTTACGGAGTGACTCAGGAATGCAGCAGCTTACCTACCCAGCCTGCTGTAAAACAACTTCCTCTTGAGGACTCGGCAGAGGCATGCATGAAGCCATTTCTCTTTTTAAGGGATCCGGAAAGAAACAGATCCACAGTCTGCACCAGGAAAATCAGTAAAAATAATTTTGAATAATGTAGTTAGTCGGGAGAGTTGCATGGCTTGTGTTGAAAATATTCCTTCTAGCAGAGTACTGTATAAATCCTGGACTATGTTTGGTAAGGGTTGGATATGATGGCTAGAATTGGAGCACTTCATATAATCTGTATGCTTTTCAAAAATACTCTCAACACTATCAAAAGGCCCTTGAAGAAATCCAGTAAATGCAGAATGAATGGAAGCCTTCTTCAGTGGATGGAAAACTGAGTGAAGGGGATGTGTGTGGTCATGCGCCACACTGACAGATGGAGCTCTCCTGGGATCTTTATGTAATCTGTTTGGGAGCAGCTGGGAAAAAAGAGAGTAGGCTTAGATTGGAGTGTGGGAAGAAGTTTTACACTGTGGGCGTGGTGAGGCACTGGAACAGGTTGCCCAGAGAAGCTGTGGCTGCCCCATCCCTGGAAGTGTTTAAGGCCAGGCTGGATGGAGCTCTGAGCCATCTGGTATAATTGAAGGTGTCCCTGCCCACAGCTGAGGGGTTGGAACTTGATGATCTTTGGTTCCTTTCAACCCAGCTACTCTGTGGTTCTATGATTCTGTGAAAAGAGGGTGAATGGTCATGTGAGGTTTGCTGATTCCTGCAGTAACTGAGGCCTGTGAAAGCTTGCAGGAGCACCTTACAGTCCTGAATAACTGGGCTGTATCAGCCTGTCATGGCCAGATGATGACCCCTGTGTGACAGGTGATCCCCATATGTCAGGTGGAATCCAGAGTAGGAACCTGGTGTCCATGAGGAAAACCCATTCTAATTTTGCATAATTTTGTTTATGAAATGAATGTGCTGACTGATGATGCTCAAGAGCAAGATAAGTAGGTCATAATGCATTTTCATGAAAATATCTTTGAAAATAGCTTAGCACTTGGTAGCAGCTCATAAAAGGTAAAAAATGTTCACAATACTAAAAAGAGAAACAGATTAAAAAAGGGGAATGTCTATTTGTAATTGAAAACTTTGCAATTTATGCTTGTAATTTTAATGTTGCATGCAGGTTACATAATTCTTGCAGATGGGGAAGGAAGCAATAGAATGAACTGAAAGTGTTTAGAAAAAGACAGCAAGGACTAAAGGAAAAGAAAATCAGCTTCTGTGAACAGGAATCAAGTGAGCAGGACTCTGCTTTGGAGTGGTAGTAAATGAGGGGAAATGAAAACTGTCAGTCCAAGGGGAACGTTCTTGTATGAAATGGAGGAAAGTCCCCACCAATTTCAGATATCCTTCTAAAGAAGGAATGATCATTCTTTATTTGGGCAGAAATTACTTAATTCATTAATTTTGGCATAACTTGAATCATTAAGACAAGGCACTGTGAAGGCTCAATGGAAGCTGGAGCCTACCTGTGCTTTTTCCTCTTTGAATCCTTTGAACCCCTTCTGCAGGGTCAAGGCCCTGCAATCGATTGAGTCTTTCAGTACTTTGGTCACATCAGTGACTTTTTCTCCATTGAGAGAGTCTGGGTGACAAACCTGTTGCTCCAGTTTGTGAAACAAATAGCTTACTACTGTGACATCAGGCATTTTGTGGATTTAACCAGCATGTGTGCTCTGCAGTTCTCTTAAATAGAAATAAATAAGAATACTTCCTTGTGCCGAACATGCCCAAAGTGTTTCATTGTCAGTGTGTGTTTCTGTGTGTCTCTTCACTCATAAGTAAGTCTTGGAGTTTTCTTTGGAGCTTTTATCATGTTCCAGAGACTTTTCAGGAGAATAATAATCTCATCTGGTGAGTAAGAACCAGAATGTTGAAGTCTTCAGTAAGTGGAACCTGTTGATTTCAGTCATTTAAAGCTTACTACCTGTTTTTGTTTCGTTTCTTTTTCCCAGAGTTGATAAAGACAGGAGTGGAATAATATCTGATAATGAACTTCAGCAGGCATTATCCAATGGTAAGTCTGTAAATGAGCAGACTTAAGTCTGTAAATGAGGTAGTTCATTGTAAACTTCATGATAAATTTTCTGTGACAGTGGTTTTTTTGATGCTGTCATTCTTTGTATGGAAGGGGGTGGGAAGTGTTCCTACCACTCAAATAAATACTAGTTAGTATTTAATCTACAGCAAAAGGCTGGAAAGGGAAAAAAATGAACAGTCCTTGTGATTTTTTGTTTGTTTGTTTTAAACTGAGTATCTATTGTAACCATTACTGTCTGTATTCTGAGGAATGAGGGTGTGCACATCCCTTTATTTTTTTCTCAGCTCTGCTTCCTAGAAATCATAACCAGTGATTAATATTTTCCTTGCTCATCACTACTGAACCTTTGTTTTTAACCAGAATCAGTGTATAACCTGGGCAAAGCTGTTTACACCCAGCCTTTTCATTGCACATAATTTATTTTTCATACAGTATGGTGCAGGAAAAAAAGCATGTTTGGCATTTTTCCTAACAGAGTAGAAAGATGCACTCTAGATCTAGTATTAAAACTTTCTAGTAGTCTGTCAGTTCCTTGTTGTAATACTCAAAGAATAACTAGGGTATTGTCAAATAACTCATGGAAACAAAATTTATAATGAAACATTTTTCCAGTAGCCTATTTTTATTTTCCTCCCATGACTCAGGGTGGGTAGGGTTGTACTCTGTGGGTTTTTTTTCTGTTTGGAAATGTGAAAAAGGGCATATTTAGGCTGTTTGTCTACCTTTGAGTCCATACCAAGTTCCCCTTCTCCCAAAGTTTGTTCCTTTATCCCTCTTGTGCTTTGTGACAGAAAGGCTTAAACTGATGTTGTGAGCTGCAGCACACACAGGCTGAAGGGCCCATTTTTGTCAGTAATTGCCTGACTTGAAATAAATTTATAAGGTTCTATTCAGTAAAACTGCAGTCTTGTAACTGAACTGGATTTACTAGAATATTTGTTTAATAAGGTATCTTGATAAGTTAAAAGCAATGTGGCTGCCAGACCTGATCCATAATTAAAATTTTGAATAATATCTGCAGCGAAAACTAAGTTAAAGTCACCATTTTCATTTAGATTACAGTGCTGTTCAGAATTGTGAGAAACTGTCATTTTAAATTTTACCTGCTGTTTTAAATTTTATATATTTTAAATATCTTCTCATGTGAACCTGGTATTTTTAATTTTATATATTTTAAATATCTCCTTATATGATTGAATTTAAGGGTAATAGGCAGTGATGGCTCTCAGAGCTCTTTTCTTTCCTTATTTACAGTGTAGATTAGCAGTTTCAGTGCTTTGCAGTTAGGAAGAATGCCTACCAAGTGTTAGACAAAATATTTACAGAACTGCAAGCTTCCTGCATTCCAAGAGATTCTAGATCTTGTACACCAAAGTCACTAACAATTCACTGTATTATTTTCAAAATATATCCTCTAATGGATGATTGTGCATGGCTGTCCTGCAATTTAACATGGGCTAAAAAAATGTTATGAGTTTATTTCTAAAACATTAAAGAAGTCTGCATCGTGCTCATTGACATTTGAAGTTCAGTGTGGTTTTGACAATTGGACATTTTCAACCTGTGAAGTTTATGCAGGTGACAGTGTGTTTGCCTGGGAGGGGCTGATGGTGACTTTGTCTAACTGTTTGCACGACAGAATTCTTCGCTTCCTTCTTGTTTTCTTCTGTGCTGCTGTGGGAAGTTAATACTAGAGTCAGGAGAGGAGAGACAGGAAAGTTAATACTAGAGTCAGGAGAGGAGAGACAGGAACAGTCTTCAGTGTTTGTTGGAATAGGCTGAAATCAGAAATCAGTGCAGTTCTTCACCTCTGGAGTTGCTCAGATTTCACTCTGTGGCGGCCGTATGAGTCACTTGAATGTTTCAACGTGAAATAAGTTCATTTTCAGACTGTATTTTCACTTTCTCCTCTTATTGTCTTCAGTGTTAAATGCTGACACCTTATTAATTCCATTATTTCTTATTTTTTTGAGGAGACACACAGCTCTAAGGTACTGATATTCTCTGTCTAGAATACTGCTTCAGCATTTTCAGAGCCATTTTTCCTCTTCTCTTTCTCTGCTTCCGTTTCTCTTTATGTGCACATAGTCACAGGGTCTGCCTACAGTGCAGGGTTCACCCTGTAGAGAGAGTTACACCACTGTCCGTGACCCAGCAAAGCCAACGTGCTGGATCCCGATCTCAGCTCCAGCTCGGCCCTTCTGCTGGGATTTGTGGTCAGCTGACACGTCCCTGGGAGCGCCTCTGCAGTGCCCTGGGCTCACCGACTCCTTTGTGCTCCCACCCATTCCTTGGGTCCCTGCAGGCAGCCGCAGCCAGTTAATTGTGCGCTGCTTCATGCTCCTGGTTCCCTCACAGGCTCTGGAGAATCGATGGTGAAATTCTGCATGAGGCAGCAAGATTCCTCTTTGTTTAAAGCTTAATGCTTCCTAGCGCTTGGGAATGCTCTCAGCCAAGTGAGAACTATTTCACAATGACGTACAGAGCTTCTCTCCAGATGATTACTGCTCAGGCCCTTTCAAGCAGCAACATTTCTTGGTCTAAAAATACTAATTCAGACTAACACTTAATTGTTTTAGCAGCGGAGGTGGGATTTGTACTGAACAACTCTAAACTGCAATGTATGGTTACGCCGTGTTGGGAGCTCCTTCTCTTTACTTCTGCCAGAAACTGAATGCCCTAGAGTAGTCCTGTAAAAAGGAAATGAGCAGATGGGTTTTTACTGGGGAACAGATATGAGGCCTTGATTGAGTTACAACTTAGAACACGTCCACTCCTGTCAGTAGAAAAGAGGTACTTAAGTTTACATCTTTCTTTTTATCCAATACTTCCTGACAGCCTGGGATGAAAAAGTCCTTCTTAGATTTTCCAAGGTTTGTTAGTTTTTTTTGTTGCAGCCTTAAAAGTACTGGTTTCTGTGTGGTATTTGGAAAGCATTGGTCTGAAGTCATCTCTGAATGGTGAGACTTTCTTACTTCCAAGAAGCCTTATTTTTTTAATATGCCAGTTTCATGGTACATAGCTCTGAATTCACTGTTCTTAACTGATTTGTTTGGTTGGTTTGTTGCATTATTTTTAATACACTGAGGAATTCTTAATTCTCAACTAAGTAATTCTTTTTGTTTCAGGCACATGGACTCCATTTAATCCAGCAACAGTCAGGTCAATTCTTGGTGAGTGTAGTTCTGTGATGTGACATAGTCCTAAGATACCGTTTTGTGATATGTTCAGATGATTGATTGAGAATGCTCTCAATTGCTAGACTGGTTTTTTTTTTGTCAGAGTACCCAGCAGTAGTAAGCTAATTTATTTTCCCTTTTGATTAATAGAGGAATGCCCTTTGCATACATACATGTGCACTTGTCCAAGTGGCCTGAGAAAATGTTACTGCATAATTGATTAGATAATAAATGTAATCGATGCATGAGGAAAATGTTATCTTAAATTTTCTAAGAAGATATTATATAAATTGTCTTGGGAAGTAGTTTTTCCTGTCTTGAATTTAAGCCTATGTTTTACTCCAGAAATACCAAACAGAAGCTTTACAATGGTTGAATTCTGTTAGTATCTAAACTAATTGCCAGTAATGTGGAAGGTGATGGTGGTAGAACAGAAGGATGAAGATTCAAGCACAATAAATCAAATCTTTTCTATCACGAAGTTCATAAATCCAAGGACTACATTTTTTGCTTTGTTTTCAATAAGTGTTAGCAGCAGTCTGAGTTCCATTGCTGGGTGACATGCTTATTGCATAGATAACACTATCAGTAACTCAAATGCAGATGAATATCCCAGCACTCTTGGAAATTATCTAAGACTTTTTAATATGTCCTAAGAAAAGAACAGTCCACCCCTCTGTCTATTTTGATTTATCACTGGATGATCAATCAAGCCCTCAGTATTTTTGAACTGAAAATGAAAAGCTAGGAAAAATAAACATTCTGTGACTTATTCTAGTACTTTTATCTTGCTTTATCGTTTTTTCCTTCAGTGGATGACTGCTTGCTTTTCCTTGGCAGAAGTTTGCAAATTACCACTTGCATTTTAGCAGTTTCTTCTCTCTATTCAGTACCTTCTACAGAGCACTCTTGCTATCTACTTGAAGTCCAGGCAGGTCTTGCTGAGAAGTAGTATGACTAAGGTTTTACATGTGTTTCTTACTTTTTATTTCAGGCATGTTTGACAGAGAAAACAAAGGGGGTGTGAACTTCAATGAATTTACAGGAGTCTGGAAATACATCACAGACTGGCAGAATGTCTTTCGAACGTATGACAGAGACAATTCTGGAATGATTGACAAAAATGAACTAAAGCAAGCACTAACAGGTTTTGGTAATTCATTAGTAATTACAATTTTTATGACTGGGTTATGTCATAGAATGAGCTGCTTACTAGTACTGTTTGAGAGCTGTACTGCTCTGACAACTGTGACTAAAAATAAGGCAGGTGAAGGGCAGCTCTCCTTTTAGGTATGAGGTACCTTTTTACGATGTCCATGCTAGAGGCACATGTTTTTTAAAGCTTTGTCCTTAGAGAAAAACATTCCATGCATGTTCTGACACATGTTCCAGTCTCCTCTGTGACATGCTCTGAGAGGGTTACCAATGCTTCAGGCAAAGTCTGAGCTTACAGGGTACTTGATAGAACTTGCCACATTTTAAAACAAGGCCAGCTGTCCATGCTATGAGAGCATTATGGCGGCTAAGGAACTTTCATTCCAGTCACTTCACCTGTAAAGACGAGCTGCAGCCCTAAACCATTCCCTCAATCAATAGTCACCTTAATCTATAATTATATTTACTGTGACTCTGTATATAATTATTATTGAGCATGGGCTTTTTGCATGCATTTTAGTTTAACAGAGATATTTACGAAAATCATTGTAACTCCTTACTGTTTTCTTGTTTTGTTATTACACATGCCTGCTGAACAACCTTGTTCTTTTTATAGAAGGACTGCAGTAATTGAATCCTTTTAAAGTATTTCTCTTTTTCCAAGGTTACCGACTGTCTGATCAATTCTATGATATCCTCATTCGGAAATTTGACAGACAAGGAAAAGGACAAGTTGCTTTTGATGATTTTATTCAGTGCTGTGTTGTTCTACAGGTAAGAAAGGAGATGTACTTTGATGTCAATTTTAAAAAAAATTATCTTTTCTTAAGCTTTTCTGGTTCTCACTTTTAACAGTGGATCTAGAACTTGCTTTTATTTATAGTAACCCAACTGAACTAAGTATATGCCAAGTGCTAGAAACATCTTTGTGAACTGGTCTTCATTAGTAATTCCTTTTAATTTCAAGTAAATTGTATCATTACTGCAGTGAGCTGTCTTTCTATATAAGACTGAAATGGCTACAGAAGGGATGAACAGAAAGGCTTAATTAAGCTGTAGAAGCCCAGGTGGCAAGGGGAGTATGTGTCAGTCTGAACCTCCCTTAGAACAAAAATGTCTATTATTTTTTTTCTCTCCTCCTCAGAGGCTGACTGATGTGTTCCGACGGTATGACACTGATCAGGATGGCTGGATTCAGGTGTCCTATGAGCAGTATCTTTCCATGGTCTTCAGCATCGTATGACACCCATAACCAGGAATTGCACACTAGCATTACACAGACTGCAGTTGCCAAATCATCCTCTACTGAATAAGATCATTGATGTATAATAATGGATGTAACATCACATTCTTAAATTTTGTATGTTGGTAATCATCATCAGAATCTGTACTTGAGCTGGTTTTTATTTTGTATTATTGTATGATATGACCATCTCTGCTTACTGTAGTACAGAAAGCACAGAATCTAGATTTAACCAGTATAATGTTGAACATTACCTCTTACACATATCCTGCATGGGGGAAATGACTCTTAGAAATGCCAAATTATAATAATGCTTGTTAGTTTTTATCAGTTGAAAGCGAGAAGTTGCACAACATGTTTTGCATGTGCCTTACTTTTTATAAGAGTTTAATGTATTAATTTTTAAATACAGAATTTAAAATTAAGTAAAAATACTAGGTCAACTTTTAGTCTGTTTCACTTTTGTAGAGCTTTAAGGGGATGGTGATTTTATTTCTGTATTCTCTACAATCCAGGGATCTCTCCACTTGGATGGCCTTTATTTTATTTTCTAGCTGCCTCCTTTCAGGGTATCCTTGGGATGGCTTCAGATAAAATTTCTTCACACCCGTGAAGAAAGTTCATACTGCACCTCCCTTGATAAGTTCCACACAAAGATGGACTCTGACTCTGAATATGCTCTCTTTGCTAAGTATTAATTTAACATCAGAAATCTTCCTTTTTGTGATGAAGTGCTTATTTGTAGTAGCCTTGAATTGACAGTCAGACAGTCTCATAACTTTACCCTACATCTAACCATTTACAGCTAATGAGAGAGAGTTGAAAAACAGATTTCTATCACACACCATCTCTTGCAGTGACTCTGAAGAAGCAACTTAGAGGAAGCAAATACAACCCCAAAAAAAGTTACAATGTTACTTCCACGTGACCCTGAGATTGGCTCAGATGGTCAGAGAATGGCACAAACAACACCAAAGTCACAACGTTCAATCCCTATATGGTCCATTGACTGAAGAGCTGGATTTAGTGATCCTTGTGGACTCTGATTTCCAACTCAGACAATTCTGTGACTCTGTGTCTCACCCTGAGTAGAATTTCTGGTGTCAGGGTGACACCAGACCCTGCAATCACACATCTGTCATGCAGAGATGCTGCTACTATTTGTCAAGTGATAATCAGACCCTCAGTGAGCTCAGCAACACTCTGAACTCTCCTGGTGTCAAGTATGTGGGGAAAAACCAATGGCCCCCATAGCATAAGCACACTGAAACAAGGAGTTCTCACAAAACGCTTTTGACATCGTCAAAAGGAATTGGTTTTGGGTGAGGAGTTGGTTTTGGGTGAGGAGGGACATAGGAATAACGACCAGTGTCAGAAACCACCTCATCCAACAGCTGTGAAAGTTATTTACATTGAAGAAAAGAAGGGAAAAGGACTTCCACCAGTTACTCTTTGAACCTTCCCTCCCTAGAAAGCTGAGGTAATAACTATATATGCTCTCTCCAGAAACAAAACAGAAGAGCCCCAAATTTCTGGGCTCAAAAAAAAATTCCCCGGTTTCTTTCCCACTAAGGAATCTGTCCCTTTGGATCATACACCCACATAATACCCAGTAATTCTGGGAAGCATTTTGAGGAGTATTAGTAAGTCCATGGTACAAACTAAAAAGCTGGAAACTGAGAAACTTGCCACGTTGTCTCCCCTGAAGGATGCCTCCATGTCCAGCTGGCCTTGAATTTCACTGCCCTTGGTTCAGAAGAGCTGGCTCCAAAACTTCCTAAAGGAGCATCACTGATGCAGAGAATCATCAAGGTGGCTCTGAATGGGAACACTTGTCCCAGTGGGAAACACACTTCTAAAGGTATGAAAGCAGCTAGACCACCGACTAAGAAACTGGGTAAAAGTAGACCATTTATCCCCAATCCAAGACATGTTCCAGTCTGGATTTCTGTCACTAGCTTTTTAAAGAAATTGCAAATTTGCTCCAAGGGCTCAGGTGTATTCTGAGAACTATTGCCTCCATGTCAAGGCCTGTGATGTTGCTGCACTGGTGCTGACAGGTGCCACCATGTGACGATGCTGTTCTGCAGGCTGTAGGACCTACTTTGTGAGGTTGTTTCTTGAAGGATTGGAGTCTAGACAGAGTTCTGCTCCAATTCTATACTACACATGAGCAAAAAATGGCAAAGGGTTTTCTTGGGAGTAAGGAGTACTCAGCACTCTACAGTTCAGGAAAGCTTTAGTAAATCAATGCTGACTTAATTTGGTAACTACTCCAACTCCAAAATGCAAGAACTGTTTCTCCAATACAGGACTGTGCACAACAACAAAGGAGGGACAATAACTGTTGGCCAGAAGGAAAAATGTGAACAGAACACATAGGTGGAAAGAGCATCTAATTTGGGTGGAGGTTATCCAGCTGCTGTATGCCACTGGAGTATACAGTGATGGCAGTAAAATCCAAGAGAGAGTGAAAAATGGGGAAAAGCGTTCTCTGCAACAACCTCAAATGAAAAGGTCTTAACTTGAGTTGACAGAGTTGCAGCAGTAATATTTTCTGGCAACATTTTTTTCTACAGTTAAGAATTTTAGTTGCACTACACTTTCTGTGAGAAAAAAACTATGGTAGTAACATCTGTGTAAGTAACTTCTGGTAATTTTTAAATACAGATATAATAACTGATCAACCCTACAGACTTTTAAATCAAGGCGGCTGGCAGCCACCTGTGGTAGAAAAAACATAATTCTCCCTTTTAAGCAAGAAGGTTGACTACATAATTCAGTAGATGGAAGTGTATGGCACAACTACGAGGTGTGTGACATTATAAACCACTCCAACACTTCAGTAAGTATGAGCAGTAAAGGACACAGTGAACAGGAATGAAAAAGGAAAGTGGATCTTTTCACATGCAGAAACAAAATCATGACAGAAGAAAAATTTTAGAGAATTGAGTTTACATGCTCAATAATAAATTGTTTCATTGAGTTTTTATTAAAATTTACATAACAAAATCCAAAATGTTTTATGACCGCTCATGAAGACTAACCCTGCTTCAGCACATGTATTTAATGCACAGAGACACAGTTCTGGCATGGGTGAAAAAAAAAATGATAGTCCACAATGCAGCAGTGAAAAGGAAAACAGACACTCAGGAGTAAACTGTCTCACTTTACTTCTTTTCTTCAGCTCCATGTAGCTGGTTTTAATTACATAAAGCAGATATCTAAAGCCAGACATTCAATGAGGATGTGGCTCTGATACACATCATGAACTGCTACGTATTACTCGGTATGACATTTTGTTTATTTATTTTTCCTGTTATTTTATCTGATTGCCTTATGGGATCTTCTATTTCTTAATATGCTTTTGCCAGTAGAAAGAGTCAAGAATTTTTATTTTAGCATGGGTCCGTCCACCAAATGAGTTTTTAAGACAATTTATAATTATTTTATTTTGAACAACATGATTAGAAAATCAGCATATATTTCACACCATTTCTTACTCTGCAAAAACGAAACCAATATGCCCCGTTACATACCAGTCCTCTAGTATAGATTACATTTTCCTCATATAGCATCACATTAAGACAAGAGAATACCTTTGCTGTGACATTCTCCTTTCTTTGTCTAAACAGAATTGTAGTGTATCAATTTTTTAAAATATGCTAGTTATAAAGCCTCAAATTAATGGAACTGGCCTTACATTTGTGTGAAGAAAAGTAAACCTGTATTTCCAATGAATATTCTTCCTAAGTGGGTAACATAAAAGTAAACCTTTCTTTCTCTTCTGAATTGAGAGGGGTATTAAAAGGATTATTAGCTTTTTGCTGACAGAATAATTTTAACAGATTTTCAAAAAATAACAGAAGATTTATTTTTCTTTAATATACTAAGATATAACAAATACATTACAAAAAGCCTAAACAAAATAGTGTGTTCACCTGTTATGTTCAAGTTCGTGTTCCAGCTATATTTCACATGTTAAAAACTTAAACCCTACCTCCCTTTACCTTTCCCAAGCCAGTCAAACACCGAGTTAAATGCAATCTCTTTCCTGAAAGCCAAGTGATGGAAATTCTCAAATCTCTTCATCTGTTTCCAGTTCAGCTCTTGTTGCTCCTTAATCTTTCTCTCTAGTTTCTATTAGCACATTGACAAATGTCTGAATATTTATTTCTGGAAAGGGGAGATAAAGACATTTAGAGTTACTCCTATCTCATAATATTTCCATAATACAGCATAGAGAATGTGAAAATGAAAGTTTTACTATTAAGTAGCTACCTTATTAATTCTAGTACCAGAAGCATAGTTTGCATTTGTCCAAATTCATAGTTTGCATTTGTCCAATGACAGCTATGCAGTAGCATATGCCCACTTCTCTTTAAATCCCTCTAATAATCTATTTCCAAAGGAGAAACCCTCACTTTGAATAGTGTATCACTATTCTCAACATTAATGACTATTTCTACAGTAACTGGAAAAAAAGAAATTGATACGTCATGAACCAGCTCTTTGATAACCTTTCCCTTGTTATCCCAATGGGTTTTGAGTCACTTGGATTATCTATTATAATTCCATTCAGGTTTGGTTCTGCATGCATTCCAATATTTTTTTCTTTATGCCAATACATGCCCCTCCCATCGCTGCAAATCTACCAGTACAACTCATTATACAAACTGCTAGTTAGAAAGATGACCTAGGACAAACCTTTCAATTCAGGAAATTTTTGAACTATCAAAATCTCTTCCCACTCACTGCTCCATCTAGTTGCCAAGAGGCACAGTGTCCTCAGAGGCAACAATGCCTTTCTTCAGCTGATACAGATGTGAGCAAAATGAGTTCAACTCCCCTGAACAGCTCATCCTATCTCTGCAACCTGCAATCTCCTGCTTATGTTAAAGCAACTATGCTGATGTAACTCATTTCACATGATGCAAACTGATCACAATCTTACTTTGAAGTGCTGGATATTATGGAGCCAGCTGTTTGAGAATCCTGGTCATTGTAGGTACACCCTTTCCCAGTAGTCTGTTCACAGTGTTGGGAGCAAGACCAACTTCAAGTCCATCTGAGCTTCTGAACTGCTGGTGATCTCGATATGAACCACTGCCAGAAAATGAGTCCTGATGTGAACTCCAGTCTCTTTGGTAGCCTGATTTCTGATACCTGAATCCTTGACACCTAGATTCCTGCTTCCAGCTACAGTCCTCCTTCCAGCTAGAGTCTTCCTTCCAGCTATAGTCCTCGTTCCACTCATTCCACCTAGTGTCCTGGTGCCACCTGGAGCCACCTCTTCCTGAAATAGCAGAATTTGCAGAAGATGTATAAATATTCACAGACTCATTGTTCTTGTAAGAGGAATAGTTTTGTGAAGGATAGTTTGTAGAGTATCTTCCAGATGAAGGATATGAGGCAGAAGAACTGGGATAGGGTAATTCTTGGTCACTTATATGCCTTGCTTTTTTACACACTTGTTGATTCCTCCATTTTGTATTTTCCCTGCCAAATGACAGTCTGTTATCACAAAGCTCACTTCCTTGCACATCGCTGGATATGTATTCTGCTGAGTACTCCTTCACTGGGTTGGTCTCATATGAAGAGGCCCCAGCAGCCAAATTCCTGCAGGACACAGAGTTTCTGAGCTGTCTCAGCCAGTTGCTAACACCACTGTCAGCACTATCAGGCTCAACAGCAGGAGAGTCCGTGAGTGGAGACATCATTGCAAAGTTGTCCGATCTCAGATGACCATAGGATGTTCCATCATCTGCTTGGTAACTGTTTGAGTGAGCAGGAACAAAAGAAGCATCTTCAGAACACTCTTCATGCTGAGACAAAAAACCTTGATTCCAGTCAGAACTTTCTGAATAAATAAAGGGCACCAAAAGTTAGCAAAATATTAAAATACCAACTGCAAACACAACTACTTTGAGATTTTATGATGTGTCCTGTTCTTTTCCCATTTCCTGCATTTATGTCTTATCCGAGTTTGCAGTAAATAGATCAAGAAGGGTTACTGCTTGAATTTCCATAACCTCAACTGATATAACACTGTTCAGTGAGACAGGAATGTTTTCAGACAGTTAAGTCATTAAAGCTTCAGAAAATGATATCCTGAACTGACTCAGAAGGCAAAGACACAGAGTACACCAGCTGAGAAGCACTATGGCTGGCCATAAAAGTACATTTTCACAATCTGTGCAGTCTCCAGAGTAAACAAACTAATAGAACAAAATATCTAAATTACCTCTGTATTCTACATCTGGCCCATAGTGTTCTGGGATGCTTTTCCTTTCTGGAAACTCATCTTGAGGTATTGACATCAGTGGGCCTGAACTGTTGTTGCCATTATCCTAGGTTAAAGCAAAAGGTCAGAATGTCTGTTTGTGAATGCAAGAATTTAAGAACCTACAAATTCTGAAAAGCAACAAATTTTCCACAGAAAGTTAGCAAAATACAATTTTAGGTGATAGCAAAGTCCATATGAGGAGTATGTTGTTACCACATTATACCACAATTTTCCAAAGTGCTGTTTGGAAAAGGTACATGTCTGGAGAACAGAAGGAGGTGTCTGGTGAAGACAACGTCTTCTGTTTCAAATTTATTGCTCATCTCTCTTGTCACCTGCCTAAAATATAAAATTGGTGCATATGCAAATGCTGCATCCATCTGGGGAATGGAGAATGCAGAGCCCAGCTAAGGGATTAAGCTACAGAAAGAGTATTTAACTGGTGTTGGCGGCAGCATTTGCACAGAGGCAGTTACTGTGGCTCACCTGACATGGAATATACAATTGAGAAAACAGTCTTAAACAGCTTTCCGAAAAAAACACATCCTGAATTTTGTGAACCAGTAGCTGCCAGAATGATGACTCCTTTTTTCACAAATTCTGGTCCTCCTTCAGACTCCTTTTTCCACAGGTAGTCAACATCTTTGCAAAGAAGCTATGGAGGTTTGTAAGGACCAACAGATAGTCAAGAACATCTTGCCTACCTTAGTCTTAACAGATTAAAAAACTCTCAACTGAGAGCAGAGCTACAAATTATGAGAAAGACAGACCTACCCACAGGCCCACAAAGTGGCACATCTGGGTGGCACTTAACGCCTCACTGATCTTAGAACAAAAGCTATCAAGCAAGGGACCACCACAAAAAGGATGACAACCTGTCACTGAGAAGCAAAATGGTGCCCAGAAGAGAACACACACACAAAAAAAGCCGAAACAGATACATGATGATGGAATACTAAGAGAAATGTGCTATGTAATTAATAGCTTTGTTACATAGAAACTGTAAAAAAAGAAAATTCAAGTACATTTAACTGGGGGTTTTGACCCATGCCTGAACTGTTACAGGCTGGCAGGGTGTTAACACAGTGAGTTTAATCACTCCTTTCCTCCCACTGGTAAAACAACTATGGACAAGATTAAGTTACTTACTGCTGCTTTCTTTTCACAAAAGGCCTTCAAAGCCTCCATGAGTCCCTGTGTAATATGAACAACAAGTGTTGCTTCTGAATCTGAGGTGATGTGAAAAGTCTCCTGTCGAAAAACACGGTTAGAATTGGTCATTAGGATGCTGAAGAGTCATATACACAAACAGATCAAAGTTATACTTTGATTTTGGTATAACCAAATTTATACCATTGGTTAACATATGGCATCTATAATAAATGTATACAAAACCACCAAAAAATAAAATTTGGAACATAATTATGGCTTGATAAAAGGTAAAACATAAACCTGGATTTCTGTGCCACTCCTATATTGTCAGTCCATAAACATTTTGTTGCAGACAGAGAAGGGCACAAATCCTAAATTTATATTTTCTGTGTAGAAAACTGAGTAAAAAATAAGCTTCAGGCTGATTACTGAGTAAATGAACTTGTAAGTGATTACAGTAAGTTAGAAGAATATAAGAAGTCTTTTGCAAGAAACAGCTGTGATTCCTGTAGATAAAAGTCAATTAATTACCAAGTTTTTTGTAGTTTACTGATTATCCCTTAGACTTGCTTTTTCTCTCTCTCTTTCTGAAATCACAAGTAACCACAGCATGGAAGACATGAAGCACATATTTCAAAACATTCTACTTCTGATTTTGGTGTATAAACACAATTTGGACTCAAATAAAATTTTCTAATTGCCTTAGGTACAGAACATGACTTTCACAGAGTAAAACAGTGAACACAATGGTCAGGTATTTTCATAAACTCAAAAGACAAACTGAAGCTTACTATGCTCCTGTCATCAGCAACAGAACAGATAAAACTTCCCCAACCACTCCAAGACCAGCAGCTGTGCTCTCTCTGGCAGCCAGACCAGACTGACTCCTCTCGCTCAGCATTATCAACAATCTCATTAGATAGGGGCAGCCAGCAGCGCTTGAGCACCCTCAGTGCTGCTAATTAATACTGCTTGTCAGGCTGGCTCCTCAGCAAAGGGGAGAGTCATCCACAGAACAGGCTGAGAGCTCACATTTAATCCAGACAATTACTCTGAGCTAAGCTACAGCTGCACTAACTTTTCAGGGCAGAGTCCATAAAAACAGAAATTAATGTTGCAGTCAAATGAGTTTGATCAGTAATCATAAGCTCCTTCACAATATTCACTGCATCATACTGGTGAAACCTCACAACTCTCATCACAATTATTTTACATACATACCAAGAACTCCAGAGCTTTCTGTTTCCGAACAGGATCGTTCTGTGGGATTGTAGAATAGGGGAAAAAAATTAAAAGACTGAATTTTACAGCAGTTGTTGCATCATCTTGTACAGAACAAGACATTTTAATCTTTTATTCAACAACAAAAGTCAACAGAAAGAAAAGACATAATTTTAGGTCAGAGCCACAAACATGTAACTTTAGATCCTCAGTATCAGTTTGGTAGTAGCTATGCAAACACAGCTGCATTACTTCCAATACCAGGAAGAACACACTTCATATTAAGCCACACACCTACAAGAGCTATTTCCCAGCCTTTCCTCACTCAGGAGCAAAATCGTGTTTAAAACAGTCAAGTGCTCAGCTGCATTTAACATAGTACCTGACCAGCCTGAGGCCTACACAACCAACTCTGCCACTAAGATAAAAACAAGGCACTTCTCAGTGTCTGTCTCCAGAGCTAATCAGGACAGATACTTACTTCAGTGATCATTTTGAATTTCACCTTTGAGATAGAAAAAAGGATTGTAACTCTTTAGATACATCTTAAGATTCAAACCAAACTTTCTGTATAGAATAGTCTTGATCTGAAGAGGGACAAAACAGGGAAGGGGAGACTGCAGCACAGGCGGAGACCTGGCCTGGAGACACTGGCTCTGAGACTCTCAGTGGCTCTGAACAGGATGAGAGCTAGGGTAAATGTACTGTATTCTCTTCTCCTCTGCTGTGATAAACACAAAACTCTGACTCATTAGGTCAATTGCTTCTGCAACAATATTAATAAAATAGCAAATGAAGCCAAGACTAAGCATTTTCCAGAAAAACGAAAAATAAGCATAAAGAAACTGCTACACCATGAGACACTTGTGGGTATGTGAACATTTGTGTGGAGTTACTGTCTCTACATACCTCATGCTTATAATCATCTTCCCACCTTAAAAGAAAGAAATTACAGTATTAAGATGCATTCTAAAAATTACTAAAACATTAGGTTCACTCATAATATCTAGAACCAAGATATTTCTGTTTCCAAATTTATATCACCGACCAATACTGGATCTATTTCTCTAAGAAATTACAGTGTTTTAAATATACTCTAAGGTCCTTATTCTGACTGACTCTCAAAGAGACCAGTAGTACAGATGAATTCTTTACAAATCAGCTAAAGGAGATGACTAAAGTAATGGTGAGTTGGATTTTTTTCCTCCTATATAAACAGCTTTTTATAAAACTCATTCAGCCAATGATATCCCACATAGAATGGAAGCAGCTGGAAATTTCAATTGCAATTACTTTTTGAGTGCAGCATTTCAAAAGCCATAGCTTTTCCACACAGACAAAATAGAACAATTTACTGAAGAGGAGTAAGTACAGTGCAAAGGCAATATAAAATATTTTCCCGTATGTCATGATGTTTGCTACAGAAAAAGAGATTTAAAAATCACTTTTGATTCTCCTGTGGGGGTAGTACTCTCACCTTGCTTTCTTCTTCAACGGGGCTAGAAAATGAAAAAGAAGTATTAGTAAAATCACAAGGTTTGCACTGTATTACTGCAACAGAAGCATTACACAAACAGAACAGTTACTGGCCATGAAGTGGCTGCAGTTTCTGTGAAGGGCAGGATTCAGCAGCAGATGGCACACACTGCCATCTTAGAAACCACCAGGCATCCTTGATGAAAAGTCTGTGGGAGACCTGCACCCTAAAGGCTTTGCAGGGTACCCTACAGCATCAGTGTTCAGGAAGCTGAATCCCACACAAGAAGGCTGTATGGAATAAACTGAGGTGGGCCTGTCTCTTCCATGAAAAGGAGTTAAAAGGTCTGCATGTGGGTTTTTCTGAGTAAATACCAGTGAACCCAAAAGCTGTACATACAATAGCTAAGTTTCCAGCAAGAAGTTATGGGGGTTGGAATGTCTGACCATCTCTATCAATGTATAAGCATGAGGAGGGAGGGAGGGAAAGCTCAGCAAAACAAGGCAGTCTGAAACAGTAACTATGCTTCAGAGAACCAGCTACTGCATAGAGTGTAACATCAATTCTTAAGCATTCATCAACACAGGTGTCCCAGGATAAGCAACGGGACATGTAATAATTCTCAGGACAAGTGACATCTTTGGCCCTACAAGACAAGGCCAAAAGACTTGTGTTGCCATGCCAGCTCCCATTAACTCAGTTAACACATGCTGATGAAGCTGTTAATGTCCGTTTGTCACTCGTACGCTAGTACATGTGTACTAGTGGCCTTTTTTAATTATATCCCCAAACTCATTCCCACTGTCAGAAGAAAGTTTTGAAACTTGCCAGTGTGATCTAGTCTAAAGTTACTTACTGCTGCTAAGCCAATAACCATGATTTTCTTCTAAATAACCAGAGGGTTTTTTTTTTTTTAATTCACTTGATGTTGACCTTATCACCTAACCACGGCAAACCTTAATACTGAAAGGCACAATGCTTCCCTCTTACCCATTTTTCCAAGTTTTATATCCTGTAGGACTGGGTGGGATCACTCTTTTCCATGTTCCAAACTGACATTTGATTGTGTTTTCCACTTCTGTGGAAGTCTGCAGACTTGACTGATACCAGTTTACTCTGAACTGAGAATTACTGAGCTTATTACCGGGTCACATTCCCTCTTCTTTGGAAGAGACACAGAGATCAAAAAGATTTCTGCCACCTTGTTTTGTAGACCAACATTCAGAAGTACAAGCCACAGAAGCCACCAATGATAGATACAAAAGCACTGCTGTGGTAGGCTCCTACAGCAGGATTCACACTGACAAATTCTGCTGATCTATGCAACCTTCACCCACCTCAATCAAACCCACCTTCCTTCTGATATTAATACTACGGTCAAAAGGTAGCAAGGAGACATTCCTCCAGAATGGCATCATTAAGGATCTATAGCACTTCAACAGTAACAAAAGATGTAACTCAGCCATACTCCATGAGGGAAGATGCTGGGTTTACGTTTGTGGGTTTGGTTTCCATCACTTGTTCCAATGGATTTGCTAAAGAATGGTAATTTCCACTTTCACCAGTGACTCAGCATGTAAGTCTTTTGATGACAGAAATGAGGTGGAGGAGACTTTACCAGCTTATTCAGAGAAAGCCGTCAAGTACCATTTTTCCATACTTTTTCATTTTCCTTGATGAGTAAATTACTGCAGTTATCATAAATATCTCCGGAACCGAGAAGTTAAAAAATATCTAAGGAAGACTGGAAATTTCCTTCTTTCCTTGTTTCAAAGTCACAAAAACCATAAAAATCTCTGAAAACATTCTGTAGTATTACAAGTTGAATGTTTTACATCAGTCAAACCCTTTGAGTTCAACTAGTAAGTCAAATTAGGCCAAATATAAATTATATCAAATCTACTATATTTTAAAAATTCACAGACTTACATGAGGGAGTTGGCCTTACGTAACCTTCAATCTAAAAAATGAAAAAGTTTCATATTAGACTTTCTGATTAAAATTTCATAACAGTCTCTACTGCAACTGCCTTTAGGAAAGGAACAAGTTATTTTATTTATGCTAACATAATCAAATTGAATTAAATTAACTAAATGCCTCACACACAGATAAAGAATCCTGTAAATATAAATGAAGCTTGAGAGAAAATTTGCTCACATTTGAGAAAATTAAAGTTGCAAAAAATAAAAATTATTGAAGTAATAGAATTTCTGAACCACTGAATTCAGACTGAACAATTTTCAATTTAAAACATCCAAAACTTTGAAAATATTAAGCTTTGGTTTTTTTCCAGATGAATTTCAATACTACTGCTCTTTTCCCCATATTTTTCAGGGCAGCCTAAAGGTAAGCCTGAGTTCAACTCATTACTACACTTCCTAGAAACACAGAAATTTAACAAGCTTTGCCAGCAGTACTTTTAAAATCTACTCTATTAAACATAAATGCACTGATAAAAGGCACATTAACAGATACTTTACATTTACTTCCAATTACCTTATACATTTTTAATCCTTCGCTCTTCTCTAGCTCTCCTGCTATCCGTTTGAAAAACAAGACTTTGCATTCTTTTCCACTTGTTGGTTTTCTCCTCATTTTATCTGGAAATTCTTTAGACTGCAAACAAAACCAGCTTGGAAAGGTTAATATCAAAATTTATCACAATATTTTAAAAATTACACATTTCACCTTCTGGACAAGCTTCCAAAAGACTGGTAAACATTTATTTGAATATTATGAGCTAATTTCTTTTCTGCGAAATATCTACTCAAATTCTAGAGTTACTAAAGTAGTCTTCAAAACAAAAAACAGATGCCTTGTAAAGCATGCTACCAGAGAAAACACCCTCTGTACCAAACCCAGCAATGCTATGGATATGCTGGGGAATAAAAAAGTATCACATTGTTTTTGGAACCTGATCCTGAAAGCAATCTAAACACTTAGGAACAGACTTTGGAGCTGAAATAGACAGGCAGCCCTGGACTGCACTGCCTCCATGGCCCACAGCATCAGAGCTCTTCATGTTGGTCTGACCCAGGGAGAGTCAACTATACAAATATTGGCAATTTATCATATGGGGGTTTAAACTTCAAATGATCTAATTATTTAGAAAAAAAAATAGAAGGAGAGTATCATTAAGAAATTTTGATGAAAATGCATCAAAATTACTCACAATGTATTCTCTTCTGTGTTTATGTCCACTAAGATGTTCTATCATAGGTGCCAGCTCTGCATTACACCCGCACAGCCTGCACTCGTAACGTGGCTCTTTCCTTCCTTCAAATCTGATTTCAACCACATGTTCTAAACCTGTAAAAGCAGGAGTTACAAATATCTCTATTTTACAACAGACTACTGAAACAAATGTATTCTTTTCAATGCTGCTCATTAAATTCAAAATTACTCTATGAAATTATTCCATTTTCAGAATTTGACACTCCTTCAGGACCACTTCAACACTTCTTTGGACTTATTACTCACATCAGCTAAATTTATCTCTTTCCAGTATCTTATTCTGACAGGAAATGCACCATCTATGGCAGATTTCCAAGCCCACCAATAATATTCCATGCACCTTTACTCCTGTCTGGGATATTTTTTCAAGAAACTAAGAAAGAGAAGGAGAATAGGAAATGCCCTACAAATGTCTAGATTTAAAAACTGCATTTAAAATGCTTAGTCAAACATAATTTGGACAGTGTCTGAGTAAAAGCAGATGTAGGAAAGACATTAATCACTTCACAAAACTGAATCTTTCATAATCTTCCCCACAAGCAGATACCCACTCACAGTCTCTGAACAGCCACCGTGGAAATTAAACACTGCTTCTCCTCTTTTTTTTCTTTCTTTATTTCAACTGTGATTACTGAGCATAACATTACATGGTACAGAATATCCTTTGTGCCAGTTTGAGTCAACTGCACTGCATGTGCCACCTCCCAGTCTCTTGCCCACCCCCAGTTTATTCAAGGGGTGAGGACCCAGAATAACAAAACAGTCTTGATGCGTGCACTGCTCAGTAACAGGAAAAACCACTGGGGTGTAATCAAAAGCGCTTCAGTCACAAATGCAAAACACACAGGCTGCTATGAAGAAATCCAACTCCATCTCAGACCTGCTGCAGTATCATACTGCTACATCTTAACTCTGAAAATAAACTATCACCAAATGAGCAGAGAGTGTTCTTGCAAACCAAGTGTTTTCTATTACAAACGCTTATAGTAAAGTATTAATATTAAAAAGCCTAGCAATTTATTATGTGGAGTAACTACAAGACAATGCACTAAACAGAGACATTTTCTGCTAACACTAGGAAATTTGCTACTTAGACCTTCATCAGAGAACCTGTTTCTCTAGGCCACCATGATACACTTGAACACTAATGCCACTGACAAGCAGCCTTGCTTCTCACCTAAGGGTTGCCTATTCCAGCAGTTAGAAAGAAAGCATTAAAATTAATCTCACTACTTCCAGTATAGCCAAGGACAGTGAGGAAAAATATCTCACTATGTAGAAACATCCGTATATCCCACCAAATGGAAAGCCACAAAGAACCACGACTTATGACAAGCCACCAGTGGCATGAAGGCCAGTTGAAGACCAGAAGGTAGCAGTGCACCCCAGGGGTCAGTACTAGGTCCAGTCCTGTTCAAAACCTTCATTAACGATCTGGATGAAGATGTAGAGCATAACCTCAGCAAGGCTGATGATGACACATAACTGGGAGGGATGCCCAATACACCAGAGGGCTGTGCTGCCATCCAGAGAGACCCTGAGTTGCTGGAGCTAGGCTGACAGGAAGCTCAGGCAGATCAACAAGTGGAAGTGCCAAGTTGGAGATCCAGAGAAGAACAAGCCCAGGCACGAGAACATGCTGGGGGCTGGCTAGCCAGGAAGCACATTGGCAGGAAAAGACCTAATGGACACCAAGCTGAAGATGAGCCAGCAAAGACTGCTGGTATCCTGGGCTGCACATGGAGGAGTGCTGACAGCAGGCTCCACTCAGCACCAGTAGGGCCATTCCTGGAGTGCTGGGTCAAGTTCTGGACTGCCCATTACAAGAGACGTGGGCATATGAAGGGCCATGAAAATGACAATGGTACTAGAGCATCTCTCCCATGAGAAAAGGCTGAGAAAGCTGAAACTGTTCAGCCTGAAGAGAAGAAGGCTTAGAGGGGATCTCATCACTGTGTATAAATACTTGAGGTGAGGGTGCAAAGAAGGAGCTGTTTTCAGTGGTTCCCAGTGCCAGGACAAGAGGCAATGGCACAACTGAAGCAGGAGATACTGTCTGAACATCAGGAAACACATTCTAACTGCAGGGGTGACTGAGCACTGCAACAGATTTCCCTGAAAGACTGCAGTTTTTCACCTTGGAGATATTCAAAAGCTCAAAAGACATGTCCCAGACAACCTCCTCTGGGACTTGAGCAGGGGTTAAGATCAGCATAGGCCCCTTCCAACCTCTGCTGTTCTCTGACCTGGAAAAAGCTTCTTTACTTAGATGTCTCCTTCAGGAACAAGTCAACAGTTAAGTAGACCTTTGTAATACCCTGTGCAATAAACTAAAATTGAAATGGTATGAGATAAGTAAGTTTATTTAATACATTTATAGAAAATGAAACTAACTAAAATCCCCCTTTTATTTCAAAAGAAAGCCATTTAGTAACAAATTCAAAGGCATAACAATTTATAAAACAAAAAACCATACCGACTAGAGGTTCTTCTCTTCTGGGATCATTCATAAAATCCTTCAGACAGGTTATGTACCCTGTGAATGCCCTCTTCACTGAAGTAAAAAATAAACACATAAAGAAACATTACACATTACATAGATCACACATTCCATCTATGATCTTACAGGAGTTTCTAATGGGAGACTTTAGCGGTGACAAAATTCCTTCACACTCTGAAGTGCATAAGGAGAACAGGCAAGACCTCAGTCCCCCATAGAAAAAGTCTAACACTTTATCTTCCATAGCAATTTTATACACAAGGGTTTAATGTCATCAAGAAAATAATCAAATAAGCAAAACAAGACTTCTAACACAATTCAGTTTACTGAGGGAAGATACCAAGATATGTTACTCCAATAGCATGTCCCAGACTGGATCAGTTCTCATGAAAAAAAAGAAAAGCCATCAACCTCCTCCTCCTCCTCTTAAAATCCTAATACTCATACAGCATTCTGGGACTGCTGTATTGTACTTGTCGGAAGTTCAAGAATTATACTGCCTTAAGGCTAACAAGGAATACAATCTTCACTAATACAGCAAATATCTTTTGAGCTCTGGGCAGCCCAACGGCTGCACAGACACAGTTGGTATATTTGAGTCCAAACTAGCAGTGTTTCAATCAGGGCTCTATCTTGCTCCTTACTGAGTTTTAATAGCCTGGTTTTAGGCTATTATTTATTAGGATAAACCTAATAAAATAGGTTTTTGCTCTGCCTAAAACACTTCTAAGGCATTCTTGCTTAGCTTAAAACACCAGCAGAGTTCAGCTAAATACACCGACAAAATAATCTCAAAGAGGCATTACATGCATTCAAATGTCATTTGAATTATAAAAGACCATGATGATGTGTTAAAATACATATTTTTATTCTGCAAAAAAATGTGCAGAACTAGAACACATCTACCTAATTACATATAACTGACCACTGAATTACATAAGAGTAATTAACACTCCTAGTTTCTTCAAATCCGAGCAAACAAATAGAAATACCACAAGCACTGAACTGTTACTGTATTCTCTCCCACTAGGATATCAGGTTATAGCTAAAAAACCCTAACCACAACTTCACAAGAAGAGGGAATTCCATACTCATTCTTAAATATTCATTCCACTAGAAATATGCCTGTGCTGCCATCAAGTCAAACTCCAGAATTTTACACAAAGAAAAACTTCACCAAGTTGGACCATTTAGATGAAAAATCACTTGCAATCTAACAGTGCTACAAAATACCTCATGGGATACCTCCTGCCCACAGCAATGTGGCCCATTCCCCCCCGCCAAAAGTTCAGTCTTCTTAAAATCTTTCTATATTTGGTTGGGTTTTTTTTTTTTCACCTGAGGTGACATGCAGCAGTAGCATGTGACAGAGGCAACATGTAACAAGTTGGTGCCATGTAATTCATCACCACAGACACACTTTTATCAACACTTAAATGCCTTGTGTCAGTCTCATGCATTTCTGTGCCTGTGCAGCAGCTCACTGTGAGCTGTTTATTCCCAAGCTGACAGACAAAGGCATGTGATCTTTCAGAGTTAACATGGAAAGATGCACACAGAAAAAGGTCTAAGGTCTCATCAAGGTAACGGCCATTTTCTTCTTGTTTCCTAACATACAACTAAATACTCTCATCTTCCTATCATCTTAATAACGAACAACCCATGCTGTTCTTCGTTTATATACTTTGGTCTATCATACTTTCACTCTACACTGAGCATGCTGTAAATTTTTTTATTGAAAACTTCACTAACTAAAAAAATACTAGCTAGATTCACTACGATATTGTCGGATAATCATGAAGAGAGAAACCATGTCTCAAGTTTGAAAGTATTTCTGTAGAAAGACTTGCAACTTCATATTCTCCTAACATCTTTTTTTTACATAAATTAACCAGTGCACAAAAAAAGCAACGGTTCAAATGTCTGGGAGCTTGCATTGCTTCTTTTCTAGACCATAATCAAAACACCTGCTGCACCGAAATAAAACCACTGATTTCAAAGTTGCATCTGAAAAAGGCATTATTTATATTCAGCTACCTGGTCTGAGCACTCGAAACTTCATCGGAACTTGGATTAGAGCTGAAGAACCTAGGATAAGAGTTTGACAGTCAGATTACTTCTTCTCATTTGCTTTTATTAAGTACTTCATAGATCATTGAAATATGTTACAGAATTGAACAGTTATCTTCATTTTGCAGTTTAATATAAGCTCAGTATTCCATCTTGATAGACTTATTTTTTAACTTCCTTGCTCTAAGTCTCCCATTCCACTCCCCTTCCCCATCAACACAAAATACCAAACACACAATCACAGAAACCCAGAATACTCAATTCTTACTTGATTTTTAAGTGCTTTTCATATTGCATACTTATTTTAATTATTTTACGTATTCAGTATCATGCATGACAATCAATCTGTGTTCCAGGTACCCAACAAAAGCTTCTGGTCTAAACATTCAGAGTTAAACACAGTTCCAGACACAATTAATATAGTCATTAAACTACATCTTCTTTTACACAGTGATCTGTATCTGTTCTTAACCACTCAGAGCTTCAAAGCGAATGTTAAGGTGTGCACTTACACTCCTGTTGGAATTTCTCCCTTGCCCCTCTCTCCCTCAAAACCACAGACACACACAAACCACCATGCTTTAATGACGTTGCCAATATTTTGTCAGTCACAGCATCCAAGATAAAAATAAGGTGATATACTAATATTCGTTTGATGGAAAAAGTAAAAGTTAAATTATTAACTATTTGCACACATAATTCCTAATTTTGAAGTTTAAAAGTTTTCTACAGTCATGGCAAACACAACATGTTGCACACATAATTTTTTCCCTCCTCCTGCATAAGACAGGGAGTTAAGAGATAGGTATCAAAGCTGTAAATCAAATCTAATCAAGGTTACAAGCATTTTGCAAACAACTCTGCAATATTAACATAAGTAAGGGATATGGGAAAGCGTATTTCCCTTGATTCCTTAAAATAAATTATGCACCTTTTTCAGTTCAAAGCTTTAAAGTATCTGGTAGCAAGAAGATCCCCAGCCATTCTGCAAGCACAACAATTACGCAATGTCAGAACAGTTCAATTAGTGACCGAAGCTCACGTTAAGATTCCAGGTCCAGCATGCACAGACAACATGGCCAAATGCTATATGATACGAAGAGATATATAGAAAAAGTGCTTTATTTAGTTTACTTCTACAAACAAAGTGAATTTACAGAGAATGGTACCAGAAGCAGTTCAGAGCACATTCTGCCTTAACATGGTTAGAGTTTACAAACACGATCAAGCTAAAAATCAAGTTGTAGCTGCTGCTATCAGCAAAAGTAGCAGACTGGGAGATTTAAATTGTTTTTATCAAAAAGAAGAAAAAGCATTAAGTAAAGATCATTGCTGCCCACAAAAGTTTAGCAAACCAGTTTTGATCTTGAAGACTCTCCCTTGCAGCAACAGCAGGTTTCCAGGTTAACACTTAATTCATGCTTACTAGCCACACTACTTTGCAACGTTAATAATATATTTCTTAAGCATCTCAACACCAAACCAAAATGGTATTTTCTCTAAAGCATACCAGACTGATCAATGAGCTGAAAATCAACTGGTTCATCAGGCTCAAAGAGAAACAACTAACAAAGCAGCTTCCTGGTGTTCAGTATGCAGCAGAATCCCCCAAGAGCAAACTCCAGGGCCCGCAACGCTGCATCCCCAAACAGGTTACTGATGTTGGCATTCATGGAAAACCCTTAGAAAACTCACAGGCAACAGTAATTTAGGAGATACAACCCACGCCACAGCTTCAGCTGAGGGGGACCTTGGGAACACTGAGATACTGCACAGGCAGCTCACTGCTCAGTATCTTCTTCCCCATTATCTGGGACTTGTAAGGATGGCTAGTATCATCCTTGTTCAGTTCAAGGAGGATGCAGAGATTGCAGAGGGGGCCAAGCAAAATGGCCACCACAACAAACAACCCAGGGTAGAAAATTTATGAGAAAAGATCTGGGAGCTGGACTTCTTTAGACTGGTGGAGACTAAGAGAAGATATAATAGCATGGATACCTGAACAGCAGCTACAAAATGTCCAGCCCTGTGGGAACATGACAAAAAGCATCAAAAAGCAGCATCCAGAAATAGTTGCTTCAGGTACAAAGATTAGATAATAGGATAAAATTCCTCTTTGAACAGAAGAGCGACTACAGACTGATTACACACAGGTGGCAGACTCTCTGCCTGTGAAGATGTTCAAGGATTCAGCACACAAGTGATGATCCAGCCCTGGCTGTAGTCCTGCTTCAATCAGGAAGTTAGGAAATCACCTAATCAGTCTCAGGAAATCTCTTCCACCTAATTATTTTATTTAGTAAGAACTATTTTCCAAACACTAGCTCATGTATACTATGTATATGAACAAACAAACAAAAAAAACTCCAACAAGAGCAATTCCCAAAAAAACCTTTCCTTTCAATATTCAATTACAGAGTGCTGAACATCTAAAAGCTGGAGAACAAAGAAACATCTGTGTATGTATTTGTAATGCACACACATTCCTAATGACTGCCAGAAATCTAACAGCCACGTTTCAAGAGAGCAGCTTCAGACACCGTCAATTCAGCTACTCAGCAGCAAAAAGGATGCCCCGAGCTCAGCACCACAGATTCCCTTTTGAGTACGAAAGGGAAGTGCACAAAGATGCCAGATTCCATCATGTCAAGGAACTCCCCAAAAGCAGTAAGGGTGTTGAAAGTGTTCCATCTTGTACTTCTATTATTATGGCTTCTGAAATATTTTCTCTTCTAGTCTGTTAGTCAGAATAGAACATCCAGGGTTTTCCTTTGAAGACTTAGCAGCAACTATACACCCAAAAACTGCATTCTTATCTGTATTTAACAGACACTGAGTATAAAGGGACATGTTAAATCATATCAATTTCTTAAAGTATTGAGCTGAAACGTAAGGTTATCAGTGGTGAACACAAGGCAGAATCCACAACATTTTTGCCTTCACTGGAGAAAGAACTTGTCATCAGCGCTGTTTAATAACTGCAGCTTAATCTTCAGACTGGATTCCTCTCCTTGATTCCATGTTTTACAGACCAATCATAATGAAACTTTCTTTACTCATGGTGCTATTTACAAGTTTTAAGTTGAAGGATAGAGATGCAGATTGTTTGATCCAGCAGCTAAGAACATACAACCTCCCTTACTACACTTTTCATTTGTATTGCTGGAAGAGCAGGACAAGCTACCTCTGCATCATATTGTAATGCAAGGAGAATTCCACAGGCTGTACAAAAAAAATTTTATTAATCCATTCCTCTGTGCCATATTCATTTCACCAATAAAAATAGGCAGCTCATAAAGGGATTTAACAGGGCTCATACTTTGTTTATGCCTCTTGCCTGAGCTAACAGTATTTTGCATTTTGCTACTACAAGTAAATGTTTGCCTGTGTGTATACTGGCATTGCCCCATCATTTAATGCTTCTCACTCAAAGCAAAAAGTTTTCATAACTTTTCTATTTTGGCCAATAGACCCCAAGGAAAAGAAAAGCAATGCCCATTTCCCTCTTCTGTTTATCCCTAAACACATGGGCAACTGCCTCAAAAAAGAGCTGAAAGTATTCCATCTGTCCAATTATATCACTGTACAAAGGAATCACATGATTGAAATTTATGTACTCAGGTGTGCTTTGACTTAACACTCTTAGTAGTCTCAGAACTTCAGCATCTTCTATTTCCACATCTTCCACTCTGTTGCCTTCCTTTGAACTGCCAAAGAGGGTGAAAAGAAACCCAACCCATTATATCCAATTTCGTCATTACCATAAAAACAGTTTGTGGATAGTTTTGCCATATGGAAACTCATATGGTAACGTGATGAAGAAAGATGCCTTTCTTACAGGAAGTGGAACTCCTCCAAAAACAAACATCTGGAATCAGATGCATTTCCTCACTTAACTGACCACAAAGCCAACATGATTGTACATTCACGCAGGTTACATACACTCACCACTTTTGGATTATCAAGTAACTTTTGATGGGTTCAGAAAGGATATGTGGCATATTCCATTTGGAAACACTCGGAATCCAAATATTCTGTCTTTTTAAATTTTGGTTCACAAATGGCAGGTGTTTCATTTACAAGGGGGGTGTTCTCCCTACTGACAAAGGAACTTTTTTTAATGCTGCAGCAAGGAAGAAAACGCAGATGTTGGTGTAAAACATTCTAAATATGTCAAGCCTCATCCTCTGAAGTACCTGTTCCTTTTTAGTCAGTGTACATCTCAGATACTTGTCAGGTAACGTCCGGAATGATTTCCAAGAAACTTCATTCTTCACTTTCACAACATTTTTTTCCTGGTTCTTTGAACTCCAGTTCTGTGAACATGCTGTCACATTTCAATCTCACTGGAACATTTGATACCATGAACATTAGAACAAGATTGCAGACCCAGCAACACTAACAAAAGCATCTCATTAATTTATATACTGAAATAAAATTAAGATTCATACTTCACAAAGTGCACCTAATTTAAGAATATCCATACTTTCTATGCTCATTCACAAAACTTTACTACTGAATTTAATAATTTTTGTTCATGCTTAGCTCATAGGTCTACAAACAGTAAAAAAAAATCAGCTACTTTAAGTGAAAAAATAAAGGTTAGACAAATTCATAAATTAGTCTTTTGTATCAGTGACAGAGCACAATGAATTTATTGGGTCCGCTGGACCCTGAAGGAGAATTATTTATATAATTGGTAATATGTCCATGGAAGAGTTCAAGAAGTTCTACATACATATTGACTATATAATTCTGCCCTGCAGTACCCAACACCTCTGAAAAGTTACTTAAGAAAAAAGCTTTTCTACTTGTAAAGAAACCCAAAGCAGTACAACTGAAACATACAAATACATTTCATCAGGCCAAATTTCAGCATCTTTGGACAAATAAACCCTACCAGTGGCTTGCAAATTGACCTTCAGTGAAGCAGAATGCAATAGATAGAGTAGAATAAAAGAGACATCAATAGCATTAGTAATATTTTATTGGAAGTAAGTTTTTGATCACTTCAGAATGACAGCTGAGGCAGAGAACTTTCTGGATAAAAGCACATCTTGCAATGCTTCTGACATGTGGTAGCCTGTGATGTTGGGACTCCTCCAGAAGTTACAGCTAACTTGCTTACTGAAGCTTCCAGATTCTTCACTTTAATAATCAGGTATTTTGACTTGTTCTGCAGGATACGTCTCAGTTGAAAGATTTCAAGTCATGGCATTTCCAAAGATACAGTATTTGTAGCATGCACACATTCTTAACCCATGGAATAATTCTTAATTCTCCATGGAACACTGTAGTGTGACTATAGCACATACAGTACTGTTTTCTAAAGCCATAGGTTTTTGCAACAGGCTCCTGCACTGCACCACTCTTTTCACAGTCTTGCTGCCACCACTTCTGTTCTCTTATTCGTCACACTTTCTGCCACATGCATCCCATACATTACTCCTCCAAAACCAGATTTTACAATCTTGAAGAAAGAACCTCTTCATTCAATCAGTGTTACTTTTAACAATTATTTCTGAGAAGAAGTTTTAGAGAAATCTGTAGAAAGCGTCCTCCACTAAAAACCCTTGACCAGAGCCACACAAACCTGTTCTTGTTGCTGAGGTGTAAATACAATTTTGTAGTGCTTGAATCCACTGGACTTTGAGAAGACTTGAAAGTTCTCACAACTCTTCAAATTCTGTCAAGAACTTCATCACCATGCAGCAGTCATAGCTGCTGAGGCAAAATCTCACACTTGAATGACATGACTTGCACTAACTCCCTTATCAGCACAAAATCCTGAGAGCAGCTAATGAAGCCCAGTCTCTTAGAAAAGGGCCTCTGACCAGTGTTTTCCCAGATCTTTGTGTGTTGGTTCTTCAGGGTCCAGTAAGCGGTGAGCTCAGCCTGCGGCACTTCTCTCAGTACACGACTGACACAGTCACTCTTCCCTGTGCAGATGTGTATTTTCAGGCACCTTTGATCAACTTGGTTCAAAAAGGCTGAGAGGTTCAAAAGACACTGGGGAACAGATGATAAAGGCGGAATGTAAGCCTTGTTTCTTGGGAGAAAAGGCTGAGAAGATAAAGTAGAAGTGAAAGGCTTGTTTCTTGTGTATACTGACCGTATAACCATTTTGGTTTCTAATAATCTCATCGATTTTATCAATATTCCCACACCTGCTTATGCCTCTGCTTCCTGTATGTCATCATAAGTAGCTTTACAACAAGATTTTAATTTCCACTGTGAGCTAGGTATACATACACAACGTTTTCAACCTTTTACCACATATCTTACTTTCATTGACATATGACAGTCTGGTTGCACATTCTCAGTTTCTGGGGGAAAAGGACACCCCAACAACTGAATTCACCTTGAATACATCTCTGCTCTTCCAAGTCCACTACAATAAAGTGAGGCAGAACATTCCTGTGATGCAGCCAAGCAGCTTCAGCACTGGTAGAGCTGCATCTGCAACAGTGGTGTGTTAGCCTGCTGATTTAGCTTCTTAGCATACTTCCTTAAAGCTCAGCAGTGAGTGCAACAAGCTGACAGACAAGTGGGAGATGGTTTAGCCTGGGAAGGCGAGAAACTAAAACACTGACTATACATCCCTCCACTAGACAGATATATAAATATTTATATACGAAAAGGCATAAGTAAGTTATCTTACTCCAAAACAATTTTTTGCTCAGCAGTTCAGTAGACATAAAAATCTCAGAAGAATGTTCAGCATATAAAGAGAAACACAGACACATAAATTGGTAAATGCAAGTACCTGGACTATCAGAACAGCAACAAAACAGTAAATCCCCAAGCAATATCTATCCTAGGAGGCTGAAGGAAAAAAGTATTATACTTACTATAGAGATTCCTGCGTCTCAGGGCTTTCTCTTGCTTTAATTATGAAGATGCAAGTCATCCCAAAATAAAATAAGAAAAAGAAATTAATGTGCTGCATCATCCGAAGGAAAAACCCAGCACTTCCGGAGAAGCCTTTGCAGATGAATTGCAATACAGGCCAAAGTTTCCACTGTCAAATAGGAAAAATTAGAGCCTGTATGATTTTCTGCAAAAGCTAGAAGTACTGACAAAGCTGTACTTACAGTTAACACAAGGTTACTTTCAAGAAAGCCCTGTTATTTAATGAAGTTTTAAGAAATTATTATGTCTTGAAACACAACACCTGAAGGATGCCAGGAAAACCTGAAGTATGATTATGGCTAAGTTTTCAGAAGGTGTAGTTCCAACAACAAAAAAATAAGAAAAAAAAAAAAAAAAAAAAAAAAAAAAAAAAAAAAAAAAAAAAAAAAAAACCCCTNAAAAAAAAAAAAAAAAAAAAAAAAAAAAACAGAAAAAAACAACTCACCCCGAAAAGAAAAACTAGAAGCAGCTCCCCCACCATTTTGAGTGGATTTGGTTAAACCTCAAGGCTAGCCAAATCTCAGGAAAGATCATTCAAATCATGAAGAACAGGAAAAGTGTCTTTCACTGGCTGAATCCAGAACAGATGATTACTTTTTGGCAGAATCTAAAGAAAAGAGGAACTTAAATTTCCATTTAATAGCTAAAGCAATTCTGACTCATTTTGAGAGTTTTCTGACAAGTAAACACAAACTTGTCATTTACAAGAATGGAACAATAAGGGTGATCATTCCACCACTACAGCAGCTGTCTGTCCAGAGTGGTCCATGGAATTAAGTGCTGCATTTTCAATATTCAGTGGCATAGAAGAGATGCTGGACATGGGTATGACAACTCAATAGGAAGCAAGACTGATACAACATTTAATTGTCTGCAAAGCCAAGTAGCTGTACTTTCGTGGCAGTTGTAAGATAAGGAAGTTACCTAAGTCCCAGTATTGCCACAAGCAGTGGTTTTGTATAAACTCAGCAGGACTTCATAAGCTTAGAAATACAGACACTGTTCCTCGCAGCTATGTTGTTCCAAGTGCTTTTGTTACTCATTCTCCAGTTTTACAACAAACAGCTGCTAATACCAAGTTTTTCAGACAAGCGCAGAAAACATTAGCAGCTGTGAGCTGCTCCTCAAAGAGAATTTCCTCCTGACTATTTTCAGACAATCAACTTTGACTGCACCTGGGTTACTGCTTTTGTTAATATTAGAAATGCAGTTTCACAGCTGAAGCTAAAGGGTCCATTTTACTTTTGATCCCTACTACTAGATCAGGAATTAAGATTCTCACACATTTGGTAAGAAACTTATTCTCTGTTCTGGTTCAGGGATTCCAGCTGTTTTTGAGCTAAGACCATGAAAAGTTAGAGTAACTTTTGGCAAAGTGTCTAACTTTGAGAAGCCAAAACTCAAAAACTACTGGTTTTAAGGGATCAAACCCTTCATACACATCATAATCTGTATGAGCTACTGCATAAAAGTAGCTGTCCACACAATTCAAGTTCACAGGTTATCTAACAGAACAGTTTCAAGTGCACAGTTAAGTATTACATAAACATAATTTAGCTTTTCCTTAAACATATGCAATCTTGAAATATATCAGTTAGATATAAAAGGATATGCATGGAAATTCTACTTATTTTAATTCTTCAAGCTCATAATAAGCAAATCAAGTTTTGGGGTTTTGTTTGTCTTCTGTTTCGTTTTTCCCCTCGAAAGGAACGTTCCACAATTAAAGTTTCTCTGGATCATGAAGATATGTTGCAGAACACAACAGCATGCTTTCTGAGATAAATACAAACAATTCAACAGCAAGATAATTTTCCTGTAACTAGGTATGTTAGCATTCCAAGTATCAACACAAATATGTCTGACTGAAATGTTTAAACATTGAAATGTTTGATTTTACTGCCACAAAGAAGGACAGAAAGGTTGCCTGCACATCAGGTATTTCAACCACAGGTTCTGATGCACAACAATCAGGGGTAAGAGGCAGAAGAAATGAGAACATTGAAATGGTGAAGACAAAGACTAACAGCTCTCTTGACAGATTTGAACGTTCCTTGTTTGTAATGAGCCGGTAGAGTCTTGAATACAGATTTTTCTCCTTTTGGGACATGGCAGGCATTTCTACCTAACTTTAGATCTGAAGGGAGGGCAAGGAAACTTGAATCTTTGATAGAACCAGAATAATCTTCATCTGTGCTCCAAACACAGTTCACAAAATAGGCAACGGTCTTCTGCTGATGCCATACTTGCAAAGGGCTGATCAAAACACATAGAAAAAATACGTTCCACTCTAGGATTTCCCTTCTAGCAAACTGAGCTATAAAACTAATGCATATTTACAAAACCTGAATAAATTCTATCATATACCACCATATTCCAGGTATATTCACATCAGGTGTATTATATTTGGGGACCAAATAAAATTTTTGTTGTCCCAAAAAAACCCTGGATTTTTCCTCAGCTGTGGAAAAAAACAAAAACAACAAACAAATCCATCTTTCATGTATGATATCCCCCACTACTCTCCTAGGCTCCATTAAATTAAAAGGATTAGTAAACTTATATAAATTTTGTTTCCTAAATATTTTACCATAATGGTTAAAACAAAAATTCAACGGTTTGTCAAAGTACCCAATACCGACCAACTCCAATTTTCAGAGCCACAAATTATACACACATCTATGAACAGTTTGGCTGATTCACTTTCTACAACTCCCCATCCCATTAATACCTGCTCTGCAATGAAGCCACAAAACCCCAACATTATGCTGCTATACAGAGGTCACAAAACACTCAATGCACAAGACAGACACAGCCTTGTACTGTGATCATCCCAGCCACACAATCTTTTGGCCATCAGCACCCCTTTGACAAGGGTCTGGCCTTATGAACTAACAGCACCAGAAAAAATTAGAGATAAAACAAAGATATGCAGAAACAACCTAGATAAATATCTTATGTACCTATTCAAAATCCAGAATAACCAAATTATCCAGGTGGAAAAAAAGAAAAAAAAAAAAAGAAAAAAAATAGCCATGTTTACTGAAAGTCAACTGAAACATTCCTACAAATCTGTCAGACAGCCAAGCTTTACTACTGCAGCTATTCAAAATAACACATCTATCTTTGAATAGCTATAGGAAACGCAAGCCAATGAAACAAGAACCATTTCATATATGTAGCATGTGTTTACATTTGTTTCTTAAAGTTTTCTTAATGTTCTTCTGATGAAGGGCTTTTTCTTGCATTTTTGAAACACCTTCTAGCAGCAGACAAGCACAGAGTTATCTTTACCAATGCCATTTTAAAAACAAATGGGCAACTGATAGAAAAAAGGCAATCTGACTGAAGTCATAAAAAATGGCTAAAGGTTTGGTCAGGCTAGTACTGTGGTTTAAGAAAAGAACTACTGCCTTCTCTTAATTTTGTTATGTTGTCAGGACATCTTTCGTTATAATTTTGAACAGGAACTCCTCCAGTAAGAAACAATCTAAGAGCTATTCACTATCTATATACCTACCCTGCATTAAAAAGAAATATAGGCTCAGGACTCTCATAGTTATTCCAAAAACAGTGGTACAAAACCCTGAAATCAATCGGTGAGTTCTCATCTTTTTCCACCAAAGCACACAACAGAGTTCATAATTTAAAGAAAGAAATTGGAGATAAATGAAAAGAATGATGAAGTGAGCTTAGAGAGTTATCCCTACAGCAATGCAGCTGTGTGACTGACCAGGACTCCACACACCAGATTTCACACCTAACAAAAATCCAGTTTCGAACCTGTCCTACTCTTGTTCACTACCAGCTCAAAGACTTTACTGACACAAGAAACTTTGATAGATTTAGCCCAACATACATCCAAGCGTGAAACAGAAGGAAAACTATATGCAGATTTTCTAAGAAAATAAATGCTGCTTTTCCTACTTCTTAAATGAAAACCAGCAATAATTAGATTGCTAAGAAGGTTAGCTAAAAAAAAAAAAAAAAGACAACCACAAAAGCAAAGGAATTCTTTGCATCAGCAGGAACATTTGGCAAGACATGAAAAATACAACTGTACACTTCTACTTGATCACTGGGGAACAAGAAGACTCAATCCTGCGAGGAAAAAAAAGGGGATGGAGAAAGTAAAGCCACTGACTCAAATAAAAACCAATGCTATTAAAAGTGATCAGCAAACAGGTAACAGAATAGTATTAATCTGCCTTAACAGCAAAGAGGTGGGGAGATGGCCCCCATTTCCAAAAAAAATGAAAAAAAAAAATAAAAAGAAGAGGGCACACCAACACTTGAGAAAGGCAGTTTTGCTGTTTGCTGCTAATGTTCCAGGAAGAATAAAATGCCATTAAGAAAACATCAGAGCAGGCTCTTCAGTGCCCCAACAATATAATCTGATGGCAGCAAAGGAGTACAGACAATTGAGTTATGTCTCACCTTTACAGACTGAGAATGTGGTGGAATTTTAAACAATCATCAGCCAATCAACAGCCAAAGGTTCTATCACACAGCATTTGTAAAAGCCTCATCTCTAAACACACCCTTACAGAACGGTGCATAACTATTTAATGCCTTTACTTGTTTTGTGCTTAAGCCTGGGTGCTGTTATTGTGATGCTTCAAACAAACACAAGTCAGACTTGATAGTTAAGTCTATGTAACTCCTTCAGGAAATCAGAAATGGTGTTACTATCAAAGTAAAGAGTAAGCTCATTTTATTCAAAGTACAGGTGAGATGCAGACCCGGAAAACAAAACAGTACTTTTTACCAACTGTGTCCGAAAACAAAAAGTTGAATTCTTTCACCATCTTTGGCTCCCATGTAATTCAAATGTTAATTTCATACTTAGCACACATTTCCCTTTAGGTACAGCTGATGTTTCAAGTTACATGCTGCAGAAAGCAGAGTTGTGAGATTCCCACCTCATCTTTTTCTTGGAATATTTCAAGCAAATTACTATTACGAATCTACCAATAAGTTAGATAAGCACTTGACGCCGTGTAAAATCAACTACTGAACTTGCATGAGTCCCAGATTTATGATTAAATCAGCATACACATTTAATATGGAAAAAGTTTACCTTCCTATGCTTGGCACCACGATAGTGTGACTGAAGATTTATGGCACACATACAGGAAATTTTACAAACCTGAAAGAGAAAAATTGAAAGCACATCTTCAGTTATGCTGCGAATATTCAGCCGTTGGTGAATTATAAATATGAAATACATCTGCTCCCACAGTGTAATCGTGTAATTCTCAAGGTCTTCTCTGGCTCAAACAGTACCGTTTACATGGCTTTTAAGAGAGCAGCTTACTACTAAAATGTCCAGAAATAGTATGCAAACCTGTTCAAACAATACTTAAACACATGTGTAAATAAATTAGCTGGTAAGAAGTTTTTAAGAGCCTCTTTCTCCTCTGCTACCAGCACTTTCCGAAGTCTTAGTTTTCTAAAGTTCTCCAAGCTGGAAAGTCAGCAAAAAGGGATGATCGTGCAGAGACTAGAAACACACATAGGCAAAATTACTCCCTAGAATAGCTGCAACTCCGTTCATTGTTCATTCTCAGCTACGTTAAAGGGATCAGAAAAACAATGGAGGAAGACACACGCATTTCATTAAGATCCACAGGCACGCAGATACCATTGCAATAATTAAGAGAAAACAATATAGACGTACAAATACTTCTTACTAGCTTTAGCTTTTAAAAAAGCAACGATTAATGCATACTAATATTGTCTATTTCCCTTACGTACTGTCCCAAGACACGAATGAGCCAGAAAAACATTCTGTGCTACAAAAACTCTACAGGACTGACAAATGTGACGCGTTCTGACGCGGAGTTGCAGCTTTTGGAGAGAAATGAGCCTTTGGGGCCGCCCATCAGAAATACCCAGCAGAGACTGAAAAGGCTGCAATTAAGAACCATTCACCACACCCGTGACTGCTCAAGAGCAACCTGAATTCACCGAACCCTGACACCAGCAGCTCTTGCAGGGACCGGCCACGTTATTCCCCACATTACAGCCCCCTCGCTCCCAGGTCTGCCCACCATGCCTGGCGCAGCTCCCCACGGGGAGCGTGGTCCCCAACCCCCGCACACCTTCCAGCGCCTGCCGGGGCAGAAAACCAAAGACACCCACTCACTTCGCAGTAAAACTGCTTTTTCTCAGGCTTCGCTTTGCCATCTTCTGCCTTAACTTCCTCAGGCACGGCGCTCATCCTGCACGGTCGGGAAAAAAAAAAATAAAAACAAAAAGAAAACTAAAACCAACTCTTGCTCATACGGTGCTTTACAGCGACCAGGTGGAAGCGGGGGCCACGCCTCGGGCGGCCGAGGTGGGTTATTTTTTGCTATTTAAGCGTTATTGTTTTATTCGGTGGATCAATCCACATCTTCCACCGCCAGCCCAGCCTCAGAACATCCGGGCCCTCTCGCCCGCCTCGCCCCGCACAGGGTCCGTCACTTCCGGCGCTGCCACCGCCACACCCCCAGGCCGGCGGCCATTGGCTGGCAGCCGCTCGCCTCGGCCAATGGGGAACCAGAGTCGCGCCGCGCGCCCAGCAGAAGGCCACGCCCTCTGCCTCAGACCACGCCCCCACCCCGGCTTGGCTCCCCTTGGAGCCAGGGGGGAGACTGGGAGCAGCCAGGCGGGGAGGGAGGCGGGGATCAGGCCAGCATGGATAGTGGGCCAGTTCAGGAGGAACCCCGGGAGGAGTTCAAGGAGAGGATGCTGCGACTAATTGAGGCCTAGAGGATACTGTAACCAGTTCAGACCAGGGTGGGTCCCTGGACCTGTGTAGGATGGATACTGGGACCAGTTCAGGCTGGGGGGGTACTGGGACCGATCTAGAGGAAATACTGGGAGGGAGCCAGGGTGGGCAGATGCTGAAACAAGTCCAGAGGGGACAATGGAACCAGTTGAGGCCAGGGAGTGCTGGGCCCACTGCAAGGGGATTACTGGGCCCAGTATGGGGAAGGGGCAAGAAACACACACAGCAGCAGCAGTTTTAATTTAAATGCAAACATTTTATTTTAAAATGTCTTAGCTTTATGCTTCTGCTTCGTAATAAATGTAAAATATAATTTAAGAAGTACGCTTGAAAGTTCCTCCTAAAAGCAGGCTGAGGAGACAGTACAAAACACAACAGAAAAGTGCGCCGGGTTTAAACAACATGCCAGAATGTCAAATCCCCAGGTCACTGCATGGTTTGAATCAGCCACAATATCTTTTGCAGGTATATTAGTGATATACCATGACACCTATGATACTCCTATGCACAAAGCAGCACAGCCAGTGGTGCTGGTTGGGTTACACATTACCAGAGGTGATCCCACAGGATTCCCTGGGTTGACTTCGCTGGGGCTGGAGCTGTACCTGTCTGCTGCTTCATCTCCCCAAATGGGCAGCATCCATGCCTCGGTCACATGCCCCAGTGCAGGCATTACCTGCATCATTTAGAACGTTTTGAAATAGTGCTGGGGTGGTTGCAGTGTTCTCTCCAGAAATACACCCGCCCCAAAAAAGTTTTGGGGGATCATGGGATGCCAAATAGGCCAAAACTGTTGGCAGAACTCCATGCACCTGTTTGTTAATCATAGAACCATAGAATGGTTTGGATTGGAAGGGATCCTAAAGATTATCCAGTTCCAATCCCCCTGCCATGGACAGGGACACCTTCCTCTAGACCAGATTGCTAAGAGTTAGTCTTGTCCTCCACTGTGTTTCTTCAGGAGAAGAAGGAATGGCACTTTTAATACAGGATTGTAAGTGGAGTGTGATGGCAGATTATACTCCTTTGGTGATGATGTTAATTGATATCTGGACATTTCTGTAACAGTCAGTCTTTTACATGGAGTCACATTAAAATGCTTGATCTTTATTTGTGGTTCTAATCTCAAAATCTAAAATGGACTAATTGAAAGCACTGCTCTGTACATGTCATGTAATGTTTCCATACCCTTCTTAATTAAAAATAATATTGCAAATTAAAAGTGCAATTGCACAGTGAAAGAATAAACCCATGTAGAAAAAAATGAGAGAAGAAGAAAAGGTGAAAATTAGTTCCTTGATTTTTGAAAGAGAGATCATGTCTAAAGAAAAAGGGATTTGGCATTGTATACACAACTTTGTAGCACTAAACTGTTGGTGATAGCTGGGGGCTTCTTGGCAGTACAGATTCCTGAAGAAAGGATGTTTCACCAGCAGAGTGACCTTTTCTGGTTTTGGGGGTACAGTTGTTATTAGTGAGTACCTCCATCTTATTAAGGAGGGGGGAGAAACGTGGGATTGCACTTCTGCCTAACACTGTTCTTTTGGCAAAACTTTTAAAGTATGCCTGAAGTGGAAATAAAGCTACAGACACAGAAAACAGAAAGGACAGAGACCAAAATGTACCATCCTATGCAATCAAAAAGGTGGAAAAGCTAAAGGAGGAAAAAGGAATTGACTTTAGCATTAAGGAAGAAAGTGTTCTTTGGTTTTGTTAAGAAGGAGTTCAGGGGTGAGAGGGCGTGAGGAAGAACCCTTTCAGAAGAGAAGTTTGTTGACCATGCAGAGGAAGGATCTTCTTAGCTATGGTGAGAGTAGAAACAAAACTGCATACTGTTATTGAGAACTGAGATAACTTTTGCCTTTTGAAGTTCTTTCTAGACAGACAAAATTAAAAAAAAAAACCTACAACAGTTGATGCTTGCTCTCCTGATTTCACATTTTGAATCAACACAAGGAGGATACACATGGTCCAAAACCCTAGGAAAAAAAAAAGAAAAGAAAGGAAAGAGCTTCAGAAGCGAGAGCTCACATCCCCTTGTGGTGCAAAACGAGGAGCTCTAGACGAGAAATTAACCTGATTTTTTTTTAATACAATTAATAAGACTAGCCAAGCAGCTGATGTTCTTTCTATTGCCTTCTGTCACATCTTTCTTTACCCTAATTCTACCAGTACAAATGTGAAACTGGAACTGACCCTGGAGCCCTGTTGCATCAAGGAAATCTTGAAAAGCTCCAGACTGCACAATTACCATCAGCAAGAGAGTTAATGCACACACAGAATTTGCCAGAGTTTGGAAAACTAGCCCCACGATAGGAACAGAAGCATGCCTCCTAGAATGATGTTTTCAGTCTGAGTAATGCATCTTAGCACTGAAATGACTCAATCCTTGTGTTCAAGAAATTATTTTTAACCTGAAAAATTACAAAACCAGTTCTACAGGGGAAAAAAAAGTGATTTCAGACCACAGAATTTTTAACAGTGAATGAAGAATTAATGCTGTAGTCACAGAATAATTAGACCTTGATAGCAATATATCTCTCCCCAAAATTTGTAGTAAAAAAATTTTTTTTTTACTTTCCTTCTACCTTCTAAACTTCCACTCAAACATCTTTGCCTAAGCATAACCAAGTTCTTGGATCTCCAGACATTTGGGTTGTTTTTTAAAAAAGTACTTTGTGTGTTTAGAATATATTTCAGCCTGTCCCCGATGACTTTGTTCAGAGGCATTTCTGATAGCACGATAGGGAAATGTATTCATAGTGACAAAAACACGCCAGATGTCACTGAAATGTGACAAAGATCTGTTTGTCAGGGTGGTAGTGCCTGTGAACATAAGCTACCCAGTTCAGCCCTGGTATGAATCTCCTTCAGCCGGATAAAAGCCTTGTGACTACATCCTGAGTGTGGCCACCTGCACAATCTCTTGCTCTATACGTGTTACAGACGCCTGTTTCAGTTGTGATGCACAGTTTATAATAAGAGTTGGCAAGATTTAAAAGAAGAAACTCCAAGGAAAGAAACTCCTGTTCTAGTGACAAATTTTCTGCAGTCTAGTTAAGGTTTAGGATTTTTGTCTCAGTATGATCAGAAAAGTATTTCCATTTTGAATGTTTACACCCTAAGAGGGTAGAGAGAAAGAGAGAAAACAAGCAGATCTGGAAGACGAGAAAAAATGGAACAGGTCTACACCTCTGTCATTGTGAGGTTGGTTTTGTTGGTTAAGTGACACTCAAATGAAAGAAAATAAGTATGGTAATATTTTTTACCACTACCTAAGGCAATATATGTACATAGGTAGGGGAAATTATGCCTTTAAACTATTTTAATTAAAATTTAACACCTTTTTGAGAGAAAATATTTGGTTTCCTGAAATAACTACAGTGGATGAGGCTGTCCTATTTAAGTTCCAGTATGGCTTCAACACAAAGAGTTAAGAAAAGCTTCTAGGCCAAAGAAGCTGATCTTATCCCACAGAATATTCCTTGCCTCAGGCTTGTTGCCTCTTAAGTATTTTAAGCACTAGGAATTTCCGGAAGAATTGCACATGCCCTGTCAATCTCAATACCATATCAAAGGATCAGCACCTAAAGAACTGACTGATGCTCAAATGTCAGACTTTCCTATACCACCCAGAGCAGACTCAGATGTAAGAACTTTAAGAATACATGACTGTTCCAATGAGGGGAGGGTAAGCCACACATTTAAACTTTGCATTAATATGTTACAATCAAAGAGTAGGAAGTTAGTCTTTCCTGCAGTGAATTTACAACTAAAACAAACTTACCACTCACACAGTGCTGCCCTCACTCAGAATTTTTGAAACAAAAGTTTACTTTGGTATCCAAAGACTTTAAAATCAGTGTAAATTATTTATAGTGTTACCTACAGTGGAGGTCTGCCCCAGTTTCAGTCACCATGTAACTGCAAGAAAATCCACTCTTTTTGCTGTTCAAGCTTACCTCTAGCTCAAATCATGTTGATTCTCAGTAAAAGTAGTAGCTTTCAGTGGTGTTGGACTAGCATTTTGTATGGTCCACTGGCAGCTGAAATCAGGTCACATTCTCAGTAAATCCAAGACCTTGATCGTCAGCTTTAGCACTGGTAATAATCTCTGCTATCTGTGGACCAAGTAATATCCCAGGGGGAGACACCTTCTCACAGCTTTTAGAGCTGCTCACCTTCCATACCAAAATATACCCTCCCCAAAGATCAGGGAATTCATGAGTCCATTCTGTCTCAACCTTTGGAGAGTTTATGGCTGAGGAAGTTTGAATGCTATTATCAGTCAGGCATTTCTTTCAGCCTGAATGCTCCACGTTCCTATTAGGCAACCATTTGACTAGGCATTTCTTCTACAAGAATAATTTTTTATTGTTTCTACAATAAATGCGTTGGGAGGTTCCTAAAATAGACTTTCGGGTTGTGCTGCAGGGATACAAATACCAGTTCATTAAGGCTAAAAGCTAAACACCAGTGATTGAAAATGTCTTAAACCCTACTTCTCAGTGCTAGTTTTTATAATAGTACCAAAGCAGCAACAACCACTAAGAAAATGTAACCATTTTAAAGAGCTGCTCTGTCTTTCATCCTATTTGCTGGTCAGTGCTAGGGGGTCATTAATATCTGCATACAAAAAAAGTTTTATAAGATTAAATCAGTGGTAATTTAACAGGGTACAATGCAATGTTAGATTTCAATCCCGACTCAGTCCAGGGCACATATCATGGGGAGAGGACAAAGGCAGATCTGTGCCTTAAACACATATGGCAAGAGATTATTTTAAGCATTTATTTCCTCTGTTCTTTCCAAGTACTTAAAAGTAACTGGTCTTTGTTTGCTACCAACAATGGTTAGCAATTGTCCAGAAAGAGACATGCTGATCTCTTCATAAGCCCAGTTATTGGGAGATTGCTGTACTGCATGTGTGATAATTTAGACTAGAAGAAATTCTACTGATACCATGTTTATTCATGTGAGACCTGAAATAAGAACTCAGCCACAAAAAGTGGGCCAAAATCAAATGTGATGCGCAGGATAAGTGTGTTTTTCTTGGCTTCAGACTTTATGGAATAATACAGAAACAAACATGACTGCATTTACACAGCAGGGAGTCAGAAGGTCATGCCTCACTTTTGAGTCACACATTCATCCATCCATCTAGAAGCCCATTACATCTTGTGTGTCAGATTACATTCCCTTACATGCAGAAGCTTCATCTACCTCTGTAATATCAATCAAGATGTGTAAAATGTGTCTGGGTTTGTTGGAAACATGAGAAAAATAATTCTAACTGATATGTGCCAGAAAAGCCTGAGAGCAGATAGTCAACAAAAAAGAATTAATTTTGCAATTAGAGCATTTCTGTTGTTAATATAAATTGCTTCTGCACTGAAGAGAGAAACCTGGCTGGTATAGTTCTCCCATTGTAGTCACAGCAGGTAATATTTCTAAACACAGACAAGGCTTCTGGTGGCATAGACCTCTGCACAGTTGCACCTGGTGTAACCACTCCCATTGTGCAAAATGCAGCATATCCAGATGAAGATAACAGTGTTTTACAGTCACACTTCATCAATGCAAGTGATGTGACAAAGTGCAAGGCAGTGTGAAACCGAGCCCAGGTACTCTCATTCAGCAGGATGTGACTGATTCCAAGTGTGGAATTAAACAAGCAGCTTTTCAGAGATTGTGCAAGTGTGTCCTCCACTTGCCTCCAGCTATCTATTCCCACACTACCGTGTCTCCCCATCACCTCATTTCTGCCAGGCAGCTGCACAAGGAGCTGGACTGGAGAATATTACAGGGTTTATAGCACAACCCTACAAGCAGCTCTGAGGCACACAGTAAAGTGTCTGGCACCAGCACATAAGCAGTGACACTGCTGCAAGCCAAGCAAAGGACTTTGACAGCAACTCTGTGAGAGTCTAAAGAACTGCTGCTTGTAATTATGTAGGTAGTGAATCAGTGAGGCAGAGGTTGTGCAGCAACACTGATTTATGGCAGTCTCATTGTGCATAAGGAACAAGTTTGCTTGCCCACAAGTATTTTTGCAGCTTGGATTGAATTTTTGTGATGTGGACAGTGGTGTGCTGGAGAGCAGTGCAAATTCCACTGCTGTGGTCTCACTTCAGAGCAGGGTCTTGATATTACATTGCAACCACTGGCAGGAGTATTAAAGCAAGTATATCAAGACTGTCTCAAACAAGAGGCAGCACAGGGCCAACAGGGAGCTGATGTACCTTGGGCACAAAAAAGGAAACATTCTCATTGCTTGGATATGGTCAACTGGACTATGACAGATTTAACCCAAGATAGAGTAAGAAGTTGTTGCCCCTCTGTACTGTCCAGCGTGCAGCATTTCATACCACAGTTCATAAGCACTAGCATGCAGAGAATGTATATCTTTACACCTGCCAACTCTAATGTACAGGCAGTAAATTCTACCAGAAAAGATGGTCAGTCTTCTTGGAGAAGAGCAGCTTCCCAGGTGCAGAACCATTGCACTACCTGAAAACTTCACTTATCTCACATATTTAAAGCGGTTGGGAGAATTTTATGCCACTCATCTGGCATGGCAGATTTACATGGCATGTAAAGCCATGCCCTTCGTGACTAATAGATAAAGGAAAACATTATAATTATTTATAAAATTTTGAAAAAGAAAACATTCATTACAGGGCTTCTTTCAAAAAGCACATATACATACATCTAAGCTTTTTTTTAAATGATGTGGTTGTTATATAGGTGAAGTTGATATAAAGTGGAAATAGTGCAATTTTAAAACAAAAGTTAGTGCAGGAGTCAAACTACAACAATTACAAAACCCAAAATATAACTTTATTTTTTGTTGTTGTGGAAACACATTAGTGTCTGGGTTCAAAGAAAAGTATACACTATGTTTTCAAAAGCACTAAAGTGCACTGAAGTGCTTTTGATAGGTGTACATCTACCTCTCAGTGAGATTAAGGGTTTCTTTTGGGATTGAAACTAGGGTGCTTTTGAAAATAATCTTAGTGTGGGATTTGGTTTTGATGTAAGGTGACAACATCTAACAAGCTGCTATCAGTCAAAGAAATACTATCAAGTGAAAAAGTGCATTTTCTTTGTTGATGTTACAAGTAACAGCAAGGAAAATAATCAGAAAATACTTTGTTCTCACATATACTTAAGAGCATTATGTAACTCATTTATAGAAGTGGATTACATCCCATTGTTCAGTCTTTCAGCAGCAACATGAAAGGCTGATAGCAATGAAATGAAAAAATGTGGATTCTAAAACAATAATATTATCAAGAAACTTAGGAATAACTTCAGTTTGAAGTGAAATAATTTCTAATGCATTTATGCAAGTCGTTGTTTTTTACTAATGCAGTCCTTTTAAATTAAAAAATTGTGCTGGGAAGCTTTTTTCTGTTGCCATTAATTTAATGCTGGGGTGAAGGAATAGCTGATCCTTCTTATAAGAGTAGAAAAATAATTATAAAGCAAAAACTCCTATGGCACTTTGCCACACTGAAGACCATAAACATTTTTGATTTGCACAGAGGTATCACATCAGCTTGAGAAAAACAAACAGAATAAAGGAAACAGAAATTGCTAGACCTTGCTAATGAACTGTAGACGAGAGAGGAAAGGTGATAAAGAAAAATGATCAGGTATACCTGTGCAGCAAGTAATGATTATTTTTCTTTGCCTGAGGTTTTATCTTTCTTTCCTCTTTCCAAAGATCACCAAAAAAAGGGCAGTAGCAGGGGATAGGATATGTGTACCTGTGTCTGTTTCTTTTCACACACAGGTGCACACACACACACACACACACACACACACACACACTCTCAAAATCTTTCCACTGGCTTTTGATTTTAGTAAGTCATTTAACTCAACTGGAAGAGAATCTACAACTTCTTGCTTTTAACATTATAAATATTTCAAATGTTATAAAATCTATTGCAAAAATGTACATTCAGTGGTTTTATGAGGCACAGGACCTGCTAACGTGTTTTCAGGGAAGCTCACGTGTACTCTGTTCTGTCCACTGTTGGACAATGGTGGAGAATCCAGGGGCTCACGTTTAATTGCTTGAACCAAGCAGGGGTTTTTAAATTCACATGGCATTTTGAACACCTCATTAATCTGCTCTTTCTCCTCCCCTGGGCTGGGGCTGTAGAAGTGGCTGTAGCAAGCCGTGTGTGGCAGGTTGGGCATGCTTTCCAAACACACAGAGGAGTTCTGAGGGCAAAATGGGGCCACCTCCTTGTTCCGTGAACCCTTGCATGCTCTGTTCAAGTTCAGGTTGTTGGGGTGATTTGCTATGATGCATTGCCAATTGTGGGGTGTGTAAAGGCAGTGCCTTGGCTTCTGGCAAGGCAAGGCTGGCTCGCAGAGGTCCGGTTCTGTTTTGAGGTGCATTCTGTTGGGATAGCTGGACACCTGCTTTCTCACCGAGCCGCTCTCATCCAGCCAGGCTCGGCTCTGTGAAAACAGGTAGTTATCAGCAATGTTTTCAGAATCAGAGTCATACTCCATTTTGATGGGCATCTCCAAGGGAATGGCTGTGTCATAGAGAGGCTCTGAGGATATCAATGGTCTCTGCAGCTTCGGATGGTCTGTCCCATAGCTCTCTGCACAGCGCTGTGGGAGCCCCGAGTAAGACTGGCCGTTCTCTGCGCTCCCCCAGTGGGAAGGACAAGTTGATGCCAAATTTAAGAAATTTTGGTCTCTATTGTAGAATGATCCAGCTCTCCTGTTTGGACACGTGTTCATTCTCTGGCTCATAGAACAAGAACTCGAGTTTCTTAAAGTCCAGCTACTGTTTGTGGTGCAGTTGTTTTGAATGCCCAAAACGGATGTGTTAGAACTGAGAGGCTCCTCTTGCGTAAAACACTCACCATTAGTATGAGGCTCAAACTTCACTTTTACATTATCTTGTTCATTCTTCACTGCTGCCCAGTTAAGATGCTTCCACTGGCCCAGAGTTTCAATGGCACTGTTATAGGAAAGCCCCTCCAGGTTTCCTTTCAAACTGGCAAAACCACTTAGTATCTTCAGTTGTTCATCTTCTTCCCTTTCAATAACAACAGAAAAAAGAAGTCAGTCAATCAGAGGTTTCTAAATGGTTTTTTTCTGGGATACAGAGTGGCTCAACATGCGTTACAAGCCATACATTGTCATCAATACAAGACTCTTGTGCGCTCTCTTTGCATTTGCTTGAGAGAACAAAAGAGTGTCCCTGCATCTGGGTGTCAATGTGTGTGCACAGCTAACTTTCTAAGGCATTGCTTCATTTGAATTCATGCATTGCTCTTCCATTTCAGGCACACAGTTCAATAAAGACCTAAATATTGTAGCACAATACAGTAATTCCCTTACACTTTTGTTCTTCCCTTAAAATATATCTAAATAATATTTGTGTGTAGAAAATTCTAGAGATAAAATACAAGTAGTATCTTAAATGAGATATATTTTGTTAACAAGGAGTTATTTGGACTCATAAGAGCTTTCTGATCAGAGTGATTTGAAGGAGAGCTGTGGGGGTCTTACGTTGCGAGAACACAGCTGAGAGGAAATAAAATACTCAAGTTAAATAACCAAATAGTCACAGATGTTCATATTGGCTGTAGGTTTGTTTCATATGTCTAACTTAATTTATGTTGCCTTTTGTTTTCTAAGATGGCCAGTGAATTAATTTTCCATGACCTCCAGCTGAAGTACTCAACATTAAAGAAGAACACTGGCAGAGAATATTGCTTGAGCACTTCCATGCCCATAGCAGCTGTTTTTCAGAACTGGGGTCCAAATCCTAAGACTTAGGTCTTGAATTCACTAATGTGCTGATTCACACCTCTGCGGGATCAAGTGCTCTGAAACCACCTCATCCCTCTCCAAACAAGAAGCAGACATCTCAATAGGAAACTGTAAATGAAAATCTGAACAGCTACTAAGGGGTTTAGAAGGCTTTTTCTTAGTTCACAATAGAACTTTTTCCTTGGTTATCGAATCAATGTGCAAGAAAAGGATTTTCCAGTAGAGGGAGTCCCTGTTGTTACAAAGAGAGAACGTCCCACTGTAGTAATGTACACCATGAAAGGAGAATATTTTCTTTCTCTCTTATTTTTTTTAATTTTTTATGAAGCATTAAATATTTTCAGTCCTCTGCTAAATATTTGTATTTTTATTATTGACAATATTGAGATGCAAATGGTCTGATACAAGTTTGCTGCAGAACACGCTTCTCAGAAAATGGTCAAATTAGGAAGCACAGGACTAAACAAAATGCAATCTTCAAAAAAAGTCAAACCGCCAAATGAAGAATTTTACAGTGAAATAGTATACAGTGAAAATTCTCTAAAAGAATCTATGTTTCCTGGAAGACAGCGTATGTTTTAATAGCAGCAAAAAAAAAAAGTTGTAGCAAATACAAAGGTTGTTGCAGACTAAGACAGTACTGAATATAATCACCACGGTCAACTCTTGTAATACTTCAGTCTGTGGGAACTATCAAGCACAAAGGAAGGATTTTAATCACTCTGAAAACAAAAATGTAACTAAATGAACATGCTTAATCACACAAAAACAATTTGGAAGTAGAGAAACTAATAAAATAAACAGCCCCTTTTAATCTGCTTCGTAATAGAAACTCACTCCCTGACACAGCAAGATGATGTTTGTGCCATCCCAGCAAAGGTAAAAAGTTCCAGCATCCTCAGATGGGAGCTCCCCTGCTATTCACGTGGCTCTTGGGAGATACACTGCCTTCAAGGAATATCTACTCTGGAAGTGCAAAGACTTTTTTCATTTATTTCTTCCACCTGCAAGGCATTCTGAAGGAAAAAATCTGGGATAACAGCCACATTTCTAACACTTGGCCAGATGGTGGCTGCATAAAACCCCTGCTCACTGAGTGTACTCTCTTATCTCTTCCCTCTGACCAGCTTGAAGAGCTACTTCAACAAGGCCCACACAGGAACAGGAACAGACAGTCCCATGGGGGAAGGATGAAAAGCCCATTTGGGAGGAAAGGGTAAAACTCATCCAAGAACTCCTCTCTGAATGCAAATCTGTGAGATGTACACTCCGTGACTGAGCCTACAGGCAACTGGATGTATCTGTCTACAAGCATACAATGAATATGAGTACCCTTCTTTAGATTATGTTGCACACACACAGTTAAAAACATGAGCTCAACTGTCTTACATGAAGGAAGTCAAATATTAATAATCAAGTATTTTCTTCCTGTGTTAGTGTATATGTATTCTCAACTTCAGAAGAAGAAAAGGCTGAAGACAGAAAATAAATATTGTTTAGGATTGTAACAGTCATTTTGTATGTTCCAAGACAGAAATAGATTTCCACATCATACGTAAACTAAATTTTTCTCATTCAGCTCTTCTCTTAGGTCACTACAGCCCTTTGAAAGATTTAATACAAAAAGAATGCATCCATTTTCCTATGTTTTTTTTCTTTTTGGTACTGGAAAGTATACTTACTTTAACATCTGCTGTTGGGCAAGGACATATTCTGAACAACCACTTCGATACAGAAGTTGAGTGTTAGCTTGAACCCAGACCCAGTGATCTTCATTTGTTTGTACTTTGACTAGAGAAATGCCATTTTCTCCGTTATTCTTGGCTATATAATTTAAAAGAAAATAGATTTTAATACAAGCAGTATTAAATATTTTTTGTTCCTAAAGATTTCAAGGATTTCTTTGTTGCCCTAGAAGCGTCAGCATAGGAAAGTACAAGGTAAAATATGTCACAAAAGGAAGCAAATTACATCTTAAAACCAGAATTTGAAAAGCCTAGTAAGCCACTTAAACTGTAACCAAGGATTTTTCAGTATTACTCATTCCTTCTAATATTTTCTTCTCAGTAGTAGTACCACTATATCCACAAAAAAATGTTCATGAAAAATGGAGCTGTAAGAGAGGGATGGTTTTAAAGACATTAAAGATTTCCAGCAGATACAACAGAAGGATGAGTACAAGTCCGCTCAAGATGAAGTTGCCCAGTGGGGTAGATTTACCATCAAAATTTTATCCATTGTAAAATCTGAAATAGAGCCTAGACTCTCATAATTTTCCACAGCCAAGCTCTGGAAAAGCATGAGTCAAAGCTGTGGGCACATCATGAGTTTTAAAAACAATGCATTCTAATTTTCCTCTGTTTTCTAATCTTTGGGGAAAACTAACATTTGTAACATATCATCCAGTTTTCCTCAAAGAGGGCTAGATGTTGTTATTAATTATTAGGATTTTCACATAAACTTATGAAATTCAGTGCTGCCACTTTTAGGCAAGCATATGTGGAGTATTCTTTTACTACCATTTATTTACTATTTATCATGATAGTTTATTTGTCTGTAAGTTTTCTGCCCTTTCTGAAATCACAGACTGATTCAGTACTATCTTTTGAGGTGGACAATTTTTTTGTATTTTTTAAAAGAGGAGGTGTTAGGGAGAAGAAGAATAAAGAGAGCATTGGGACCAAAACCTGAAAAACCTATCAGGAGAAAATAAAAGACAAGGTTCTTTTTCCACAAACTGTATATAACCTAGAAGTACTTAGCAGTACCTTTGATTTGGTTTTCAGCAATCTGCAATGCATTAGTGAAGGCAGCACCTTCATGGTGATTGTTTCTTCCATATAATTCTGTTGCCTCACAGAGTCCTGAAGTGCCTTTTGAACTGGAGCTGTAGAGGGCAGAAAATGTTGAAAATTCCCTGTCAGTGAACGACAACAGTAGAATCACAGACTGCGAAAGATATGATCTTCAAGTTGGTGACCAGCAAAACCATATGGTTTAAGCATGTAGTAACTAACAGTAAATAATTATCTTTTTCCTGCATCCTTTGGTTGCTCAAACTGATGTGTGACTGGAGGTTCTGTATTCAATTAAGAGGAATAGTTATGTTTAGGAATATTCTGCTCATGACTTACTATATCTGGAAAAATAAATTTCATCTGGAATTGAGACAAATACTGTGAATATTCTGCTCTTCCTATTCAAGTTACGTTTGAGGTACATACGTCACAGTGACCAGCAGTGCATTTAAGAATTAGCATGACTTTGATTTGTAATAGGCATCGTATGAATTGAATGTATTTCTTCCAATCTTCAGTTTAAAATGCTTGAATCAGGCCTTGAAAAGGGTGCAATGTCTGTAGCACTGCGTTACAAATGCTTTCCTGCATTAAGAGCATCAGGGAAAAAAATATAAGGCTTTGTAAATCTGTCCACCATCCTTGGCTACCATGCTTCAGGCCTGAACCAAAGGAAACACTGAAGATAAGTGATTGCATCATTCTTGTTGAGGTCTTGGCCACTGTCCAGTCAGGTAGTAAAGCATCTCTCTATCAGGAACCCAGTTCTGATCATCAGTTAATTTCACCTGGGCCGCTGGAAAAACTAGCAAGCAGAAATTACTTTCCAAATCTATTCCAAAAGCTTGCATAGTCCATTATACCAGATTTCCAGCAATTTAGTTCTTCTCAAAAGGATGTGTATGCTAGAACCACATTATACATCTGAATAGTGAGTCCACACATACACAAGCATAATCTAATTAAAAGCCAAATTATGGTACTCTCTGTCATATTGATGAACATTTTGCTTCACAGCAATAGAACTCATTACTGTAAGGTTGTATTTAAGCAAATAAGGGAAAATATGATCCTAGCCCCAAATATCAACAGATTCTGTCATAGAAGAGTAACAAAAATAAGTGTTAGGAAGGAGATGAGTCTGAACACAATCTGTCCTGATCTTTTGTGATTGCTACCAAATGATCCCCCCCAAGCCATTTAGTGCAATTGTAAACTTACGTGTTCATAAAACTTCTGTTGAAAGATAAATGCATATACCAAGTACAACTGATTAGACTCTTTGTGAACACCCCCCCACACACACATTCAGCTTTCTGAAGTTTTCCTTTTCCTTTGTTTGTTACCGAAATACCCAAGTTGAATTGTGTCAACAGAGGATACTGAAATTAGAAACCTCGCAGTAAAAATACTTTTTCTTTTCCACTTTTACAGCTAGTAGACTGGCTTACTGTGTTGGCAACTTCTGAAGGTTAGAAAGATATCCTAATGTTCCATTTTTAATATAAAATTTTATATATTGAAATATAATACTTAACATGCATTATAAATAATGCACAATATATTGCATCATCTTGCATTCTATTATGTTATATTGCAGTAATTGTATTATATTTATTTTGTATTCAATAGTTAAATCCAGATAAATTATGTACTTTTCTCAGAAAGGATTTTAAAATGGAGAGATATTTAGCATAATTTGTGGTTTTTACATGCTTAATAGCCCATAATCTTCACTAAACACCAAAAGATTAATTTGTAAATACTTTGTGTTCGCTGCTGCTGCATCATCAGCTTTGTGTTTTGCCCTCACAAGCAGGCTTTTCATCTTCATCTCTGTCACAGAAGGGAGCAGAAGTGGTACCACTATGCAGAATAAGGACAGCTGAGGTGGCAGTACTGTTCCTGACGAGGACTTCTTCCTTTGTCCAAAGAGGAACTTTAGTTTGCCTTGGAACTGCATTGTCTGATATTTAAAAACAAAACAAACAAACAGAAAAAACCCAACAACAGCTTAAGCATTTAGTGTATAAACATTTAAAATACTAATACAACCTATGGACTGTGTTATTTGACACCAAACCATTTTGAATCAGGGATTAAAACTAGGAATTTCATTTTCTTCATATGATTTAAACCATGCCATTTCAGAGACAGGGTGGGTGGAGGTTCTATCACCAGTAAGAAGAAACTTTTGAGGTTGGTTGAGTTTTTTTCTCTGTTGTGTACTCAGAAGTAGTCGTTTTGTGTTGCGTTCTGTTCACCAAAACAGGCCACGTACAGTGGTGCAAGCAGTTGTTTCCTCTGCACACCATCGAAGCTGGAACTATTATTTTTCCATGCTCTGTTCTCTCCAGCAAGATGGTTTCTTAGTTTCTTTCCTCTTATTCTGCACTTTCTCTGGGAAGTATACAGACTGGCACAACCCAAGGACTGTGCAGATGGGTGTCCAAGATAGCACATAGCTTGGAAGGAACCGTCCCTCCCTGCCTCAAATGTCTGTGTAGTCAGAAGGCAGGGATCAAGTTAACAGCAAGCTGCTGCCTCTCAGTGAAACAATTAACTACCAAAAAATGCCAAGTGAAAAATCAGCCCATTTGGGTTAGGCATTTTCCAGAGCTACGAGATTAAAGCAAGGATGCAGAAGTGATGGCTATAAAGACCCATAGCCTTCCAGCAAATGAGCATCTGAGACAGAACTGGCATTTCCCAGTCTCATGCTGATTGTTTCATTTTCTTTGCATGTGCTGGAGTTTCCCCTAAGTAGAAAGAGCATTGGTCTTTACTAAGGAAATGGAGAAGTGATTTCTAGAAATGAACCGTTCCTAATATGGAGCAAGCAAGAGACTTTCTAATTCTGGGTTTTATTATTGAAGGATTCTTTACAAAAGGAAAAAGCAGATCATTATTTTTCCTTCTCCTTAAAGCAAATACTTAGGGCTTGAATGTTAATTGTTGAAATTCAGACTTGCCACCCTTGTGCTACGCCCAGTACAAATTGAGGACAGATATTGTCGAAAAGAGCTTAAAACATAAAAATTTTAAAAGTCGCTCAGTTTCAAGTATTACAACCTTCTTTTCTCTCATCACTCTTTACACATATTAATAATTATCTTTAGGTATTTCTTGTTAGTACGCAGCAAAATAAAAGTGTATCCTGTCCATGGATTTCCACAATATTTATGTGGAAGAATTTTTCATATGAAGTAATTAAAATCTATTATGTCAAACATACAAGTGCGGTTGTACTTACGAGGAATCCAGAAGTACTGTCCAACAAGCAGCGAACTCGACAGATGAAGCAGCGAGTTAAAAAGGAAGAATAATCTGTTGTCATGCTGTCATTCTCTTGTGCTTTGAACAATTTACTGAGAATATATTCTTCTCCTAGGAGGAACAGTGGAGGCAACATATATCAGATCGCACTAAGAAATAATGAAAATGTTCTGTAGCCAATTGAGGAAGCTGTTAGGGAAATTGCTAAAAATTGCTTTATGGATGGGTGAATATTCAATGGTGTCATGTACGGATACATCTGCACATGCTCTACCAAAAGAAAAATAAAAGCCCTGCAATGGGATTTGGGTGCGTTTCTTCAGAAATCTGGACTTTCTTTCCTGAGATTTTGTGATTTTTAATGATGCAAAACAGGGTGACAGATGTTGCTGGTATAGAGATCAGAGATCACAGAAAATGCATTAGACAGGAGAACAAAATAAGGAAAATGCTAATCCTAGGAAAAAAAACAACAAAAAAATGGATAGTAGATGATTAGCTAATGTTCAGCTATTGCGCCTCCTTGGTTTTTTTGTACAAGTGCACAGTTTTTGAAATATTTCCCAAAAGACACAAGTATTTATACAAAAACTGTGAACTCACGACCTGAAATTCTCCACAATATACATTATGACAAAAATTCCAAATACTTGTAAATCTTGTTATTTGAAATATTAGTGCACGTTGTTTTGCTTGTTTCCTGCATACTTCCTACAAAATCTTGCGAAGCTCTTCAGATATTTATAAGACTTGTAAAACACAGAAACTATTTTACAGGAAATGCAAGAAGTTGCACCAAAGTTTCATAACTGTGCTCCTGAGAACTTCATAGAGATTGCTGAAGGATTTCTTGCAAGTTTCTCCCCACTCATCTGGTGACCATACTTCCCAATTTATTTCCTCAATTACTACCTCACCTTCTGGTGAAATCCAGAAATTTTGCTGGGATTAATAATGCTTTATAAAGTTAACAATCTCAACCCAATTGTAAGTTCTGTAGTCATGGTTTCAGCTTAATACCTCATGTAGGAGAAACTTTGAGCGCAGGCATCCAACTCCCATCCTAGGGAAGTATAGCCTCAGAGGAAAAAGTGCATTGCTAAACCTACTTGTTCTTCAGAAGGCTCCTGTCTACATCATTTAGCATGGGAAAACAAATGGCAGAAAGTGATGCTGCCATGGTGGTTTTGTACAGAAACCTTTTTCATGAATGAGAGGACTACTGATGTCCTCATCTGTTGTGAACAAAACTTTGGCAGTATAAAGAACTGATGCTGCTCATTCTGAGCGTGTAAGAATACATGTAGGCACATTAGAGAGAAGTAAAGGAAACAACTTTGTAGCACCAGTAGCTCACTCTACCTTATAAATGCCCAGGATCAGGAAGAAATACCATCTCTGAGACGATAACATGAATAAATGGCCACTATGCATCTTTCCAGTGAAGAATCTGACTTGACATGGCACTGACACGGGCATGGGTGGAGTGCAATTCTACCTCTTTACAGTGGTGCCTATGTTTTCAATCAACATACACAATCCCACCTGTTTCTGACTGTAGTTGCTGTCCAGACAACATCTGGGGAGGATTCATGGCCCAGTGCAGTTGTCTACAAAAATCCTGGCGGTCATCCACATGAATGTAATCATATATGTTTTGGTGCATTACATCAGTCTGAAACAATTACAACAAGGAATGATTAATTAGTAATTGTAGGGGGGCAGCCACTTATCTTTAGATTGATACTTTGCTTAAAATAATGGCAGGTGTAGGACACCTTCTGAGCAGTTTGATTGAGGGAAGTTGTTTCAGAGGCCCCTACTTCTCAACATCTGGTTTTTCCCTTCACATCCTAAGATGATTTTTTCTATTCTTAGCTCTTTTGTACATATGTAAATGTGAGTAATAGACATCCAACTGGCAAGTGATGGACTAGTGGTATCCGCCAGGGATTTATGCTGGGACAAACCCTCTTTAATTTATTGAGAAAGGACTCATGGGATAGAATGCATGCTCAGCAGGTTTGCAGAGGGTACCAACTGGAGAGGGCAAGGCAGCTCCTTGCTGGGCTGTAAAAATAGGCTGACAGGAGCCTCAGGAAGTTCAGCAAAAGCAAATTTCACTCTTAATTTTGGGTACCGCATGGAAAGAAAGAGATTAGCATATCAAAATTAGCCCAGGAGTGTGCTACCAAGACACTTAAGAGAGCTGGAACACATCCAGGACAGAAGAACAGAGTTTGTTCAGCCTTCAGAAGGGAAAACCACAGAAAGAACATATTGCTGTCTACATCAACCAAATGAGCAGAGGAAGAGAAGACAAAGCCCAACTCTTCTCAGAAGAACAAAGTGAGAGGGCAGGAAGCAACAGACAACAAGTGCCAACATAGGAAGCTGGGACTTAATAATAAGCAAAAAAATTACAGTCGTGGTGGCTAAACACTGGAACACATCTTCCAGAGGGGTCATAGAAACTCAAAGCTTGATCAGTCCTGCATCAACCTGCTCTAGCTTGATGTGTTTTGAACAGGAGGTTGGACTAGATGACCTTCAGAGGTCCTTTCCAACTGTATGGTTATATTATTCTGTGACTTTAGAATATATTTATTACACACAGACAATCAGCCTAGAAAAGCAGAATCTTATACTGAATTTGAAAAGAAACTTCTAGCTAAATCTTGTTTTTATAACATCATGTTTCTGCTAACGAAAGGTTTATAAAAGGAAATTACAAGAAATAAATTATCACCTGTCAGGTTTGCAAAGAAAATTAGTCTGAGATGGCATAATAAAATAACCTTATTTCAGTGTGTCTGACCAGCAGTAGAAGGATAAGGTGGATAACGCAGCAAGATACAGTGCTGCATTTAAAAATAATAGCAGAAGTTGTGATATTGGCAATATGTATATTGACAAGAAAGTCAATACAATGTCAGTGACTGGGTATTCTAAGTACTTCTCAATATATTTACCTGATGAAACCCCAGATAGTCCACAATTGTCGATGACGCATAGAATATCATTCCATCTGCACTCACCACCAAGGCAAAACCATTCAGTGACTGAAAAAGGAAAATAAAATACTTTAAAAGATAATCAGAAGATAAAGAATAAAATTAGTGTGAATGTAATAATTTTAAGAATATCCTAGGAATGAAAAACACTCTGCAAAAAGTTGGACACTAAATTCTTTCCTACCATGAAAAATAAGTAACAACCTGGAACATGCTTTCTTTCTTTTCTAAAAAGGTTAAGATAGTTACAGTATAATGACCATATTACATTACTAGTTTATTGTCTGCTTAATTGTCTGCATAATTATATTTTCTCGTTAATTCATAGAATTAAAAGTTTAATAGCAAGTGTCAATTATTTTGTTTTTCCTTTTAATTTAAAACTATGCATTCCATAATAATTGCTTAGAATGTATATGCATTAATACATATAGTAATATCCAAAGGGAAAATTAAATACACGTGCTGTTGTAACTATGACTTAAAACTGGATATGTATTTTTTTGTGTGGCTTTTTTCTTAAGCTGCCATAAGAATACATACATAGCATAATTGCATAAATGCAATGAATATAAAATGTAGGCAATAAATACCTCACTGGTATAAAACAATGTTTAATCTAGAAAAGAGCTAAATTAATTCTTACACACTTAGTGGTGCAAGGAAAGCAACCAGAGAAATCCAAAACTGAGGATTAAATTAAATACAAATCCAAAAATTAAATACATGATGCAAACATTAAGATCATGCTGCATGAGGACTGACTAATTTTGCCTCTCTTGATAAACCTCTCTCGCAATATATCTTTACTCCAGCAGGCTTGCATTCCAAGGCAGTCTAGATCCTTTCATGTGGTGGTTTTGAGGTCTTTGAAACTGCAGCTCAAATAGCTGGTTGCTGAAATACTGTTATGTTATTATAATCCTTGTTTCACCTTACTCTCAATTTACTGATGTGCCTATTAATCCTGAGTTAATCCTGAAACATAGTGAGGACAGATTTTCAATTGCTCAGTAACCAGATACACTGACATATTTTTGTGAGCTTGGTTCTCTTTTTGGTTCCTAAATAAGGACCAGATTTCCAAGACTGCTTGAAAGCAGTTCCCACTGTGACAATGGTGGGCAGAGTTTCAAGAGTTCAGTGCACAATAGACTGACCTCCTTAGAAGGTTTGGCTCCCATCATAAATGTGGAGCACCTTTGGAAACGTGGCCCTGTGGGACCACACTTGGCCAGAGGCTCTGTGCCTTGAACAACCCATGGAACAATGACTTGAGAAAAGTAGAGGAGAACCTTCAGTGGCTGTAGCAGCAAGTGATTCAACCAGGTCAACAGTAACCATAAGCCAATACTAAGAACAGTCAGTGGCAAATCTTTTTTTGCTCCAGGTCAGCTCCATAGGTACAGATCCTCTGCAGAGTAAGAGTGATCTCTGCCTAGTTGTGCTCGTGTTGAATACTAGTTACCCTTGTCAACTCTTCAAGCACAAGGACTTGCTCAACTGCTGCTATTTCCTGCTCTAAATAATGCCCAAATTTGTCCCAGCACCTCACCAACCAGAAGATGGTATGCTAAGATTTCTGCATCTTCACATCTGCACCTCTCACTGCACTGAGAGAACCCTCCATGGATGGTATCTGTCATATACATTTCCAACATCAAATGGAGAGAAGAAAGCATTTTTGGCATCTTGTCTCTTTGGACTTGTCTTCACAACAATGAAACCATCAGTTATGTGATGCTAGGAATTTTATTACATTTTGAACATCTGGCAGGCCTTTTAATTTGGACAGACTTAAAATTTTCCAGAAAGATAACTGTAGGACACTTAAGAGAGTTCCTTTTTGTCTGTGGCTCTTACCATGAATATTTTGAAAGACCTCGAGTCCTGCCCATGAAACTGGACCAGGCAGAAGTTAAGAACATTTTAAAAATGAAAGAAACGTGCTTAATTTAAAAAAAAGTTCTTAAGCTACACAAACAAATACACCAAGCCCTACCTGGATAAACTTAAACAATGAGCACAAGATCTTAATATTATCAAAGAATCCTACACATTAGCATGCTGAACATCTTTAAAACGTACCCTCCACTGTCCTGCATGCAAGCTGGAGTTTTTCAGCCCCTCTAGGAATATCTGCCTTTGTCAAGGATTGCTTGTATGAATCAAGAGATAAATTCACCTATTCAAAGAATTAGTCTTCTTCAACATATTGCTACGTACTCTTTAGGCCTAGGCACATACATAAAACATCAGTCTCTACCCTTAAAATGTAAGCCTTGATCCCCACGGTGGAAAGCAGGAAGGTTTTTCTTTACATATTTTTTTTTTTCACAGAGCTAGAGTCAGGCTGGACTAGGTGCAGCAGTTTCTAAAAACTGGAAAGGGAAATGGCACCACGTGTATTTCCAAGGGTTCAGATCAGTATATTGGCAACTACATCTGTGAGGCTGGAGGAGGTATTAAGAAAGAGGTGGGAGGGAGGGAGGAAGAGGGAAGAAGAAGTGGAGGAAAAGTTCAAGGAGCCATGTGTTTAGGTTAAGCCAGAAACAAGAGTGGATTTGAAGCCTGTATGTAAATAAAAATATTTCCAAGCTTCTACTGCTTTGTTTTCAGTTTGTTCTCAAAATGCTGGTGTCCTCTCCTGAGGTTATATCTCTTAAATAAGCACCTCCTGGTTTTCACCACTCCAACTGCAGACATCAGATGCTTTGCACTGCAAGCAGGGAAAGCAAAATCTCCACTTTGGTGCAAAAACAACTTTTATGGAACCACATGACTCAGTTGAGGATTAACACAAATTCCATGTCTCTAAATTCATTTTAGCTGGGAAACCTGCTGCTTCAGTCACATTAAAAAAAGACAAGCTGGATATCAAGTAAAACTTTATACCAGTGAGTCTCATCCATGCCTGCAAATTCTTCTGCTTTCTCAATATTACTCTAAACTGTAGTTCAGTGGAAAAACAAACATCTGTAACACAGAAGGCTCTCAATAGAGTCAGAGCTGGGCTGGAATCTATAATTTTCTTATCTCCTTACCACAGGTGGGGAAAAGGAGGAGGGTGTTTGCTAGCACATTACCCACCCCAAGAGAGTAATGGTGGTTGCGAATCAGTAGAGAATTACCTTTTCCAACCTCTCAGATGAATCTCTCAGGTACCAAAAAAATTCCATACTGAAATCCTTTACAGTAACACTGCGTAGAGATTTTTCCATTTTTCTGGCTAGAAGCCCAGTGGCTTGTTAGATTGAGTAGGAGAGACAGCTTCAGTCCACAAGAATGAGTGAAAACTATTCCCAGCTTTTTTGTTTGAAGTTACCGTGTCTCACATTAAACAGCACAACCAAGTATATGGCTCCACTTACGATTTTTAAACATTCTCAGTTATTGAAATAAAATTCTCAGAAATAGCTTTCTCTCATTCCCAGTGAACAGGAGGCTGCACAGGTGTGCTGTGTCAGAACCACAGCAGCCTTGTGCCTGTGTAATGGATAACCTGGGGAGATGAAACAGGAAAGAGGACCTGGACCAGCCTCACACCTGTGCAGTTTGCACTCCCTAATGAAAGCACATTTGCCCTGAGCACTGAGGGCATAGCACAGAGGAATAAAGGCAGCTCTCCTCATTTCAGTTTAATCGTCTCAGAAGAAATAATGGAAAGCCTAAATGGGGCTCTGGTATTTAGCGGGGCGGATTTAACCAAACTCCACAAGTCACTGTTGGTGGTATTTGTTTTGCGTACAAGTGTGATTCAATCAGTAAAGTTCACTTGCATCCTAAAATTTTTTTGCGATATTTCATATTCTTACACATGCACAGAGGGTCACATGCACGCATAGAAACAAACACACAAAAGTATTAGTATGGGCTTTAAAACTTTTACAACAAAAAACAACTAACTTCAAATCTGAAGAAAATACATGGTTTTAAACTGACATTTGGTAAACCATATGGATTCAATGACAGATGGAATTTCTAATCCAGGATAATAGCTGAAACATGTGAGACAGACTTAAGTATGTATTGTGAACATTTGTTTGTTTGTATTTGGCTTTTTAAAAACACTTACATGAGTTTTCTACATTGTACTTAAAAAATGAAATCACATGGGACTTTTTTCCCAAACGAAAAAAAAAGAGCTTGGCACCAGATAGGGGCCTGTGTTCTTTTGAAAAAACATGTACATCCAATTATGTACTCACGAAAAGCTGCACCTGCTACTGAAACATAAAAACAATTAATCTGTCAGTTCAAAGAAAGTATGATATTATTCTGGTGCCTGCAGTAGCTGTTAGATGAAAGTTATCAGTTCCTTCCATTAAGAAGTTTTTGAAATTTTATTAGTCGAGAGATTCTCTTTGGGAATGAAGGCAAATATTTTGAGGAAGATAGGACTTCCTTTGGCAAGATCCTTTATATATCCTGACTTTTTTTTCCTGGTCTCATAGCAGAAAATCAGCCAGAAAATACTTCAAAGATATTTTGGTCAAGGTCATGGCATAGTAAAAATAAGGAGGAGGGGAAAAAAAAGAGAGAGAACAAGTTCCAATGCACATTTCTCTTATTACTCTTCCTTGAAATAAAGGAAAATTCACTAGCATTAAGTCTCCAGAGACCATGTTACTATGGCTACTAAAGTACAACAGTCAAGGCCTGCAGCCATGCCTTGCTTTGAACAGATTTTCAAGTCACGCAACTTGGGTACTAAATTTCCAGGGTCAGTTGGCTCGCAGTTTATCTGGAACAGCTTCATTTAATAGTGGATCACGTGGTTTTTTGCATCCTATGTGGGATGGGGCCATTTTCTGGTGATCTAAATAAGTAGCTATTTAAAAACTCTGGAAATTATATACTTGTTCATGTCTTGTGAATATTAGGAGGAAAATGCAGACAGTTAATTGTGTCTTCTGTCTTAAACTGCATTGTTTAGTGAATCAGTATTTCTTTCCACTGGTGTTTTTAGGACTCATAGTTGCCTTTCTCAAAAACCCCTCTGAATCCTGGAGGTTCTTTTAATTAAAAAAAAAAAATTAACTCCTGCAGAACCCTGAAATTAAAAAAAAAAACAGCATAAAAGACTATTCAGAAATGCCATATCTGGTGACATCAGAACATGGCCTTTACTCAACAAGTACAGTATCTCTTAGCCCTCTGGATTCTTATGTATTTCTCTGGTATCTACAAAGAAACTTCAAAAGTAATATTTCTGTGAATAAGCACTATTTCGTGCAAAGGAGAGTGGCAGAATTGTTTTAGCATTCAGTTTTGATCAAGGGTTTGCGTGTACAGATTAAATTTCAGGCAAAAGAAACAAAACAGAAGACAAATTTCCATCATTTGAGCCAGGGAAGGAAGTACTAGCTGAAGTCTACAGAGATGGAGTTATATGGGAAACCTTTCAGAGAGAAAGTGCTCCATCTGATAAACTGATTTTCACAGACAGCACAAACGTTTATTTTCAAATACAAAGAAATATGTACATATGACTATTATGCCCCTTTCACTCCTCCTGTCACCCTAGATAAAACAAAGTTCATGTTCCTGACCCTGGATACCACATCAGGCTTCTTTCAGTATGGAAATTCAGCATCTAGTGCTGCACTACCAAGATCAACATTTTCAACAATCTTTCACAATGCCAGACAGATTTGAGCCCAGGCCCTCCCACTTTCTGCCAGAGGGAACAGCTGGGCCATCTGAAAGGCACAAATGATTGTGAATCATTCAGCTGGTGAAATTTCTCATTATTCCATTTTTCAATATCCCATCAATTCCATGAAGGAATTAGGGAAACCTTGGAGATGCTTGTTTGTATATATACATGTCTTCAGTCTAACAAGGGAGCTGGAACACTGTGGCTCGTCAAGAGAGAGCAGTCAAAACCGGCCTCCTGGAAATTTGCTAGGAAAATGTAAGTCACTAGGCTCCGGTAATTGTGAGCTATAAACTTTCAAGAAAACATAGTAGTTCCCTGGAGGGTGAGATTGCAGTGTGTGCACACATGTAAACACATTTTAAACCATGGTGATGTTTTTTATATGCTTGATATGTAATAAGTATTGGACGCAACCAAGAACAACTTTGCCTTTGAAGTTGTTTTGTATGCATGATGCGAAACTGAAAATGCAGTTTTTTCTTCCATTATATTCCTTCCAAACTAAGCTTTTGTAACAAAGCTTGCTTAGTCTTGTGTCAAGTCCTTGGGATAGTGCCTCTCTTTGTTAACATATACTTTAATTGCTGGTCCCCAATGAACCTAGAGCCTCCAAACCAACTACTCAGCCCAAGATGGGGCTGAGAAACGAGGGCTGAAGCATCAGTTGACTTTGTTTGTGTAGAAAGTCGATGTGGTGCATACTAGAAAGAGATGCATCCCCATTAAATCTCGCTTTTTCCACTAGTACTAAGCACTGGAAAAAGAGAATACAGACCATGCTTCCAGAGAGGAGCAGTACTGATGACTAATAGCTTAAGGGCAGGTTTTGTAGCTTAGGGAAGGTTTTGTTGATGCAAAAGTGAATTCATGGGTCGCACTGAACACCTCAGTACAAATATGTTATATGGCATGCTTGTTTAGAAAAAATATTATCACCAAAAATGTCTTCTATTGATGACAATGCTTGGTGGAATTTTTAAGGTCTAGCTGTAAAAATTTCTTTTTTTTTTTCTTTGCATTACCCTTTAGTATTTCATATGGAAAGCAAGAGCATGAATGCTACCTGAGGTTAATGGATGGTGTACAAGTACTGAAGACTACTTAAAATAATATAAAGAAAAATATTCTAATTATTAATTCTAAAATTGTTGGGGCAAAGCACATTTTATTAATTAATACATAGATATAGGTATGATATTTGCTAGATTGTTAGTGAGTATGTGGATGAGTAACATGTCATTTACCTTAGCAATTATCATGAAAGGATATTAATTGCAACATAATCATTATATCTATTTCTTTAGCCTCCTCATTAATCATGATGTCGAATTTAAAATTGTGCTCTACTAGTAATGGAACCCTCCTGTCAATGCTCTTTTACAAATACTATGCCTTGGACTACACTTGGAAATAGGAACCATCTTTATATTGATTCATGCAGTTTCTCATTTCACTTCCTCAAAAGCAGATGTTGTATTCACAGATGGAAGCAAAGCTGGGGCAATATCATATCTTCAGTGCAACTTCAGCTCTTCGTCCTTTCTGAATTCTGCAGCTGCTCTGAGCTTTTCAGTCTTCTCTTCAACAATTTCAATATAGAAAATGCAAGCCTGATTAATTCCATTTGAGAGTGAAGCATTAATTGCTCACTACTCTGCACTTGTAATAACAAATTTAGTTAGGTAGACTTTGAAATAACAGATGTAGTAAGATTAGGCATTATCTTTCACAGAAATAAGTTACTGAAAAGAGTCTCAAATAATATTTATCCAACATGTTGAACAATTAGACATATGTAAGTACCAAATGTCTGGATTTTTTTTCTGTGTTATTTACATGTAAGTGCATCAAGTCCTGAAGAGAGGAAGCCGTCATAATATTCCATCCACAGCTGACTTTTATTTGTACTTGCAAACTGTTAATGAGGATGAAAGGCAGACATCTCTTTCTGTAAGGAACCAAAACCTAAAAGAGATAATGTTGCAGACTATATACTGAAAACAGAATGTTATGTCCTAATTTCAGAGCACTCTTTTTCTGTGTATTTAGCACTGTATATCACATTTTCGAACATGAAACTATTTCAGGGGATGGGGAGAAGAGCGAAACAATCTGTATTTCACATTCTGTTCGATAATATATGCTAAACCAGCCTTTTAAAACACTCTTTCAGGTCAGTAGAATTTTCAGGGAGAATGGCATTCCTGAAATTGACTCTGGGAACAGTTTTACTTTGCAAGTAATCATCTTAAGCATGTTTTGTATCCTGTAAGTATCCTGTATCAAACACAGCCTATCCCATTCTGACAGCAGGGGTGAATCCTGCTGTAAAGGCATTGTGCTGACCCAGAGAGGCAGGCAGTGCTTTCTCTAATTAAGATATCAAGTGGATGACAGTGGATCATCTGGAGAGGGATAAGGATTGAAAGTTAGAGACAACTCCTCTAACCAGCACCAATGACTCCAGATCTTAAGCTGCGTTATAGAGTAAATGAATCCTTCCCCAAGTCTCTTCTGCAAGCCCCTGCTTTGGTTTGAGCCTTTCAGTTTAATTAACTAAGGCAGACAAAAAGTGAAAATGGAATGCATTCGATATTTCTCGTAAAATATGTAGAGGTTTTTTTCAAAACCTCCAAAACAAAATCACTGCAAATTTGCAAAAGTTCTCAAGACTGGACAGTCTAACCTGGACCTGCTTTCTTGCTCATCACTTCATCTTATTGAGAAGATAGCAAGGCTGCAGCTCATGAGCTTTTCTGAAATGAGAATGAGGAATATACTGAAAGCAAGTGTCATCTGTGAATACAGTTTAGGCTCCTCACTTATAATTTCACTTCAACCAGTTGAAGACAAGTTAAACAATGTAGAATTGCAATTATTTAAAGTGCATTTCTATTTCTTCTATGTTTTGGGTTGTTGGGGTTTTTTTGCAATACATGACTATGACATCTTCAAAAATGTTTCTGCGAATGCAGAAATTGGTACGAAATTAACATCGTGTTATGAATGCCTTTGTTGCCTGAATGCAGGAAGTCAGCTCTAGTAGCAGACTAAGTCCTGGTGCATCTGTATGATGCAGTGCTCAGATACAGATACCACACCTATTGACTGATGGAAATAGTTGTCAAGGATCAGCTCTGAAGTCAGTGAGAGGAAAAAAAACCTAACAGAGCTGAAATGGGAGAATATGTTTTGTTGAGGAGGAAGTTATGTGGCCACTGGACTGTCTCCAAGAGGCACCGAAATAGCCTGAGCAGAAACAGAGGAAGCGGTTGTGAAAAGTGATCTGGGGTGGAGTTGGCTGTGATGAACAGTCTGGAGACAGCAGCAGCAGCAGCCTGAAATTCAGAGCTGCATCTATGCCCAAAGCTTATTGATTCTTCACCTTGACACTATGGATGGACAGCTGCTCTGTTCACTGCTACAACTGCGATTTCTCAGCTAGCCCTCCTCATATGACAGTGGGTTTGCCTGTCTCCTGACAAATGGAAGACGCTTTTTTTCCTGATGCCAGCACCAACCAGAGGATGATACCTGTCTCTCCTCACCACACACCTGTGCTGACTGCCTGTTCCTCCTGCTCTGTCACTCTGAACATAGGCTCCTGGCCCTGATTTTCCAATCCGCTCCCAGCTTGCTCCCTCTCAATTATTATCTGTAATTTTGTGTTGGAGAAGCTAAATAGTAACTGTCATCAGCCCAACATGTCACAAAATCTGAAAAGAATCACTTAATGGCATTTTCCCTTTCACAAAAAGGCTCCACACAAGCTTCTACAGAAGTACCTTTTTTCCTCTTCAAATCCCTCCATAAAACTCTTGCAAAAGTCCTGGCAAAAGTCAAGCTTCTCAGACACTCTGTGTGCTGGCAATTGTGGTTACCATTTTGTTCATTATTTCCACACAGTTCTGCCCATCAAAATCCGTCTTCTATCACTTTTCTCATCTCATGGTCAGGCTGAAAATCTGAAGGGAGGGGATAACGTGATTTTGTTTTTCTCTGTCCCCCTGATAAGTTGGATGGTGCCACCTCCTGTATTTCAGAAACTGCATCATGGTTGCTGCAGTCGTAACAGTAGCACTAAGGACTGGAGGAGAGAGCAAAAGGAATTTAGCGGTCATGGCTTTTCTTTCCAAATTTGTTAGAGAAGGGGGGGGGGGGGAGAAGAAAGGAATAAGCGAGAACATTAGTTATTTGTTTGAAGGGCAACAGAAAGGATGTTTTTTGCACAGAGCTGTGGCCATGCCAAATTTCAAGTCTGGATTTTAGAAATATGCCTATTTGAAAAGAAAGAAAAAAAGGGACCAGGGCCTCTGAAATGTTCCTTTGTGTTTTGCCTATGCCTGGCAAGAAAAAAGTAAATGTACGCATGTGATAAAACGGCACTCCTAACCCCATTTATGGGGTTTTTTAATGGATAAATTCTCTGTAAGTCATCCCAAAGTGGCTAATGTCAGCTTAAATTGTGTCATCTAACTTACTGGGAGAAGGTTCATGTTTGAAAACGAAGGAAAGCAAAAGCATTGTTTGGGTAACTTTAAGAAGTTGTACTAACTGAAAAAAAAAGCACTAAGACTATGAGACTTTTTATGAGAATTTCGTATTTTGATGGTCCGATTTGAAACAGTAGATTAAGAAAATGAACACTGTATCATCATCTATCAGGATTTACTTTAGAAGGACTGTGCTAGGAGAGTGTCAGCGCTGTTGGAAGCTGAAAAGGAATTTCAGACCAGAATAAACCAAAAAATGTCTCTTTCAACCAGTTTTTGATTCTGAAGTTTATGCCATGGTCATAGATCCGTATAATCTCCACGCACTTTGTTGGACTTGCAATTTGCCTTTTCAAGTTTAAATTAAAAAATAACAGGAAGAGGAAAAATCTCTTGCTCTCAGACTGAAATTCAAACTGCAGTACCTTTTTCAAGAGCACAGTTTTATCAAGAACTGATTACATAAATCAATTTGGAAGGAGGAAGTGGAATTACACTAACAAGTTTTAAAAAATGACAGGAAACCAAGTGGGAAAAGGCTTTCCTATGTTATTTCCTTATGCAGAGTGAAGAACAGCACCAATAGGATGTTTTCTAATGTATCATTTTCCAACTCCCCCAGAACGAAACTTGAACTCCAGTTCAAGCTGTTAGTAGAGGCCACTGAGAGATACGTTTCAGTGCCAAAATGTGCACATTCACCTCTCCAAAGTAACTCCCAGGAAGATTATTATCTGCATCCCTTTCTAAGGTAGCAACATAATGTTAAATAATATACTTCAAACTTACATTGTGTCAAATCCTAAATCATTGGCTTGCATTTAAAGTCTGACTTCCATTGATTTTGATTAAGAAGATTTGGAGGCTATTTGGTATCAAAGTGTGTAAAAAAAGACCTCATTGATTTTGGTGGGAGCTACCAAGTTAGAAGCAAGTTAGAATTTCCAAACCTGTGGTATGGAATTAAGAAATAAACTATAAAGGACTTGTCTGGGTGACAAAGTGCCTGTTGTGTGCAATACAGGACATCTATACCTGATTGTGCTGTGGCTTTGCACCAGCAGTCAATTCCAAGCACAAATGCTGCTGGTTCAGAAGCTAAATAACCTGAAGTACCTGGCTAGTTTTGCTACTTACAACTCAAATCAGCAAAATTCGTCTGCATGCTTTGGTGGAACAAAAGTATCCCTACAAAACATGGAAGCTCAGGTTGAAAAACCCAACTCCATATGTTTAAGTAGCTAACGTAATGAAGCTAGGATTATTAGTTATTAGTGGAGAATTATAATGGTTGCACCATGAAACCTAGCTTTCATGGTTTTGAAGGTGTTAGTAATTTATTTATTTTTAAAGTAAAGGACCATATGACTGTGATTTTAAGATATTTAATATGCCAGGCACCACAGTGTCTCTGTCTAAAAATTCAAATTAGTAGTAAGCCTCTCCAGATCCCTCTGCAGAACCTTCCTGCCCTCAAGCAGGCCAACACTCCCATCCAACTTTGTGTCTTGTGAGAGTGACTAAGGGTGCCCTTGATACCCTTACCCAGGTCCTTGATAGAGGTATTAAACGGAATGTACAGAGTCACTGAAGAAGGAGTATCAGGACAGTCTGATGACTGGCATCTTCAATGCAGCCATAAAGAAAAACTTGAGACAAGACCACAGAAATGTGATTCCTGTGCCCTGAAGCATTAAGAGTAGAAGACTCATGGAAATCTGATCCTGAACTGTACAAAAGTGTGGCTTGGAGCATCCTGAAAAGCAACATAGGTCTTCTCTGGAAGAGTCTGAGCTGCCAGTGAGCATGGAAATGACAAAAAAGGCCATGTCTGGCCTTTATCAATATTCATCAGTGAGAAGGGAGGACGATAGAACCAGGCAGTCTTACTCCACTAGCATCTGTTCAGGAGCTGCCTGCATTGTCCATATTTCTTTATATTTATTGTGGCATTTTGGTTATAAAACACTATTGTCATGCCTGAAAAGAATTGTGTCCACTACATCTGGAGACAGAGATGCCATAAGCCCTATGCTTCAGCCTACAAGAGCATAATAGAAGACCCTCAGACCTAACAAACAAGAAAATAAAGTCCATGAACGCGCCTCCTTAGCAGCAAGGGTTGAGACTGAAATTTGAACATCAATTATTCTTCCATGGCAAGCAGAAAAACTGCAGAAGCAACTGTGAAGTGGTCAATAAAGCCCAAGTGACAATTTTAGCAGGGTTCTGCTTAGTGCACAAGTGCTGGTTACTCAAGGAGCGGTGCTGGAGGTGATGATGGGGTGATGCCTGATTATGTGTCATTAAGGAAGCAAGTCCATGTCGAGCCTCTCTTAACAGCAGGCATTTAACTCTTCCAGTGCTCAGTGAATAGGATAACACATGACAGTTACACAGCCATTTGGGATGGGCAATTACCTGCACCATAGTGTAGACTCTGAGTCTGGACTTCAGATTACAAGCACAGTATAGCTGGGGGGAAGAGCAGGAGGTGGCTAACAGCCGTGAGATGAATCCTGCAATCAAGGCTATTGCCTAGATACCCACCAGTGATTCATTTTTTCTCCAAGTCACCATTTTATTGTGTTTCTCCGCCCCATCACCCCATAAACTCTATCTGGATTTGTTGACTGCCAATACAACTTATTTTCCCCTTTTTCTGGTTATTGGTTTGGCCCAGTATTCCTTAAGTATTCACTAACAGGCTTCAGAAGCTGAATGTGGCCCTTTTCTGCCAGAAGGCATGGGGCACAAGGGCTGCAAAACCACCTGTCTTGGAAAGTATTTTGAAAATGCAAAGTTAAAAATCTTTACTGCAGTCAAACTGTTGGAATGTGAAGTCTCAAAGGACAGTAAAGATTGTGAGAATGAGACATATTTAAAAAAAAAAACCTTAATAAAACTAGACTTTGGATCTTAGAGCCTTGTCTGTCTTCCTTTCAAAGGGAAACAAAGATGGCAAGCAAAATCTCTCTTATCCAGAAGAAATTATCTTAAAACACCAAAAGAAATTATTTATTTAGATACCTGCTGTTCTCCACTAAAAAGTCTTTGATAAACTGGTATCATTGTTTATTCCATTATTGCTGATGAAAGCTATTTGATTATAGCTGTAAAAAATCTCCATAAAATCTTAAATAAAAAACACATGTTGTGGCAGAAGCCTTTAGAAATAAAAAACATTTTAAACATATTTTGAAGACAGTCTAATTCCATTGTTTTCTTTCAAGCTGAAAGGGGAAATACTGCATTGTTCCAAGACTCAAGAGTCTCAGATACACTATTTACCAGTAATTAGGTTCTTGTTATCCCATATTTCTCTCCATACATAAAGCAGAGTTACTATACCCACTAGGAAAAAGATAAAAGCAATTATTCTTGATTTTCCATTAACATTGCACTCAGAAACAGTATTATTCACACAAATTTTGGTGATTCAGATTATTCTGGCTTATATTATACAAAGCATCTAGGAGAGGTTGAACAGTGCAAGGTGTTGTCATGACACAGAAAGTGGCTTTCAACAGCTGAAAAATATGTTTTGAGAGCAAATAAAGTGGTCAGATTCACAAGTCAATATACAAAGAACAGCAACCATGGTTTGCTTCTTCTTGGAAGGAATCAGAAATGCGATATTTACTTAAAATCCCACAGTTCCTAGTAACTAACATGGTGAATTTGGTTGAACAACATAAAAACCCACTTTTCTTCATGTGCCATAACCACTGAATGAGGATCCAAGCCAAATTCAGCCCTCAGAGAACATTCCTGACAAGTCCTAAGGAAAACTCACCCTCTTATTCTAGGTCAGATGTGCCCATAAATGAAGCCTGGCAAGTACATTCATATTAACATGCACTTAATCATCCAGTTAATGATCCACTTTAAGTATGATCCGGGATAAAATATCTCCCCTGTATTCAGAGGGAATGTGACTTCTGCATACCCTGCAGTAAGCAGAGAATATTTAGCTATAGCAGTCTCTTGTAACCTGCCCCAAATTGTGTGCCAGCATTCTCTCCATGTACTCACAGCAGTCAGTCTACTGTTTGAGGATGCTTCATAACTTGTGGGTATGTAATGTACACACAGCAAAACACAGACTAAATGTAGGAGACCCTCGTTAAAATTTATATACTCACAATATTTATCATTTATTGTACACCCTGTATTTCCTATTCATTGAGAATGGAAATGGTTGCAAAATAACACCTGACAGCCAAACATCTTGTTTTGGCATTAGCAGTAACTAATCAAATGCCTCTGTGTTACTTGCTTTGAAATCTAAGATTAAAATCTTCTGAAATACTAAGAGGAAGGAAAGCAGGGTGCCAGTTTCCATTCCATAGACTAGAATAACTTATGGTGTTGGGTCTCATGGTTAAATGTGTTTTAATTTAATAGTATTCAGCAATTATTTGCTGGAGGCTACTATTTAATTTACATTAACATGCCTCTCAGGGCTGTAATTAAAACACAATTTTTATACCATGAATATTATCCTATCCAAAACAACTGTACATATGTAATCTTAATCACACAGGAATTTCCAAGGACCTCAGAGTATAAAAGGCATTATTACATCATGTGTTTGAAATGCGGAGGTATCTGGGATGGACCGCTGGGCTCTAGCTGGTTCAGTAGTTCACAGCAGTATTAATTCTTCCTTAAAATTAATGGATCCAATTCTCAGTAACAGCATGGCCCCTTTATGCTGCTCTGCCAATATAAAGTCAGCTAAAGGGGATAAAAATACATAGAAGGGATAACTTTTGCTGACATGGTGTATGTGCAGAGCACAGATTTGAGGAAGCAGGATAAACTAAAATATCCTAGAATATTCTCAGCTCACATCAGAAACCAGGAAAGCTCATGTTGACATCCTCAAAATATGGGCCAAGTAAAATAAACCTAAAAGTGAAAAAGAACTGTGAACTGGCCTGTTGGAGTTCACTGGCAATTTCAAGGATGCGAGCAAGGGCGCAAGGTGCGATTGCCCAAATGGACACTGAGTGTGACTGTCACAACTGCCAGTCCTGCTCTTGCAAGAAGAGTTCACTAGTGTGGTTCTTGAAAGACTCCCACCAAGACTGACTGTTTGTTCAAAGCTGCCACAAATCATCAGCCCAAATATATCATCAAACTGAATAAATTACAGACAGAAAAAAACAGCATTTTTTCACTCACTTCTAGTAGAAGTCCACCTTCTTGAACAGCAGTCTTGTTAAATATATTGTCTTCTTTTATCGTTTGGCCAACTTGCTTCTTAAAGTGCTTTTCTTGAATGGCTGTTGGAAAGAGTTATCATCAATTTAGAAATCATAACGATTAAGGTCACAACTAAAATTCTTGTTTAGACATTTAACATGCATTGAATTTAATTGGTGGTTACTGTCTTTGTGGTCTGGATCTCAGTTACTGACAGCTTTCTTTTCTTTTTTTTCTCCTTGTGCTGGAGATAGATCCATATTTTGCAGTCCAGATGTTTTTTATATGAAATATCTATCACATTTTTTATTGAACATATTTTTTCCATTAGTCTACTCTACATAAAGCAACAACCAAAACCCACAGGAAAGAAACAAAAGAAAGTTAGCAAGTTGTTTTGTTTATAAAAATATGTATTATGACAATACAGAGAAATGTCTATATAGCTCAGAAGAAAAGGGAGTGAATAAGTTTCTTATTTTCAGCACTGACCTCCTTGACATCAGATTATTTTTGGTCTCAATTTATCCTGCTCATCTCTACAAGTTTCAGCCTGACTGTAAGATTCAAGGGAATGTTCTTAAACTGTTTCATTTTTACACAGAGTTTTAAAGTTTGTTTTTAGCAGGTCATTTACTCCATGAAATTCATGAATAGTTCTCATTACAGATTAAAATTCCATATATTTTTCCTAATAATAGGGAAAAAAGCTTATTCCTGATTAAACTTTCATGGGAAACTCAGCTGGTGAGTGGTCTTCCTTCACATTGCTTGATCTCAAATATCTTTGAATGCTCAAATTCTTCCTGTCAGTATATCCTACAGAAAAATCACTGAAATAGAATCCCTTTTCTGGAGATAATAAAAAAATTTCTGCAAAGGCTGGCATCATATGACTATTGGACTTCAGCATCATCTGGGGAGTACAACAGGAATCTGTCTTTATCACTTGGTCAGTAATAATTAAGTCAGCTTCACTCCTACTTCCGGAGAAGGGTCATACAAATATTCTGGCAGCAAACAGAAATCCAGTTTTATGGTTTTATTCCTTTTCACTGAGAGAATGAGAGAGGAAAGTATCCCAGTGATATTATCTGGGACATTTGATACACATTCTCCCTTCCAGCCAAAGGAGAGTGGGAACAGCCACAGCCAGAGATGGTTAATAAAACAAAAAAAAACCCCTCTGAAAAAAAAAGCCAAACCCACACCAAAAAAACCCCAAAAACCAAAAAAAAACCCCAAAACAATCCAACCAACCAAAAAAACCTCTCCCCCCAAGAAAGGGTTTAGATGACAGGAAGAGTTTGTACCAAACCAGAATAAGAAGAGAGAAAGAGCAAGCCTCCTCTAAAGGTCCTGAGCCCGTCCAAGAGCTCCTTATCAATTTAACAGCCTAGTAAGGGACTGTTGCAGGATACATCAGCATTTTACAACAAACGATGGAAACTCAGAACCACACCAACTGAATATTTGTGACGGTTTTTAGTTTACATCGTAAATATTTGCTGAAAGCGATAATGTCGGTCATTACCCCAAAGCAATTATCTCAAATGTATAATTAGATGTAATAAATCCCTCCCCTGGGCATGGGAAAACACATCAGGAAAATCCCAAGCTGCTTTAAACAGATCCCTACCCATATTTTCCAGCCAAAACAATTTTGAGATTTCAGACTTATAAGCTAGGCTGCTGTGAATAGAATACACAGATTCTTAAATCTGCATTTTTTCATTTTGGTGTACCTCTTAAGTTAATAGGAAATGGTTTCTTTTTTTCCCCCAATCAGCTAGGCCTTCTGCTAGGCCTGTCTATAAGAACAGACATAGAATCACAGGCTCATTTAGGTTGAAAAAGTCCCTTAAGATCATTAAGTCCAACCACTAACCCAGCACTGCCAAGTCTGCCACTAAACCATGTCCCTAAAGTGCCACATCCACACGTCTTTCAAATACCTTGTGACAACAACTTTTGAAAGCCCAACCCCTATTCCAATGGCCTCTTCCAGAGTTTCCCTCCTCAGAAAAGATGTTTTTGTAATTACTGACATGGTGGTTTGTGGTCTTTGCTCAGGTTAAAGGACAGACAGGGAGGGGTGAGAGGAAACGAAGGTTTATTTCTTTGATGCACTCTTTTGGTGTTGTGAAAATTCCATCCGTTCGAACTTCATCATTAGTGGAAACTATTATTTTACCCAACTGAGCGGGCCAGAGCTCCCTGCCTGCTTGTTAGCCTTCAGGCTTACACAAACACAGCAGCAGAAGCACAAGAGATGTTTGTTCTGCAACTCGTCTGGCTACTATAAATTCCATCTCCAAATGGAAAGTATTTTAATGTTATTTTGCCAGTTAGAGTTACCCATATATTAGGCCACACACATCCGTTTCATAGCCTGCCCTTCTCACTGCCCTAACTGCAAGGATACCCACTGCACCATCAAAGACAGACAAATAACCCCATTGCTCCAAGAAGCAAATGTTCCTCCAAGATGGGAATGTTTGCTCTTTGCACCCGAGGCAGCAGAGCTGCCAGTCACTGCTTGCTCTCCCTCTGCCTCCCCTCACTGGAAATACTTGATTAATCCGCCATGGATTAATCCACCCACGGCTGGGCTGATACTGCAGTGACACCTCAGAAGAGAGGTGCTGGTGATAGCCTGTCACCTGGAGAAAGCAGAGCAAGACAGGCAGAAAATCACACAGATCCTGAAAGAAATGAGGAGGAGGAGTAGGAAAAGCAAGACATGACAGGCAGATGAGGGAAACTTGCAAGATGTTATCTGACTAGGCAGAAAAGCAGGGAAAAGAAAACAGAACAGTCTAACAATACGCCTGTCACCACCAAGAATCATGAGAGAGAACAGGACGGCAAGTATTGGTTGTGATGGGTGGCTTGATAGAAAAGACCCTGATGCCAAGACAGCTGTGATCAGGCTTAGACATCTCATAAAGTCATGTCCCTCTGGAGCACCAGCGAAGCCTATGATGATGAAAACAAACGAGAGCCTGAAGAATGCAGGAGTACTGTCTCTGGTGGGCAGGGAGGAGCAAATTGCAGAAAGCTGAAAAATAAAGAACAGCAAAGGATGACTCAGTGACCTGAGGGGGAAACAGGCTGCTGGAGTTCCCATGTGTCAAGAATGGAGCAAGAGAAAAGCTGATACTGCAGGCAGTCTAATGAATGCTGCTGGCTGTAAAAAAAATAAAATAAAAAATTGAGAGTTTTAGCTTTATGGAGCTTTGGACTACTTTCTATGGGAGAGGTAACCCTTTTGACAGTCAGCACAGAGTGTTCATCTATCAGGTTCAAAACCAGCAAACCAGAGAGACGGGAAGTGGTAACACCAGAGACTGTTTTCTGAGCACGGTGTATCGAGCCTGCACTTCCAGAACATGAAATAAAACAGAAGATGGAGCTGTTCTGCCAAAGAAGATGAATGAGCATATTGATACCATAGAATGATAAATACCAGAGATACATGTACCAGGGCTGACAGTTTTGCAAGATCATGCGATCTAGTGTGCATGGTGCAATCCCATGCAACGTTAAAAGCCAACAAGTCTGGAAATGCTGCATCCTACAAAGGGTAACACTGTGAAAATATACAGGGTGAGGGGAAAGGGGTCTAGTAAGAAGAAGAGGAGGGAGGAAAAAAAATGAAATAAAATGCAGTTTCCTGGAAGACAGGTCAAAGATCTGAGGGTATTGTTTCAATTTCTAATCTGAAAGCAGTGAAAGGAGTGGAAACAAAAAAAAAATATAGAGTTATAATTGACAATTAATGGAGAAAAAAGTCCACAGAGGAGACTATTAGATTGGCTAAATGAGTATGGGACCATCTCACATAGTGTTGTTGAGCCTTTCACAGCTGCACTGCCTCTGCCCAGAACAATGTAAAAATCTGAGAGCTCTTTTAAGCCTCCAGTTCTGGTTTGAGCATTGCTATCTGCATTTGCAAACACCTTGGCTTGAAAACTAAAATTGGAGTACTGTAAAGAAGAGAAAAGCTGCCTAACACAGTCTATAGAAGCATTATGAAACCAGCCATTCCCTTTCCCCCAGAAATGACATTTATTTATTGCAGGATACTCTTTAGTTCAAAGGGGTGGAGATTTCAGCAGTCTCATAAAACCATACTTTTAAAACCCATAGGATTACAGAGTGTTTCTGTACCTCGTCCTGCACAAGCACAACCTTCATTCTTCAGAAAATAATTAGCAAACTTAGCTGCTAAGTTAGGCTGTGTAATAGACTAACATGGGGGCAAACTGTACACCAGCTGCCCCAGGCGTCTGCATCAAGCAACAGCACAGGCAAGAAATGAGCAGTGAAGGGATGCTGCTTCTGAACTGAACACCTTGTCTGGGTCCATCTGGGGTGTAGGAAGGGACCATAAAGTCTTCTGCAGGCTCAGGCTGCTGAATCAGTTTCAAGCACTCCCACAAGGACTACTGTTTCTCTCCAATGATGCCCAGGGGATAAATCTTTTCTTAAAACAGGTGGATGAAAACACTTGAATCCAGACTGCAGGTTCAGAGGCACTGCTTTAAGCGTGCAAATCTTAGGTTTGGTAACTGTTACTCGAAAGGAAGTGAGTGCAGGGTCTCTCTTCCTGGATCTTTCTAGCTGCAGGAAGGATCAGCTATGCGTGTTACTCTGAGTACTAAGAAAACAAAACAGATTGACTCGGAAACACTCAGTACGAGCAATTCTGCTTAACAAACCTAGAGCTATGAGCTGAAATGGTCTGTTTCCTCTGGCTGTGTTACAGAGAACACAGAGTGACAATTGGGATGGGGGTCATTAGATGAACACTGAAATTAAAAAATACATCAGCACAACAGTTGTTATACATTGCCAAACAACATGGAAGGGGTGTTTGCACTCTGAAAGGCTACAACACATAGGTAGTACGATTTCTTTGGGAAAGAAATCAGCACCAAAATGCTAGAAGCTGAATAAAAGCTGGTGCTTGGTCCTGTTGTGGAGGCTACCAGAACGCCAGATGAAATTGCGCTAGCAGCAATGCGGAGTTTTCTTCCCAACTTAGCGGTTTTCTCAGTCTGCTTCTTCTTAAGAGATGCTTTGAAATCTGACTTCCCTTTGAAGTTTCTCGAGTACAGCATGACATTTATTTAAGGTACAGACCGAACCCTTCGGCTTTCCAGATCCCATCAGCTCTTTCTTCCCTCCAGAACCGCCGCTCCCCTATCCCAGCGAGCCTCATCCATTCTCCCCCGGTGCGAGAGGGGCATCAAAGAGATGCCAGGGCCGGGCTGCGCTCCTCTCCCCGGGGCCGGCTCGCCCGCTGCGCCCCCAGCCCGTGTCTCACGGCGTCCGGAGGAGCCCTTTGGAAAGCAGCGAGGGGGGGGAGGAGGAGTGCCCGCTGCGGAGGAGGCAGAGTGCTGAGTAACCCCGGCCGCGCTGTCACGCAAGCCCGGCCGGCTGTCAATCTGCCGGCGGCTCTGACAGGCGCCTGGCCGCCGTTCAAACCCTTGCGTGCGAGCAGACGAGCCGCGCTACCCTATGAAGTATTTCATAATAACAACAGCTGTTAAATATTGATGACTCCTGGCAAGCGCTGAATGCTTTTCGAGAAGGTTAAGCCTTCGTGTAATGGAACCTAATTCCTCATTATAGACTGTATCAGATATCTGGAAGTTGCCTAAAAAAAGCAAAGGAGCTTAGGGTAAAGGATCAGGAAAATAACTCTCGTGCAGCAGGGAGAAGGGAGAGATCCCGCTGTGTGAAGGGTGAAGAGCGTTTCCCCGCAGTCAAATCCCTTTGCAAACACTAAAATACTCTGCTGGAGCGATCATCAATACGGTCGGTTTTGCTATATTCCGCTGGAGGGTTTTGTGTTTTTAGAAATTATTGCAGATCAGAAAAACTTTCTAAAACAGTGATCCAGCTGCCAGTGCTGTCTGTGTGTGTGTAAAAGTACACATGGGAATTATTTCCACAGAAATATGGAGAAAAGAGGGGAAAAGAATTCCTATACCTTTTCTATAAACATCAACTCTGAGAGATCTGGCTCATTGGAAAATTTAGTGGTGATCTGACAATATATTAAGGATGAGATCTCTGACAGGATTTCCAGCAGGCAAAAAGGAGAGAAGGACAAGCCTCTTGTCTTGGGGAAGTCCTGGTGTGCTTTCCTCCAGTTCCCAGAGAAAAATCCACCATCTTCTTCACTCTGCACTCTAAAACCCATCGGTCTCATCTTTTCCCTCTCGATCTAACTGTCAAGCAAGGTTGTGTTCGGAACAGAATCAGTTTGGGGCTGGAATTCATGATAGACAGAGTCCTTGGGATGGACCTGGTGTGATGCCAGGCAGCCCAGCAAAAAGGCAGCAACAGAGCCCAGGTGCAGGGGGAAGAAGAAACACAAACTGAGGACTTCTTACAGAGGTGACTGAGTCATTTTTTTTCTTGCATGTGAAAAAGAGGTCTATGTGCCTTTGGGAAATGGAATTTACATGAGGCAAGCTGAGAAGATGAAAAGAATTGCCTGCAAATGTTCAGTTGTGCTGCAGTGCAAGGAGTTCTGTGGAGCTTTAGGAAAGTGGTTCACCTGTGGGGAACCCAGGTCTGTTAACTGAGTCAGGTTAGGGAATCACGAAACCTTAGGAAGTTGTAGGTTGGAAGGGACCTTTGAAGGTTATCTGGTCTACCTCACCCTGATCAGAACAGAGCTAACTTCACTTAGGCAGGTTCCTCAGTTTTTCGGTATTCATTATTCATTATTGAGTATTCATTATTGAGTAATGGACATTTCTCATTCCCTCCAGCAAAACTTTCATTATTTAATTACAAACAGGATTAATTTTGTAAGATAAGGTGTTGCTTAACGTTTTAGGTGAATGAGCATTAGGGTAAATTCTGGATGGACACTTCCTGTTTTCACAATTCTTGGTTTGTAGATGTGTAGAATAATTAAAGAAATGCTGAGAATGATGAAGTGGCTTTTATAAAAAGTGTATGTATATGGAGAATATGCAAAATAAGTTACTAACTCTTCTTCTGTTTTTTTTCTGGTTTATTTTATCTGTATCTCATAAGAAACCACACTTATATGTCAAGTCTAAATGTCGTCTGGGACTATAACATCTCCCCTATCCCATAATTTCTGAGGGATCACAGATCCAGAGACAAGCTCCACATGAAACAAATTGTGTGCTAACTATACAAACAACAGACTCAAAAGAACTTGTCTAGAAAACACATTTCTTCTCTATAGCTTACTGCTGCAACCTTTCTCTCTTCATATGACTCAACAGATGATCTCCCCAACAGACAGCTCCACATTGTGCCTTGGCAAAGGAGATAGTTTAGAGATCTGTTTGCATCACTGTGAGTAAATATTTGAGCTATCAGTTGGTCTGGTAGACTATATTGGCTACATGACTGCTAAAGACATGTAGTCCTCTGAAATTATCCCAAGATATAAGACTTATTCCAAGTAACAATCTTCCTGTTTGTCTTCACAATCCCTTTTTATTTTCTACTACATTAAATATGATGATTTGATCATGGGAACTTATTGATTTATAGGTTCAGTCCTGGGGCCTTAATTTTATCTGTGTACTATTACATTCTTTAATTAAACTGTAATATGTTAGCTTGTCTGGGTATTTGCTTGCACACCCTTCTGAATAAACACATAAAAGGTAAGTAAAAATGGGTTATTCTCTCAAACTACAAAATGGATTGCAAGTCTGAGTTATCAGCAGCCTTGAGTAAGAAATCTGCAGACTACTTACTCCAGTTTCAAATCAATACCCACATCACGCACAAAAAAATTAAGATGATTCCAACATTTCTTCCTTCCACCTTTAAGTTTTTGAATTACATGTCCATTAATCAGAATCATGATATCCAGCATAAGTTTAGAGTAGAATAAAAAAATAATTTCAGAGAACTACTCTGTATTTAGAAAATCTACTTAGCATTGGTTAGTTCCAGAATGTAGAATGAATGCAGTTTTATGTTTTCATTCATGACTTCACCAAACTGATCCACAATTAGCCTTAAGTGTATTGCAGTGTGTTCTGACCTCTCACATCCTGATTACTTCAGTGGGATCTCAGCAAATCCCACTGATCATGATATATATATACATATTCAGAGGAGCAGCACACCAGGCCACATTGACTCTAGGATCTATGGAGCACATATCAAAAATACTTGAAAAGTTTCCCCATTCTTCAAAACAGCCTTCATAATGTCTTCTTGTCTGAATAGCTTTTCATCTTTTCCCTAGTCCAGCTATATTTTTTAAAATGTGTTCTCTATATCCTCTGAATTCCCAGCATTTTCTCTCTCTCTCTGGCCCAAGGATGTTGTCCTGTTTTGATATGGCTCATACTTTTTCATTGTCATTAGACCATTTTATCAGGATTGATTCTCCTGATGAAAATAATACATCAATGGACACTGATGCCCACGGCAGAGGCAGTTGCCCTTTGAGGAGAGGCTAAAATGGCTGTGACTTTTTATTGAGGCGAGATATAACAGAGGTTTACAAAATTATAAGGGCAATGGATAAACTGAATGCACAACTGCTGTTTGCCCAACCCCACAATATGGAGACTGTGAAGTGCCCTGTAATGCCAGCACAAGAATGCTTTAAAGTAGATAAAAGACAGCGATTTTGAAGACATGAATACCAGACTAGATGGACCACTGGTGTGACACAGTAGTGCATCTCTAAAGTTGTTATATTCTCACTGCAATGCCATGGCCTTGTGCAAAAAATTTGTTGCAGACAGAAAATAAACAACAGATGCACAACAGCAGCATCTGTGACGTGAAGCAAAGTATATCACAGAAGTGACAATAAGAAAAATCAGAACCTTATGAGAAAGCCTGTATGTGACTAAATTTAAGCATATGATGAAAGAGCAGCTTGTGACTAATCATTGCATCCAAAAAGAACAAAAAACATTCTTTAGTGATAAACAACCTATTGAAATAATCTTGAGTCTGAAATATTTTTCAGAAACATGAGTAATGAGACCAAAATCCATTTTTACTGAAAAGACAGCTAAGAGGAAATGTTTGTGTGTTCATAAGTAAGCAATTGAAGTCTACTGGAATCTTTCCTGCTTTCGGAAAGGTTATTGTAAGAATTGCATCTTGCAGCAGAAATGCAATGAAGGCTCGATAACAGATTTACCTTGAGAAAATCATGACATTTTTAGTCTCTATTTGCTAGAGAAGATGTGCATTTCTTTACCCTCTCCAGTTTAGATCTATAGTTTAGACCATTTAGTAATCAATCACTGAAAGACAAACTCAAATCAAAGATCAAGCATGAATAAATGCAACTAGGAAAATGCATAGGAAAGAATCTCTCTCCCTTTTTGATTAAAGCAACCTGACAATGACTAACTTATGTGAGATTTACATGATCTTTGCTAGCCTTTTTGGATTTGATAACCTCTTTTCCAGGACTATGATTCAAACATCTCCTGAGCTTCCACTCCTCAATTTCTTGTGCCTTTATGATTTTTGTTGCACCATTCTGCATGGAAAGACACAGGCTAGATTCACACCTGCTGTTTCCAAGAGGAATTTAACTCGGTATCTCTTAGAAGAGAGTTGAAAGAACATGTGTCAGTAGACCAGTATATCATCCAAGAGACTGTTTAAAAATAGCCAATGCACACGATCTGGAGAGGATAAAGGAAACCTTTAAGATGAAATAAACACTGCATCTAAAATATTCACACTGAGACCTTAGTGCACAGGATGTGCATGTGTTACCCAGAAAACCAAATCTGGATCCAACAGTTTTAGAGTCAGGAATATCATAAGAACAATTCTTTAATATCTGCTTTATATATCAGACTTACTGTGTCCAGTATTAAAGGTAAAGACACGTTTGCTTTCCAGTGTAATTTAAAGAAGCAAACGAGCCTGACAGAGGAAATACGGGAATCTCCACCTTTAAATCAGCTGGGTATCAGAGTACACTGCTGCACAACAACAGACAAACACATACACCCCATAGAACAGGGCACTCTCTTTCTAAGGCAGAGCTGCTCTACTCAGCCTTTGCTGCCTGCAGAGGCTGCCACAGTGGCATCAACTTGAGAAGTTACATCACCTAATGTGCTATGGGAAAAACATGCCTGAGAGAAGGTCCTTAAGCTTTGGATTTTCCACTTCAGGAAGTAAAAACACATGATGAGACAAGATAAGGGCAAGTGAAACATCAGGGACATTATCTAAAAGTTTAAAAAATTATTTCAGAATCAATTTCCAGGGTAATTTTAAAACACTGAGACCCATTCCAGAACCTTTTGGAATGATGAAGAAAACCAGTAGCATGACAATCTTACCTAAAAGCTCAAAATTAAGAACTATCTGACAACAGAAGTCAGAAACTGAACTGCCAGAAGCCTAAATTGATAATGTTAAAATCCCTGGATTTCTTAAATGTGTTTTTATCCACATTAATATATTAATGTATGCGTTTAAAAACTAGTCCTGCAAAGCTACCCAAACAGATGGATGTTGTTCCCAACTGGAATCCCTTGTAAAACAGAGGGCCTGCAAAGACACTATGGTTTGTCCAAAAATAAATTCTTTTGCAGAACAGGAACCTTCTGCAGAAGTAGAAAACGCATGCACACAAAATATTCAATTACTACAATAACCTTTATTTTTCACTTCCTCACACAGGTTTTGCTTTGCCTTTACTGACAGCCAAGGTCTGTACTTAGAAAAAGATCCCAAGCAGATGTTAAAGACCCTAAACAGACCAGAGTGGGTTTACATTCTTATTCAGCACCAGAGAAACTTTCTAAAAAGTGCCATGATCCCTAGGTGAACAGCCAGAATTAGGACCTTCAAATTTTCTAAGCATAATAAAAAATTCTGGTTTTTTTAAAATGCAGGGAAGGTAATATTTAAATGATCTAAGACAGTAAATTTTCTTGCTGTTTTGATTTGCTTTACAATTTTTAAAACCAGAGAATACTTAGATAGAGTGATAAAATTACAAGGTAGGCATATAGTTCTTATCAGACTTGTCCCATTTGAAGATAAGGAAAACCAATGTTCTGTATTTCAGAAACAAAGTCCTAGCTAATAAAATATAACCTTTTCTCCAGTTTCAACTCTTCTGTATGTGTCATTGACTTGAACAGGCAAGTCTGACTCCTACAAAGGTGCTTGCTGCCTTGACTCATGGCAAGCTACCAAAGAAATAACGAGTATTCCTTCTGGGATAAGGAAAATAATCTTGTATCTCATTCATGAAACATATAGGATTATGGCTTCAACTTTCTAGGCAGTAATAGCCAATTGCAGCTCTCACTGAGTGATCAATGCCAGGTGAATAGTGTGTTTAAGAACTATGATACATAAATTGCTCCTAGTGCTTCTTAGTCTGTCTCAGGTCTCTGGATGAAAAACAGTGATTTCTTACCTACTGATTCATCAGATCTGTTCTATATTCATCATGTGACATAAGCATTAGTTTCTATTGTGTTTTCACCAGTTACAATATGATCTCCATTGGATATACCCTGTGGCTTACTGCCAGAGTCAGTCCAATAACCAGTGAATAAGACTTACTAACTCAACACTGAGGCAAACAGGAGTAGGTTTAAGGCAGAAAGTGAAAACTACAAATCGTAAAAAGCAAAGATCATCTTGCACGTTTTTAAAAAATATGAAATTTAACTGGAGGCCGTGTATTCTAGAGCACACTTTGTTTTAAGCCCAAGAATTTTTCAGAGGAATCATTATGCTGCTTTTTCTCCTGCCGGGGCAGATTTGCAGGGAGGAGGCTCATTTCTGCTTTGCTGGTCTGGCAGGCAGCAGAGCTCTATTCCTCTGATCAAGAGATCACTTTCATAACCACTTTTCTGAGGTCACAAATGAATCTGCTGCAGTCACGCAACCCCTCGCCTACCAGAGCTTACTACAACAATACAGGTTCACGGAAGCTTTCTAAAGAGGCAGCTCATCCTTTCAGCCCTCACAGATATAAGGGACAAGCATAATTATCATATGGGGTTCCCCCAAATTTGTCAGGGGACTATTTTATTTCAGTTTGATCAGGGAAGAAACATATAGCTTCAAGTTTTATCTGGACGGAATGACGTTGCCTGAGCAGAATTAAATAAAAGCTGAAGCTAAAGAGCTCTACAATTCTTTTAAACAATACTGGCACCTTTTGCAAATATTTAGTTAGCCTGTTTCTTTTTATTATCTTAAAGGTCCATGTTCATCAAACAGGTGCTACTGTGAATTATGCTAATTAAGATATTTAAAAGTCATGGTAAACAGTCAAACAAATATTAGATTCAATAAACAACAAATATGATTGCCCTGAATTAAACATTGCCCTGCTGCACTGTTAGAAACACACCTATGCAGAAATAGTAAACCAGGAAACAGGCTTTTGAATTGATTCTGAAGGAATATTATGAAAGTACAACGAGTTCTAGTCAGAGCTTGTTCCTAGGTCAGAAAAGTGTACTTTATTTAAGCCAATCATCCCACAAATGACCAATATAGTGATCTGTTGTATGGACATGCCTTGCAAATGGTAGCTGGAATGACTTTGGGTGATAAGAGGCAGTGGGGAATTTAAAGAAAAAAATTTAAAATATTTTTCCTCTTATGGTAAGTCAACTCTATCCAATGAAGGGGGGGCTTGGCCTATTTCCACAAGCAGTTAACGCTATGAAAGCAACCGTTGTTGTTTCATCATTAATTATTTGCACTAATTACCTGAACTAAAGTTTTCAAAAGCTGTTAAATTTCTTTGAAGCCTACAATTTAAAAAATTATGCTGGCTATATTGCTCATTGATATTTTGTGAGGATTAGTGTGCAGACACATTTCATTTAATGGCAGCACAAACAGGCTTGCCCAAACCAGCTTTATAATCCAGCTTAAATAAAGTAACAATAGGAATGAGGGCACAGCACTAAGCCTGTTGAGGACTCACAGTGTGGGATGCAGTTTGCACACTGTCCTGCAAGTTCATTGCTATTATTAGACACACTAAACAGGTGAAAGCTTGTTGAGGTGTGCCCATACATGCTGCAAACAGTTTCAGGGATTCTGGAGATGCACCCACAGGCTGTTAACTACCCTTGGCTTCATCCAAAATGAGGGCTTATTAGACTTTAGGCTTGACCGTGATGTGTATCTTCACCCAGCAGTGGAAGAGGTCCTCTCTCATCTGCACTGAAGATTTCCCATTTGACACAAAAGATGATGTCCCAACCCAGCTTTGATATGAAATTATTGACACCCCAAAATTGGCCTTATCTCTGCTCCAGGTCTGGCTATTTTTATGCAGAGGAATTAGGTTGGAAGCTGGACAGAAAATTGTGACTGTACTGCTGGTGGACCTCACTGTCAGAGCTTGGTGCACTCACATCCTAGAGACAGGCTTAACCTCAGGTGCCAAGCATCACTGCAGCTTCTCATCTCAGCCAAAATGTTGGTGGAGGTGATGAGATGGAGACACCAGTTTATAAATGGAGGGTATTGACAGCTTTCAGAGTGACCTCAAGAGTAACAGTACCAGTGCAGACAAAGCTGCAGACATTTTTGGAGATAAATCACACTTTCAAAGGGCTCTGAGACTTCCGAAGATGTTACATTTAGTCTTATGTTACTGATTTGTGCCCATTCACTTATCACTGCAACAACTTCCCATGGAAATGAAAAATATATAGGATCAACTCTTGTGTAAACAAACTTTGTCCCCCTTTATGAACTTTGGCTAAAGCACAAGAAGTTTATCTAGAGAAAAACAGCACTGGATACTAATGCAAGTATTTAATTAACATGGCAATTTTTCCTCTCTAGCTAAGGAAAGAGATACGTGAGAATGCTGTTGGACTACCTTACCTATACAAATAAATTACACTGTTCTTCTGGAGGCAGTTGGCAAAGAAATCATTGCTAACTGCAGAAATGAGTTTATATATGGGCATTTGAGGGTAAACAGCTGCTAAAATACTGCTGCTCAGGTCTGTTCTGCCTGCCAGTCTGTCCACAGAGCTGATACCTAAGAAGTCTTGCCTTTCTGAGAGTCCTTTTTATAACCCCTATTATATGAAAGCAAAATATCTCTAATCATTTTTTGCAGAATATGACCTCTCCTACTCAAAGACAGTGTGGTCAGTTGCTTCATTTTCTAAGGAGATGCAAGCAGGCAGCTAATACATGTATCTAAGTCCCACTGGATTTGCAGTTCTAGAGGAAGAATTAGTCTGTAATTTAGTATAGTGAAATCAGGATAAACAATGACTTCTCATATGCCAATTTCCAAATAATAACTGCGAGCTTTCCTCACTCCCTCCATGGCTCTTAATATCTTGCACCTAATAGTTGAAAGATCTGTACACCACCTATATATATAATCCAGTAATTTGGATTAGCTACAAATCTGCCTATATGGGGTTTTTTGTGTCTTTTTGTGAAGTTTATTTAATCTGAAAATTATCCAGAGAAATATAATAGAGTTCACTGATACCCCAACTAATAAACCAAAATCAAACCATTTCAGATTAGTGTACCATAAATCATTTTTAATTAATAAATTGACTTTAAATAGCTACTAAGAGGTATTCTTTCATTAGAAATAGATTTAAGTACTGTGACTAATTACAGTCATTAGACTCAAACCTAAGGCTTTCTCAATAACTTGGTTATAAAAATTACAGCAAGCAAACTCACACAAAAAAAATTACTTCTACCCTCACCCTCTTCCTTCTGCCCCAATGTACTGTACATATTTGAAACTGGTCAGATTTTGTCTGTAAGAAAAGGAAAAGAGTGTTTTGCCACTGCAATGCAAATTAAGGTCTATCTTGGTCAGAACCGCTGAAGGATGCCTGGAAATATGCTCGTACTAGGCAGACTGAGAAGGACAGCAAAGAGTGCAGCTGTAGAAATTAGTTTAAAACTAATTGTTTAGTTGTTTAGTCACTAGCTGTGACTGAGCCTTCCACATGTGGTGGTTCATACAGCCTGTCCCAGCACAGCACAGCCTTTGCCTGACGTGGAGACTGAGAGAAGGAGCAGGACTACCTAATGATTACACTCCAGCCACGGCAACAGAGCCGGGAGTTGATGGAGTCAAGGCAGGATGGGGCAGGCTGGGAGCGGGGCAGCTGGAACATTCTTCTGCCTGATGTATTTTCCATTGGCCAGATGTTCCCCAGTTGCCATGAGCTGCGAGAGGCTGCATGCGCCAGTCCCGGAGGGTGTTCTGACCCCTGGGAAGCACTAAAGAGCTCCAGGCCTGCCCAGCATTGAGGAGGCACAAAGGTATTTCAGAGCTCTGATCCTCTCCTCTCCCACTCGGTCCCAGTGCCAAGTTCAGCTGTGGCGCAAGATTCGTTTTGTACATTAACTCGATGAGCTACAGTACCATCTGAGACCAACATGTAGTTAATTGCTGTGAGAACAAAACTTTGGATTTCCTGACCTATTCAAAGTTTGAATTTCCCATTTACTCCACACTCCTGTACGAACAGATGGTATAAGGGTGTAGCTTCAAAACTTCCTGCATCAGAGCATATGAAAAGAGAACAAGAGGACATGAGTTGCACACCCCTGGAAACCTGCTCTTTATTTGCAGAATGGTGAAATTCTAAATAAACCAGTTAACATGCCCAAGCAGCCCCCATCTTCCCTGCAGATAGTGCTGGCTAAAACTCTTCCGCCCAAGCTATCCCTGCCATGGGGAGCTGGAGAAGCACTGGTTACAGGAGCTGACTCATCAGCTGACTAGCCCACAACCTCAGCCGCAAAGGACCAAAAATGCTGGTGGTGGCATGAAGCGTGTGGGTGGGAGCAAGGAATAAGCAATCATCTGGCAGCCTAATGCAGAATGGAGGGTTGACAACAAGCCATTATTTACTCCCCCCTCCCGCCCTAAGGCTCATCCCTCTGCTTCAGTGATTCTCATAATCTCGACGCTGTGGTAGGGCTCTTTGTAGGGGAGGGAATGAAAGGTACATCCCCTCCCTGTGGCCCATGCAATGAAAGCATCAGCAGGCTGAGCTCACCACACCCAGATCTCTTAGGGCAAAAGGCCCTCATGGAGGAGAATGGAAAAGAGGTTTGCTTGGTGCTGCTTTCACCCAATAGGAGACAAGAACAATGTCTTGTTGGAAAAAAGAAAAAGGAGATCATTGCTTTCCCCACAAAGTCAGTCTGTCACTGGAGAGGAGAGATGGAGATCCAGTTCTGGAATGGCGAACAGCAGATGTAACCAAAAGTTTTTAGGAACAGAGCAAGGAACATCGAAAAAAAGGGAGAATGTTGTATCAAAGATCGGAAAAGACAAGGAAAAAAAACCTATATGGAGAAAACAAGAAAATCTACAGAAGATGAAGATGCAAAAAAAAAAAATTACAAAGAAGTTAGGTTGATTGTCACTAGAAAGGCTGCTAGGGAAAAGTAGGTGAAAGGGAAATCACCAAGTTAAACAGCAAAAATAAAAAGAAAGAAGAAAACTAGCAGATTTAATTAAAACTTAACATGAAAGTATACTGATAAAATCCCCAAAATTGTTCATATGCATCCCATTATCTCCATATAGATCTTAGTTAATTTTTCAGTGTTCTTTCTCTTCAGCAGCCTCCTCCATGGCTAATCTGGCTATAATAAGGCTTGCTGGTCCCCAGTTTAACAAGCACAAAACATTCTCCAGCCAAATTATTGGTGCGGTGATGGTGTGATCTCACACATCCCAGGCTTCAACCCCTCCAGTGGCATTTTTGCTATGACTCTGAAAAATACATTTAATTTCAGGCAATGTGTTTTTTTGAAACACTGGGGCAGATTTTGAAAGCCTGGCTTGTATTACTCTACTAATGCCAAGGTTAAGCAAAACATAATAAGGAATTAAGGACATGACCAGTTGTCTTTATGTTTCCTCCCCAAACAAACTTGTTGTTTTCTGAGAATAGGCTTTTCGCCCAAATTTTGCCTACAGTAGGTCTTTCCTGGCAAATTGCCTCAGTGGAAAGGAGATTAAGTTTCTCAATGTCCTCTTTTCTTGGAAACTTTCTGTTACATTTCCCAGTCTCCAATACAGGCAGCTCAGGGCACAGGAATATACAGCTTAAAAGTCCTTCCCAAAATGTTTTTCACATGCTGTTGTATTGGCATTTGGCAGGAGAGTGATGAAGAGTCACAACACTGTAGTTTGCAGCTTTTCTCTGGCTGGAGAAACCACACTAGTTGAACATTATCTTCAGAGAGTCAGAAGACAGAATATCTGCCAAGGCTACAATATCTAAAGTAAGCAAGCTGACCCCTGTGTGGAGATTGTGACTTGACTTGACTAGATAAAGGCAAGATAAATAATTTTCTCTTTTCCAAATGACCTCTTGGAACCCAGTGCCCCTGCACTAAGTGTTGCTGCAAGGGACACATCTTCTGTCCATTCTGAAACTGACCTCTCCCCCCAGCTCGTGCTGATGCTGGTGACAACCTCAGCCACTCTGCCGCTTTTAAAGATACTATCAGCTACTACCATGATACTTCTAAAGTATGATGGCAAAGTAACCTTCAAACTGACATTGTCTCTGCTTTCCTAATCATAAACTGGCAGCAACAAATGCAGGGTGCATCACTGTCCTGAAATGATATGGCACTTACTGCTAGATTTATTAAATATTTCTAAGGTGCTTGCTAGCATCAATAAAAATGAAGAATGTATGTTGCAATGCACAATACCTTCAGACTCTCTGACGTGTTACTGAGTATGTTTGGCTCAGAAGAAAGAGCTCTTTCCTTAGGGGGACATACAGAACTACATTGCTAGAGTTTAATACAGTTCTGGTGGTCCTGAAGAAGTGCTGAAAACAATCAAAAACCTCTTGAACCCATCATAATTTGAGAGCATTCTGCACCTGGCATGACTGCACCTTTAAGAATTATTAATTTCAAACATTGCTAATTTCCTCTTACAAATATTACTTGCTGGGAGATGTACAGCCTTTTCCTATTTGGTGCAGTGTAGATGCTGTGCATGGAAAGAGGAAATAGAATTTCATTTTTCTCCATGTACTGTTGTGGTCCTTATAATAACACATTAGAATATTCTCCACATAAATCCTTACATTCACCAGCTCAAGATACATTATTAAGGTTGAGTTATTTATCCTCTCAAGAAAGGTTTTCATAAAGCATTATTTATTGTGCAGTTTTCCCATACAAGGTTTGTAGGGGTCATTTGATGGCACAACATCAGTTTAATAAATCATTTGGAACAAAATATAGAGAGTTTGTGACAGGTTTTCACCGACACTGATATACAACATAATACCAACACTCAGAAAATAGCATTTTCTGCACAGATATTGAAGTAGTCAGGGGAATATATGAGATTAATATAAGGTGACGTGTTATGCAGATATACAATTAGTATTGCATAAAAGTGGTTATGAAGTTGTCAATGGACTAGGAAAAAAACCAAAAAAAAACTTAAAATATGTTGTGTTTTGATTTAGATCCAATCTCTGCTTTTTTTCCATCCTCTTAACTTCTTTCAGCTGTTACCAATATGTAAGTAGCCAATTCATATTGCAGGTTCAGAGGTAAATGGGAGTAGTGGGCATTACTTATTATAACAAATATTTATTTCCTATGTACCTTCAACTTGATATATTCCACGCAGCTATAAAGAGGGAATGCACTGAGAGGATTTCAGTAGAATTTTAGGGACACGGTAAGTTTGTACGATACATACTTTAGCAAGACTGTTGTATAGCATCAAACTTTCACAAAAGCAATTATGATCTTCTTTAAAAGAAGTTTTAAAGTCTACTTGTAACTTCCCTTACTAAGCGTCTAAGTTTAATGATATGCATTCTGCTTCTACTTGATGTCAAGATTTTAGAAAATTTGTCAGTTCTATTAGCACCAAAAAGTGTAATAAAATTAAAACTGGACTTATTAAGGGAAACCTGCTGTGCCTCATCTAAAAAACTTGCATTTCATTTCATGGTGGGGAACTTTCAGAGCACTGACTAACATGTTACTGTTACATTGGATAGAGGAGAGAAGCATCTGTGTTAGTTGCATGGGATTTTCTTTCTAATAAAATGAAAAAGACACTAAATCAAACACAATTAAATGAAGGCAAGTCCTTCAGAGTGATCCATTGAGCCAAACTGTAGGACTATCACATAGCAAAGTTAGGCAATGTTTGCAGAAACCAGCCTCCTACCTGTGTTTTATATGCCTCAGGGGGGACCTTATCACTCTCTACAACCACCTGAAAAGAGAGTGTAGCCAGGTATGGGTCAGCCTCTTCTTCCAGGCAATCAGCAGCAGCATAGGAGAGGACATGGTCTTAAGCTGCACTTAGAGTGGTTCGGGTTGGACATTAGGAAGAACTTCTTCACTAAAGGATCATTAAGTATTGGAATGGACTGCCCAGGGAGGTGGTGGATTCACGGTCCCTGGAGGTGTTCAAGAAACAGCTGGACATGGCACTTAGTGACATGGTCTAGTTGACGGGGTGGTCATCAGTCAAAGGCTGGACCTGATGACCTTGGAGGTCTTTTCCAAACTAAATGATTCTGTGTTTTTGTGGTACACATTTTATCAGAGTTCTCTGCAGAGCTTTACTATGTGCTGTAGCCCTAAAGTCAGCAGTAGGAAAGTGAGAAGGGAAGCTAGGAGGACAATCTCCCACACTATTCCCTAGCCTAAAACTATTTGTCTTCTTTGTCTTCAAAGTCCTATGCAATTACAATATGCCAAATTAAATTCCTTGTTCTGTTGGGTAAGAAGTATTGTCTTTCCTTTAAAACATGTCTTTGTTTAAAATAAGAAACAAAGTAAATCATTTTCTTGACAGCAGAGATACACGCTTCCTCTCAGAGATGGTAATCACTCTCGGAGCTGAGAACAAGTGTAAACCAAGCCAAAGTTCATGCCTGGGGGAATGCTTTCCTGCCTGCCATCCATTGCATCAGTGATAAGGACAAAACTACTGCTAGTATCCTCTACAGTCTCTGAAATTGCTAGCAAGTTCTGAAGCAAAAATGCCTTTTTTCTTGTGATGAAAACCAGTCTTGTTTCCATACATTCAAGGAAAACATGGGTTACAGTGGAACTAAACTCCAAGTTTTTCCTCAGTCTCCAAGATATAAACACAATTTAACTCAAGAGAATTAGATCAATGAAAGTCCATTACTTATAGCACAGGGTAATGGAATTTGAGCCATGGCAGACTGAGAGAGTATTTCAACAGCTGGTACCAGGCCGGCCCAAGAAGGGCCTTAGCTGCAGAGCAGGGATTAAGCAAGCACGGTGCACAAGCAAGATGAACATCACAGAATACAAAAGACTGGGTGTATATCAGTCTCCTGGATTAGATGGACACAGATTTTTCCTTGCCACTTGCATTTATTTACACATCCTTGCCACATTCATTTACATCTATGCTACATGAGATGCACAGCGTGAGTTAAGCAAATGCTCTGAGCACAGAAGCCTACCAAACCAAAATGGTTAAGAATGACTGAGCAAGCTGGAGAAAGGTGAAGATCCACACTCAATGCTCAAAGTATTTTGGGGACTTCCCCTAGCACCAGGCCAGTGTAGAAGCTGTGGTTTGTGGGAGCACTTATAAAACTGGGCATTGTGTGCATGGCTGACCATGTGTCTGGTCCTGAGTGTGCTTCTGCTGTTGGTAGAAACAGTGGAACTCTCCCAGTGCAAGATGCCCTCAGGAGAAATCTAACAAAGATTCCCCTCATGTCACTTGTCATTTCCAGCTCCCTGGTTTTCTAATCAGTCTTGATAATATCAAGAGAAACATTGAAGCCTACAGGGATGTTCATTTGGATGGCATCCAGCAATAGAAAAGTGGTATGAGATACAGATCAGAATTACAAGAGGAAATTCTGCAAGAAGAATCCTAATGATGGTGTGTTTCCCAAAGACAGCATAAAATCTGTGTAGTCCAGCCTTTCTCATGAAGGTTACTAAATCAATCTAACAGCTCTGAGTTTGTAGTAGCTCTGGTAATATAAACCACTCACAGCACGTGACAAAAGCACCTAAGGAGCACCAGAAAATATCTGAAACTTATTTATAACTGAAACTAAGATCCTTAATTTGCCATTACTAAAAAAAAAAAAAATGTATTGAATTTAGAGCCAGTCTCAGAACATGACACTGAACATAGTGTTGCACAGACAGGTCCCCTTAATCTTCAAAGATTATGGGAATTCAAGCAATTAAAAATTGTCTTTTTCTTCCTGAATATTGGCTCCTTCTGAAGTAAATCCTGCTTGTAAATCAACACTCGTCGTACAAAATCCGTCTTGTTTGCAGGAAACTAAAGAGAAAGCTAGCCAGGACAAGGAGGTACACCCTCTTACAACAAGACACCAAGAGCAGACATAGGTCTCCTCCAAAAGTCAGCAAAGACCTTCCAAGGACAGAGAGATCTACAGGTTATGCAAGAGGACCTGTAGTATGAAATAGCCTCAGTTATTTGTCACATGGAATGAATGGTGTTCCCAGGAAAGAAGGGGAAGCAGAAAATAGTGACCCATTAGCATAAGCAATATGTCCCAATAAAATGGTCTCCCTGGCAATTAAATATTTTAAAAAGTCTAGTCAAAATAATCCAAAATAATGTTTGAAAATGAGTAATGTGGAGGAGATTCAATTTGCAGTGGCTTCTCTAGAATGAAGTCCTGCCAGATCTCAGGGATGAATGAATGCAGCTATCCTGCTTAAAGTCTTGACACTTCTACTAGAATTTCACTGATGTAGTATTGTAGCACTTGATTAGACAATGACTTGCAGACAGTAGGTCTTCCTTCAACAATTTACTTATATACCACTTATGCAGCAGAACAGTTTTTCCTTTTTTTCATTTGCTGTATTGCTAAAAAGATGGTAACATTAGAGACCATTAGAGAGTGGAAAATGTTTCTTTCATGAACAGTCCATTTTTAGCCAAAACACTCCAAATATTGGTGCAATTTGAATATGCCAGTTCAATACAGCCACAGGAACAACTCTACCTGTTACTCACTCTGACCATGAATGTTTCCTCTCAGTACAAGCCATTGAATATGCTGTCCTAAAAACCTAAACAACCCAAATGCTTACAATTTAATTAAGCTACAACTGTGGACTACAGCAATACATATTTTAAAGACATTTTGTATGTGTTCAAAAAAGAAAATTTCTTCTTTCTCTTCCGAGAAAGAAATCATTCAGACATTCAGTTTCAGAGGACAGGACTAGGAATGCTCTAACTCAGTAGAAGATGTCTTTAAAAACCAAACTTAACTTTGAGTTAAAAAACTCAAATACATTGAGTAATTCTTGGCTCAAGGTATAAGCTTCAACCCAATCTGATCAGGGGAACACAATTTGAATCCTTTATTTGTGACTCGAAGTACAGGTTTCATTAAAAAAAAGTTTGAGGATAAGCTGAAATCTAATTATTTAGATAATGGAAATCAATATATAAGTCATACCAAAAAAAGATTGGTGGGAATGAAGAGATGGACTCAAGGAGATATAATTTCCTCGTTCTTCTTGTTGATCTAGGCATTTTATCCTGTTCTTATAAATCTTTCCTATAATATTTATTGGTATTTCAGATTTTTTATTATTTTATTTTTCCTAAGTCTGTTCTAAATATATCCATTATAAAGGACCTGGAGAGAGTTCAATGAAAGAACACAAAAATGATGAAGAGACTAGAGCACTTCTTGTATGAGGAAAGGCTGAAAGAGTGAAAGAGCTGGAACTGTTCAGCCTGGAGAAGAGAAAGCTCAGGGTGGATCTCATCAGAGTGTATAAATACCTAAACGAAGGGTGGAAAGAACAGCAAGGTTCTTTTCAGAAGTGTCCAGTGGCAGGATCAGAGTAAATGAGTACAAAGTGAAACACAGAAGGCTCTCTCTGAACATCAGGGAACACATTTTCACTGTAAGGGTGACCAAGCATTGGCTGAGGTTGCCCAAGGACACTGCGGACTCTCCACCCTTGAAGAAATTCAAAAGCCGTCTGGACATGGTCCTGGGAAACTGGTTCTCAGTGACCCTGCTTGAGCAGGGGGCTTGGATCAGGTGACCTCCAGAGGTTCTTTCCTTCTTCAACCCATCTGTGAAGCTGTGATTCACTAAGACTATGGGTTTAAATTTAAGGGAAAGCTTCAGGCTACTGAAACTGGCTAACAAATGAAAGACAAATTTTTCCCACGGAAATGGATCCAGTATAGGCCATAAACAGTAAGCTCAACCATATGAACTTAGTTTCAGAATCAGTTGAATCTTGTTGTGGAAAAAATTTTCATGCTTATGTAAAGTCTAAAAAAAGTATTTATACCAAAGAAACAGAATGTGTCAGTCTAGGGAAAAAAAATAATTACTGAGAGTTCAAAAAGAAAACTCTGGGAAAACAGAATTATTAGGAAGAGACAGTGGGGTAGAAAGTGATGCCTGAGAGCCACAGTACATCCACTGTAGAGGCATCTTGGATCCTCAGACCCAGAGCTTTGGTTCAGGTAAGCAGCACTCCTACAGCACTGTTGAGTAGCATTACACTGGAGATTATGCATTGAAAGCAAGATCACTCTGTGCTTCCTTACCCATCTCAGGTTTTAAGACCTTAATTTTCTGTGTCACTGGAGTATCATGCCTGTCACACCAGAAAGAGGTCTGCAGTGGGGGATGCAGCATTAAATATTCAAATATTACTATAAATAATAGCCTAGAGAGTCTAATGAATGAACCTGAGGAATCTCAATCACAGGAGTATGCTTCTGACCTAGGAAAGCAACAGCCCTGCACTGCAGGAGGAGAACAAAGCTGGGACACACTGCAAGTAATTGAGGATACTGAAAATCAGGCCAGCTGGGAGAAATTCTTTGTTGCTTTCTTCTTAAAAGGGACAAATTCAATTTCCATTAAAGAGAAACATTGATGGGAATTGGATCACACCAAATACATAGATAAGTAAATGACCCACTAACATAAATGCTAAATCAGGAGAAAGACAGAAACCACACAATGTGTGCTACTCTGTCAGAAAAGGGAAAAAATAAAAAACCTAAAACAAAAATCTATCTATCTATCTATCTATCTATCTATCTATCTATCTATCTATCTATCTATCTATCTATCTATCTGTATGTATAGAAGAGGTTTAATTGAAGTGGAGAAATGGGTTGGAAGGAGATAGGGCAGCTTGGCAAAAATGACCAGGAAATCCTGGAATAAATGGTTCTTGCAGCAGCAGCAATCCAAGACACAGCATTGGAAAGCAGAAGATCAACAGGAGAGAGATTTCAGTACACTTGGGAAAATCTCAGAGGACACATGTCTAAGGGAAATAGAAGCTGGCCATTTTCTCAACAAATCAATATATAGGAGATAAGTGTAAACTGTCTCAGTGGCAGTGAAGGATGGGCAGTGTAAGAAAAGACCACCTTAACAAAATCTTTAGTTCTTCAGTGACTGGAAGCTCACAGAAAATCTCTTTTAAAAATGAATAAAATAAAGGACAAATGTATAAGAAGAGAAACAGAAAAGCCAAGGTATAGTATCAGATGTAGCAAGAAAATGAAAGTTATAAAGATCATGCTGGAAGCCCTTTAACCATACAAGGTTAGGAAAATAGTTTTCAGCTACTCAGCAGAAGGGGAGCTACAGACAATGAAAACAAAAAAGTTTAGCGTTTATTGCCTCTTTTTGCTTCCATCTGCTAGGATCCCCTTCACGGCTGTAAAAGCTGAGGTGCCATGAGAAATGGAAACAATTTTTTTTTCTACTGAAGGGGGGCTTAAACTGAAGCAGGAGACTTCCAGCTTGGATTTTAGGGATTGCAGAGGAAGGTGTTAAATCAGACATGTTGCAGATTTGCAAAACTGTTAGACAATGACCCTCAGGTTAAGGCATAACTTATTACTCTGAACTATTAGGAAGGTTCACTACAGGCTTGTTCCCTAAAATTTTTAATTCTGCATGGAAACAGATGAACTAATATTTGTAGACAAATTTCTCAACCTCTACTGTAATTCAGTTTACAATCCATATATAACTTTAGTCTAAGGCAGGTCAAACAACACGCCTCCATGCTTGACTGTCACTAATTTTGCAAAGATCTGGATTGCAGTTTAAATATAAAACTTACAGAAACTTTTAGAATATTTATTCACAGAGTTAATCTGTGACTCTCTACAGTCCATATTTAATCATCCATAAATCTATCAGATTTTTAGCTTTCAAAATCAAATGAAGTCTGGAAGCAAGTAAATACAGAGAAGGCACTGAAGTCTGCAATAAACAGAGATTCAAAATAATGCATGAGGGAGATTTTTATTGGGAAGACCATGCTTTTGTGCTTGCATGCACGTCTCTGTTTATGCATATGTATATGTGTGTATGCAAAAAATGTCTAGATGGGCAAAATTACAAGCTATTGAATTGAATTATGCTTTATATAAATTATGGAGTAAAGGATTTAAAATTTTAAAAATTGATCTATATTGAGGTCACTACATTTCCCATCTAAGACTATACTCAACATCAGATATCATTTTTCAGGAATGCTTATGGCTGAAAGGTCTAACATTAGTGAATGAGGTGTTGAAGGAAAAGTTTGAGTGGCCTATTAATACAAGGTTAGTTACACTAAGAACTGAAAGATGAGGAGCTATATAGCCCTAGCTGTAGCTGTGTTGGTCTATCTAAATTGTTGTAGCTGGCTTCCTTACAAGGACTGGGAAACATAAGTTAGCTCTCTCTCAGAAAGGACATGAGCTGCTAAAAGGACAAGGTGCTATTCTTCTGACATTTATTTACTAACTCATTACCTGTGCTAGACGGGAACAAGTTAAACAACCAACAAAATGCAGTTGGTTTAGAAGTAGAGCAAGACCACCATGTCCCCACCAGTGGAAAAACTGAGGAATGAGAAGTACTAAAGGATGTATTGTCGAGAGTGGTAAAGGAAGACAGACTACAATTAACTAGATGGAACATGTCCAAGACAGAGGCCCAGCAAACTCAAGTGGTCAGAGACACTAAGTGCCACTCCATGCTCACAGGAGCCCCACCCAAAGCAAATCTCTGGCAGGGCCAAATGACAGTCACTGTTTCCTGTAGCAGTTGGTGTCTCTCAGGCATCAACTAACCCTGGTTCAGACCCAGCTGCTTCATACACGAGACCCAGTGAGATTGGAAGGTTATTGCTGCAAGCCATTTTGAAGTGCTTGTCAGGAAAATTCAAAATGACTAAATGCCTCTAGCCTGGGGGAAGCGGGACTATTAATAGAGGCTCTGCCAACTGATAACAGAGATATGAAGAATCTTACACAAGTTGACAGAAGAATTGTTCTGAAGCAAAAGGGAAACTCATTTCAAGGAGTGAGGGAATTCACCACAATGACTTAAACTGAATCCTAGGAATATCTGTTTCAACAACCAACTCTAAGTTTTGGAAAGGAACCAGTCCTTTGCTTAAACAACTCAAGTAAGATGAACCAGCCATATGCTTCAAGGTGCTAACGTCTAATGGTCACGAAAATGGGAATAAATGACTAATGGATGTTCTCCATGCACTAATACCTAATTGTCTGCAAAACCATTTTCACACTTGAAGTCAATATGGTGAGGTTACTCCCTCCAGCTGGCTATTGATCTTCATAAATACGTTTGTGCTGCGCACTGACTATGGCAGAGTAGCTACTAAAAGGACACCTAGTGGTAAGTAAATGTGCCCAGAAACCGCTGGCATTGTTGAAGGTGGGAAATGCTGGCCTGTTATGGGTTGAATATGCAATGTCACATATAAACTTATGTGTCGAGTAGCACTACTCATTTATATTTTAAAATGACAAGCAATATTCTTAAAAGCATGATTTTGAAACTTGACATTTAAGCCTAACTTCCTCAAAACTCAGAGAATAGGTTTTTTTAACAAAAGATGCACGGTACTGTCTGTCACACACTAAATTGAATGAACTGAATCTCCACTGCATCCACTTTAGGAATATCGGATAGCTGAACTCATTACAGATATGTTTTGATTGATATTCAAGCCAAATTTCATCTTGGGCTTCATCTTTCCTTGGCTCCTCCATTGTGCCACTCTAAAATATCCTAAGCATTCCTTCCTTTCTAGTCTTTTCCTCCTACGAAGAAAAACAGCCAAAGAATATAAATTGTACTCATTTGAGCTAACTTTAGTTTTTTGGAGGTTGTTTGTTTGTTTATTGATTTTTTTTGCCCATGCAACTTTATAGTCACTTCTTGCCTGTGTTTGTTCCAAACCCTGTAATATGTACTAATGCTCTTGTGACCAGGAGATGCCCACAACAGAAAGCTCTATTCCAGATGGAGTCATGCTGGTCTCATGCAGAGAGGGATTATAACCTTCCTGTGTAGTGGCATGCTGCCTCTGGGCAAACAGACCAAAATCCACACTTAGCTTTCTTGTTTATGTCAACATACCGTGTTACAGGCATGGAACAACTTGCAGACCACAGTCCCTCTTCAATTAATTTTTTTATGCTCTGATTATTGTTTTTAAGTTCTCGTTTCCAGGTTTGTCTTTTCTATTGAACACCAGTTTCTTTGGATTAATTTTCCCTGAGTGAATTAGTACAGATTCACTAACCCATTTTTCCAGATACATTTTTTATCCAATTTTCTGCCATCTCTGTATGTCACTGGTCTGTTCTCTGTCCTCAGAATGTTTATAATCTCCCAATTTAGTGCCATCCTTTGATTTAAAAAGCCACAAACAATCCATTTCTGCTCTCCCATCCTCTTTCATCACAACAAAGATTGAAACACTGGGATGAATATGTTTGTTTGCTTTTTAGGTGACTTGCTACCAAAGTTTTTGCTTAAAAAAAACGCCAAACGAACAGATTCTGTCTTTTTTCTTGATAATTACAAGTAAGTAGATCATGATGTTCGTGAGAGGTTTGGCAGACTCTGCCCTTACCCAACATTTGCAACCATTCCTCGCACAGCTCAGTTTCCACAGCTCACCTCTCCTCCACTCCATCCTTCTGAAGCTCCAGCCTGCTCTCTTGTCTTAAAATGGCATGTAGTTTCCTTCCTTTACTATAAACAATGCTTTCTGTAACCTTAGTTTCATGATGTAAACATTTAAAAATAAGAATGAAGGGAACACAAACTATGTGTTCAATTAGGTAATTTGGGGATTAAATTAAAGGAAATCTCTTAAAACATGGAACACAGAACATTTCAACATAATGCAGCCTGGGTTTACTTGTTTGCCTTTTATCTCATGCCTTTAAGAAAAGAAGACAATGGATCTTAGAAACTCTGGCAGAAGAGTAGTAAAGGCAGCTGAAGAGATATTATTTCTTGTGAATACAAAGAAACGAAAGTCAGGCTTAGAGGAAGAGGCTACAGCACTCAGGTGTGTGTTCAAAGGGAAAGAGAGGCACTCTGTAAACTGCAGGATGCTGGAGGCTGGGCAACCACCTGCCACAGCTGACATGGGAGGCTCCTGCTATCAGTGATATCACACTTTGTAATCTCATGTCAGCCTCGTAAAATGCCCTGCAGCCTGCCAAAGTCTCTTCAAGCTGGCACTTCTTTTATACTAAAATGCATTGTATAAGGAAGAAGGCAACCAACAGACATTCTTCGATTAAAGAAAAAAAAAAAGTATATATATACACACACACACACTGTGCATCATCAGAAGTAGTAACAGGAAGAAATAATAAAAAGCAATAAAGGAAAAATAATGTCCGTAAAAATACTTCTGTTTATCTCTGCAGTCCAACTATAAGTTTTGGTCAACTCTACTTCATACACAGGACTTTTTTCCTTTTTTTGAAAATAACTCTAGAGACGATTTCCATTATTAAATCACTAATCTGGATTTTGCTCTTGTGAATTCTTCAGCAACAGAAGAAACTCAAAATGTCTTCAAATTCGGAAGAATTCTTTTTATGTGCATCTGAAAATGCACGTTTGGCTTTCACTTTGTGGTGTGCCAGACAACTGCACAAACGAAACATAGCCTAGTACAACTTTATTCAGCACTTTAAACTTTGATTCTCTTATCCTGGAAGACAGTGATAATTTTGGCTTTTCAAGTGAACCCATTTCTCCTGGCATACAGCAAACATAGGTGATACAGTAGTTGGTTGACCTTCCCATTATACTTAAATAGGCATTTTGAGCTTTCATAATAAGTTTCAAATAGAGAATTCGGACTATTAACAGGTATTACATTTACCCCAAGCTTCTTTCCCAGTTTAGTGATTTTACAGTTATGTTTTCCCATTTTCTAAAGCCTGCTGATGGAAGATGGACATTATCCCACTATTTGGTGAAAAACACACAAACTACATAAGAGGAAATGAATGAAATTTCCAATGCAACATCCCATTAACAAAATTAGTTCAATAATAGATTTTTTTTACCCTGCCTTTATCAATATAATACTATTTGTTACTTTTACTCAGGATTAGTACAAAGTGGCTACAAATTGGAGGGATACTTTTAACAGAATGCTGAGATCTTAAGGAAACCTACCTTGAAAGAAACTTTTGACTCGGAGATAGCTGACACTAAGGCGCAGAACAGAAAGTTTGTCCAGCTTTGATACGATGTCAGGTGGGAAAGGAAGGAGGCTGGCCAGGTGGTCCAGTTCCGCATTCAGACGGTCTCTGTGTCTCTTCGAAGGATTCGATTTTTCATTCCCAACTGCAGGCCTTCTGTGGTGGAGAACACATTTTACATTACCTGTTTTACTTCCAGAGACTGAGATGCTGCATGCAATTAATTGATAATAGGAATATTTTGCTTAGCTTCTATTAAAATTTTTAAAGTCTCTGTCCTCTGATAAAAAGAGATTTACTATCCTGCACTTTCCATGGTGCAAAGACACAGGCTTTGTCTTCTCTTTTCATATCAGGCAAAAAGTGAAGAACTGGTATCTCTTACTCAGGACCTCTCACTTAGGGAAGTGGGTATTATCTTCATGTTCTAGTCAATACCAGGAAAAACAATTTCTCATCTTTGTTGCACAAATGACAGGCAGAACAGTAGGGGAAAATTACAGTGACTAATGCATGAACCCATTCAATACCCACTGTATCCATTCAAAGCATCTTAGTTCCCTCCATTTAATGACTCAAAGTTAACGTGTGGCTTAGAAGAGAATTAAGAAAAGAGCCTGTCTTTAGACGCGAGTTTAAAAAGTATGGAAGACAAAGTGACAAGAAATTCTTTCCTCAAGCTCAAAATTTCTGTGTACACTCTCACTTTTACATTCCTAGGTCAGTAATAATGAAGATAACAATTTGGTTTCTTGAGAAGATTGATATTCCTCACAAAACACAGAGATTAAAGCTACTCAGCTTCCTAGGCCAAGCAAGTCCATCCCCATTTTGTGTTCCTCTTATGTAATGAACAGTACTAGAGAACCTAGAATAGCTGTTTTGAAAATTCAAATGTCCACAGATATTCCCAGAGGACGTGTAAGATATTCTCAAGAGGGCTTTTGCACACAGAAATGGGAACTTTATTTCCAGCATGATGGTGGGGGGTGCTCAGCACTGAAGCACAGGCTTGTCCATTGAGAAAGAAGAACTGACTGGGAGGTGAGAAGGTGGCTCCTTTCAGTAGCCAGGACTCAGCAGTATTCCACTACTGTTCTATTGCTGGACACAGCAGTAGTCAAGTGCATTATCCAGATATGAGCTATGGGACACTGGAGCCATAAACTACAAGAATACTCAAGAATGGGAAACAGCAAGTAAGAAAACTATGGTTGTGCTAAAAGTTTCTACTTTCACCTCACTGAAGCCAAGGATCAGAATCTTAAGTAGCTAGCTGACATTCCAGTGGACAATGAGAGTAAGAACTAATTATTTGTTACACTTTACTACCGCATTTTCATGCTACACACATTTACTTCATTTTTCAATCATAAGTTTAATTTTGAGCATTAGCATTTCACAGGGTGGTTAAGGTGTTAAATTACAACAGTATTGTCATTCTAGTTGTCATTCTGAAAAACACTGTGCTTTTAGGACAACTTGTTTAGGACTACTAATTTAGGAATCAGTAAAAAAAAAGATCAGTTTTTTCGAAGAGCGGTTTTTTATGTGTGACTACTGCTAACCGAAAACTTAAAGCAAATCAGATATAAAATATTCATTGCTACTTTTGAGAACCTCACTTCAAGACAACAGCATCAGTGGGCAGAATGGATGGGAAAAAATTTAAGGTAGGTTTCACTGAAAATACGTAATTTCTGCATTTTCATTCAAAATTGCCAATACTAATATGTGGCTCTTCAATAACTCAATGAGTTGCTTTCAAAGACATGGAGAAGATTTTGCTGATTGGGATAAATGAACGAACAACTTTGCTATATTAGAGAGAGGAAATATGAGAATAAATAATGCAATCAACAAAGAAAGAATAGTGTATTTTACTTTTTCTGAGCTGACTATTTTTTGCAGTAAACCTTGAGGCTCAGCCATCTAATGACACCAAAAGGGTGTCTGATCAGGAGGGCAGTAATTTTGTGGGCACATAGCCTATAGCTGAGCAGAAGCTAAAGAACATAAGCTTTTGCTAATCAGTCTTTATATCTGACAAACCTTGCTGAAGCAAGGAAGCAAAGTAGGACAGAAGAAATTAATTCCAATAAGGAAAATTAAACTGATGAGTTCAAGAAGTAAAAATTGTCAAGAGTAACATAAAATAGAAGTTGTTCAAGCCTATTTACCAAATAAAATATTGACTGCTCCATGCCAGAGAGGAATGGTTTGAGGCAATTAGGTGGTCTGCCTTTGTACTGAGTGCAAGGAATAGTTTTCTGGAGATGGCAGGGAATGGTGTAAAAAGACTAGGGGAGAAAGTTCAAGACAGAGTCTTCCTGAAAACTCAAGGAAATGATTCAGTAAGGGAGTGAATCCAAACAAACAGGGGTTTGATATAAATGGTAGTAGGGTGCCAAGTGGATGTGATTTTAAACAATGTGAGTTCCATGGAAAGGCTCTGTTAGCTAGCCATAAACAGAAAGGCACAGGTAGGGAAAATCTTCAGCGGGCTACTTTGAGGCAAACAGAAATTCTAGCCTTTATTTTGAGCTGAAAGTAGATAGTGCTTGTTGTGTTCATGTTAAACTCAGGTTTGTCAAACTATGAACAGAGACATAGGAGTCACTCAATGATCCCTTATTTACTCTGCTTTCCATACAACTCTGCTATAGTAAAGAAGGACATGTAATTAAAGCAATAAATCTGTCTTTCCTTTCTTCGCATTGTTAAAGTGCCCGGTGGCAACAAGTACTTGTACCTATGCAGAACCCACATTAGCAGTCCCTGTGTGGTGGGAGCTGTGTGGGAGCTGGTGTGGAGAGCATTTTCTGCTCTGGTGGTACACGAGGTGTTGAGCCATTTTCCCATGAGTGATTCAGTGTGCCCGTGACACACAGACCGCCACTAGTGTAAACCAGTTTGGTGAGCTCGCAGAGGAATTTCCTGCAACTACAGCTGTCTGCTGCTCCCTACCCTCTGCAGAGCCCTACCTTGTTAATGGAAACTTTGCTCTGAGTAAGCTTTATAAGTATGCCAAAGAAGACCTGAGCTGAGAAAGGTCTAATCATTTACCATGACAGCAAGCTTTCAGTAGGAAGGGAAAGGGAAGAGAGAGACCATGAGATGCAACAGACAGGCTGAGAGCAAAGTACCAGCAGATGATTATCATGAGTGTACTGACCAGCACCCTCAGTCACTGAGCTGTGCTTGGACATTGTATAGGAATCCTGGCAGAGCTGAGCTCCAGTGCAGCCGTGTGTGTGTGGATGCTCACCATCTCCTGTGAACAAAAAGGAGAGAACGAGAGAAAGCTGCTTGAAGAAAAGGAGGCCCTTTGCTACCTTCTATGTCTCTTCTGCGTCTTCATAGCAAGGAAAGGTGAAAGCAGAACTAATGGTCAAGAAGACACAACACCAGCAGAGCAGATGAGAGGTGGGATGGTGTGGTATGAAATAAGAGGAAGGGCTATGCCACAAAGTGCCTTAAAATGAGAACTGGGAAACAGGAGAGAGCTGCACCTCCCGAGGTCTCTGTTTACCCTGGCACAGTTCTGGTGAAGAAGTCTGAAGCAGTTACAGATACACTCAGAGCTAGGGCAGGTGTAGGTGCCTTTAAAGAGCTGTAAAACATTACAATAAATGTTTTGTAGAGGGAGAGGGTTTTACAAGATGCCGGGGTTTGAGATGAAGTGACTGAAGTTCTCAAATGGTGACTGTCCTGAAGCTGCCTTAACACTTTTCAGTATTAGTTTCAACAGAGTGATTTTAGCTTGAGGCTAAAGACAAGATCTCTTTACTTTCCAGATGCCTGAATTACCAGTAAAATGTTGGATTTCCACAGGAAATAAACACTTGGTAGAAAATGTTTCCTTTAGTCAAAACGCTGGCTGCCCAGCTAAAAAGCATATCTGATGGAAAATTTTCAATCTGTCTGAGCTCCAGGTGTTTGAACTGTGTCCATAAATGCCAAAATTCTTTACTGTAGATCACATTTAATGGGGCTTGTTTGGAAGTTTTTGGGCACAAAAGGAAAACTGCTATGGTTTTTCAACTTTCTTGCATGTATAAAAGTAGAACCTGAACCTTATATGCTATCTGAAAAATGGCAACCTAATGAAGATAGTCTCTGCTAGTTCTGTGTAGAAAGCAAGACTGATTTTAATACATTTAAAGTATACAAATATACAAAATGCAATATACAAAAAATACATTTTTCATCACTGTTCTGTAAAACCACCTCAGAATAGAATTCCTGTGCCTGAAAAAACATTCATGAACATAATGAACAAGGTCATTCTGTGATATTCTGGATTAAAAACCAGCTGCAGAATCACCACCTGGCTGACAGTCTGATCATGAGAAGATTTTGTAGAGTCAGAGAGTTGGCTTCTTGGGATGCACTGAGTATGGGGAGATATAAATGTTGTTCTGCAGAGGGGAAGGCTGCACCTCTGTGCTTTAAATTCTGACCTTCAAAAGCACTAATCCATGAATCCCTACTGAAATCCAAGTATCCTGCTCATGAGGCACCTGAGCTCACTTATCCTTTTGTTAAAAGAAAGGTAAATTCTAGGGACTATTTACATTAAAAAGAGAGGACTGGCCAAAGAATACCCATCAACTTTATTTGCTGTGAAAAATCAGGTTTTACAACTGAACAAATACTCTTCCTGGAACAGGTGCCAGTATCTACCTTGATGCATTGGCAGAATGATGGGGGGGAAATTAAAACAAAGCTGTGGAGGAGAAAGTGCTGTGCTGTCAAATAGGAGGAAAAAGCTGTAACAAAGATGGTACGACATGGAATAAAATAATGGTTAAATATGCTGCTCAATTAATAGGCTTTGTCTACCCTTCTGAATTCAAGATAAATTATTCAAGGCAGTAACCTTGGAGTCCTGAAATGTGAGTAAGACACAGACTGGGAAAGGAGTTGTGTCAGCCAGTCTGGGGCATTCAGAGCCTCTTTAGAAGAAAGTCCCCAATTGAGGGAATTAAGCACAGGAAAGGCTTACCAGAGACCAAGCCCACAAACAGATAAGGTTTGAGGAAGAGACCAGTGTTGCTAGGAACTGAGAAATCATCCTCAGCAAGTGGTAAGTAACTAACCACAGAAAATGAAGTGCTGTCTCCAGTGTGGGAGTTCAGCACTCTAACAATCCCAACAGTTCCCTTTGTTTTAACCCATGTTTCTTAATCAAAATTGTTCATGTCCTGGCTTGATATGTTCATGCTCAGGTACCTGCACTGCAACATCACAGAAAAGCTATTTTCAAGGCAGCATTAGCTGCAATGGTTCCCGAGATGAAAACTTGGTTGTGTAAAGCAAGTGAGAATTTGCTTCTGAGAGTATTAAAGCCAGAACTTCTGTAAAGGCTAATGTGGTTTATTTCCGTGATTTGTTAGCAGGTAGTTTTCTTAGCCACTGCATTTATCTAGAAATCATCTTTGAGGGGAGTTCTAGCTAGCATGTAGACTCCAAACATAAGCTTAATGTTTCTCAAAGCAACTGCAAGTCTCCTTCCTTTCTCACAAAAGTAATGATCCATAAACAGTTCTGCATAGAGGTAATTTAATGTACTGGAAATGTTCCATCCCTCTTGCAATTGTTATAAAATCAAATATCTACATCCATACTGAAACAGTAGTACAGAATTCAACACTCAGGATTTTTGCAGGAAGAATCATTTGCTTATGCCATTATTTTTGTCTATTGAAATATGATACATTTTAAACTAAAATAAACAATTTTTTAAGTGGGAACAAGAGGCTCATGAGCAAATACTGCCCAGAATCCAAATAATATCAACAGATGTCGTTAAAACATTCAGAGAAACTCCCCTTTGACTTTAGACCAATATGTACAATTTTAAGCCAAGTGGGTTATATTTAGAAGTTCTGAACAACTGAAAATAGGGAAATCTATTTTAGTTACCTTCTCATCCTTAAATTGTGTGTGAAGGCCACCAGTGCCAGTTCATAATTTTAACACAGTAAAAATGTGTGTTTCGTAATCATATAATCGAGTGTAACATAGAAAATGTGGGATGATTACATTAAAAAGCTTTATTTCACAGATCAGTTTATGGCATCTGGAACTCATTTACATTTGAGTGATAGCAACCTTTTTTTTCCTCCCCTCTCATTTCAAGCATCTTGTAGTAACAAATTTCCATTACATTTCTTCTTTTCCTGCTTTGCCTTCGCATACACAATTCCCCTCTCCCATTTTTCTCCTGATTAAAGTGATCCCATAGTAAACAGAAGTCTGAAAATTATGTGTTTTCTATGCAAAAAGTGCCTCACCAGTCTGCTCTTTCAGCTGGCTGAACTGACCCACTTTCCCAGCTTGCACATGTTGGACTTAGCAATGCCCCAAGCAAGGCTAAGCCCAGGAAAGGGGAAGGGTGGATTGCAATGCCAGTGCTCTGGTGCCACTCAACACATGTCTTCTCAAAAAGCTCCTTGAACAGGCAGCAGGGAGCATGGAAGCACAAAGGTGGCAGCCACCCCTCCAACCCACTGCCCAGCTGACACTTATTCCACCAGTGTGTTCTCCCTATGGAGAGGGAAGTGTCCCTTCTCCACCCTCCATGACAGCACTGTGGTACCCACCACAACCATCTCTGGCCTCCTCCTGGGATACCTAGTAATGGGTGAGGATGCTTTGACTCAGGCTTGGCATCCTTTCTGGAGACATCTTACCCATGAAGAGCCAGCCTCCCAGCCAAGGGTTTCTCATTGCAGAGAAGAATATTGGGTCTCTCCTGTGTCAGTGGACCATAGGAGGAAGGGAACCCTTCTTCTACACCATTTCTAGGCCCATAAGTTTGGAGGGAGATGCCTCCTGACGAATATGATACTTAACTGTTTTTGAATGGGTTTCCTCCTTTTCCTCCCAGCATACAGGCATTCCCCTGGAGGAATCATGGCTTTGACACTGAAAAACAAAAGGAATAGGTTTCTTAGTTCTGAGGTTTGTGTGTTTCAGACTGCTGTACAAAATGACAGCACTGAGAAAGTTCCATCAAGGAAAATGTTTGTTCCTTGAGTGTGACATTCAGCAACACCAAAAAAGCATGGTGGCATTAGTTAAGATAGAACCTTACAGCTTATTCCAATTTCCTACCCTAATATTATTAGAATATTGATGTTTATGTTCAATTTTCATTTTTTCCAATTAAGTATAGTGTGCATGATATAAAATGGGTATAAAATACATCCTGTTTACTGGATATCCAATTTTTTTCCCTTCCAGGCTCATTTCTAAATTCAGCTAAACAAATAAGAATGAATAATACTACCCATCATCTGCAGGGAGGATTTCACAGCTTTTAAAATACATAGGAATATTATCTCCATTACTGACATTGTGAGTAGTAGGTTGCAATTATTCAAATCAGCATTTCTCCAGATCTTCACATCCTCATTTTTAAAGGCTGGGAATATAGCTGTCGGCAGCTCAAGATGCGACACATAGTTTTGTGGTTAGCACTAGGACCCAATGCAGTGCTGACTGAGGTGGCAATTTTCACACAAAACTTGGTCTTATTGATTTATTTGAGTATGTTAGCCTTAGAGACATTGCAGGATGGGAAGAAGTCTTTGCATTCAGTCTGTTTAAATCTTCTGCAGATTAGCTGAATATCAAAGTCACTTGATTTTCTGTTGGAAAGAATATTTTAGTCATGCTAAGTGTTGTTCAACAGTGGGTGCATGCTGCCAGAGAGGTTAGTTTATCTCAAGAGTAATTGCTGCTTTGTCTAAGATGTAAAATTAAAAGGAACTTCTGTGTCACTGAATTATATCCTGTGCTGGTGAACATGTGTGTCATGTAAGGCAAATCATAGACTTACTGAGCTTAATTTAAAAACCATTTAGAAGGGCTTTCTTTTTCATTGAAAGACAGCATTCTGATAACCAGAAACCTTTTGCCTTCCAGCTTAAATTTGTTCATGGTCATTTTATGCCCATTTGTTCTTCTGCCAACATTGTCTTTTAGTTTAAATAGCTCTTCCTCCTCCATTGTGTTTACTCATTGGCATATTTTTAAATATCAGTCATATCTTCAGTCAGCCTTCATTTTTCTATTCTGGGACAACCCGAACTCTTTTATTTCCCTCTCATGTTACAAACTGTTTTTTCTTCCTATCGTTTTAGGAGAACAGAATTGAGCCCAGTTTATTAAGCAAAATCAAAAATGTATTTCATACATGCAAGCACAGCATCCTTTGCTAAATTGAGATACCTTAGGTCTACTGTGTTTCCCTCATCTGGAAAATCAGTTATTGTGTCAACAGACAGCTATCAGGTTACTTTGTCAAAATAATTTAAATCTACATTCCATTTTTACTCCAACTAACTACAGCTGTTATTTGTTCTTTCCTTCTGAGAATTCATTCCGAAATGGTGTATATTATAGAGATCAGACTAGTTGCCTTCTCTCAAATGCAGGTTATGGTGGAAACACCAGTCATTCTCCAGCTGATGCAGTGACAGGCATTAAGTTCTTCCAGAAACAGAACCATTTTTTTCACTGTTACTGGAATGATTTCCTGTGATGTCAGATGGGTGAACTGCCTGTCCAAAGTTGATGAGGGATATGATACAGTGCAATAAATACTGCTGCAGGGTAAGATTATGCCACAGCCTTTGCTTAGATAAAGCCTTCTTACCACCTTCAAAAACCTTGTTAAATTGGTTTAATCTGCAAGTTCTTTTTTTTTTTTTAACAGTCCGCCAGAAATGGTGTGGAGATGCCAAAAGAACTGCAGTTTCTTCTGAGACCTTACACTAAAAGGCATTTCTTCGTATTTCTGGTGGATTGACACTGTCTGGGTACCAGGTACCCACCAAACCCACTCTACCATTCCCCTCCTCAGCAGGACAAGGGAGAAAAAATGTAACAAAAGGCTCATGGTTTGAGGTAAGGGAAGGGAGAGATCACTCACCACTTACTCTCATGAACAAAACAGACTGAATCCAGGGAAATTAGTTTAATTTATTACCAATCAAATGAGAGCAGGGTGATGAGAAATAAGCCCAAATCCCAAAAATACCTTCCTCACACCCATCCCTTCTTACGAGGCTCAACTTCACTGCATTTTCTCTGCCTCCTCTGCAGCAGCACAAGGGGATGGGGAGTGGAGGCTGTGGTCAGTTCATCCCACACTGTCTCTGCCACTCCTTCCCCCTCAGGGGGAGGACTCCTCACACTCTCCCACGAACATCTCCAACACGAGTGCTTCCCACGGGCTGCAGTTCTTCACAAACTGCTCCAGTGTGAGTCATTCCCATGGGTGCAATCCTTCAGACACAGGCTGCCCCAGCATGGGTGCTCTTTGGCATCACAAGTCTTGCCAGCAAACCTGCTCCAGTGTGGGGTCCTCTCTCCATGGATCCACAGGTCCTGCCAGGACCCTGGTCCAGCACAGGCTTCCCATGGGGTCACAGCCTCCTTCAGGCATCCAGCTGTTCTGGAGTGTGGTCCTCCATGGGCTGCAGGGACACAGCTGGTCCTCACCATGGGCTGCACCATGAAGGAGAGTCTGCTCTGGTGCCTGGAGCACCTTCTCCCACTCCTTCTTCACTGATCCTGGTGTCCTGCTGCTCTCACATATTCTCTTTTCCTCCTTCATAAACACATTATCCCAAAGGCGCTGCCATCGCAGCCAATGGGCTCAGCTGTGGCCAGCAGCAGATCTGTCATGGACCTACTGGACACAGGGGAAGCTTCCAGCAGCTTCTCACAGAAGCCACCCCTGTAGACCCCCACTACCAAAACCTTGCCACGCAAACCCAATACAATATTGTAATACTTTCATGTTCTGAGTCCTTCCTGTCCATAATATGAATGTATGACTCATGGCTCATATTTCAAAACAGTGTCACATGCTAGACTTCCCTTCTCTTGCCTTCATGAGCAAAGTTAGAAGGAGGAGAAAGGCTTGAACAGCATAATTCAACTGAAAACTGAAAGTTAAGAGTTCATTCAATTTCCTAAAAGGGCAGCTGTGTTTTAAAACCCTTTCTAGATCAGTTGATTACTATGTGACAGCAAATAGAAATAACTAAAAAGACCTCAGTATTCAAACTAAAAACCAGGAAATAAATAGCAAACAATATGAGCTAAAATTTACGGAGTGCAAAATGCTAGTCAGGAAAGATTAAGGCCCAAAGGAAAATTCACAAGTCACAGTGCTAAAGTCAAAAGATAATGTGCCATTTAGAAGAATATTATGAAGAAAATAATTCTAAAACGTGTACAGTTCTAATCAGGTGGAGATGGCTTTATGTTAGAACTGCATAAAAGGTAAGAGTGCTCAACAGACTTATTTCTAGTCTCTGAAAAGGAGGAGAATCATGCACTCCCATCAAACAAGAATTAGCCATACACTCCTCAGGCTTTCTGCAGGAACTTTCTACAGAATTAGAACAAAGGGTTACCACAGCAACATGGTATGAAGCACTGCCCCAGCAACTGAACACCAACATCCTAGATACACATACAACCAAGAAGTGCTTCTGCCACTACCACTAATGCCAGTAGTGGCATGGTTAAAATGAGTCCGAGAATGCATGGACAGGAATAAAGACAGAGTCCAAAGGTTCATGGCTAATGATCCTAAAAATATGTCTGAAAACAGCAGTTGAATTTGTTAAGCTGCACAGATCCATAAACCACAAAAACATCTATTTTAAAAACTGGAGAAGAGCAAGTATTCACAGTCCTACCTGGACTGTGTTTCCTTCTGATCACCTGCGAGCTCTTTTCTCCACCCCTAGGACAGAACAGCCCATCTCCACCACTGAAGGAGGCTGGGGGCTCCTTCTCCTTCCAGCCCACCCATCTCACGTGGATGAGAAACAGGGAGGACTTGGATGGACAGCACCCAGCTGCTCAGAACAGTTGTGCTCTCCGCTTTCTCCCTGTAATGCTTGAGAGCCCTCACATTCTCTCTACATGTTTGAGGTGGAGGAAAACGAACCCAAGGAAGCAATCTTCCACCACTCCAGCAGAAGGAAAAGGGACTTACAAGCTTGAGGAGCTTCAGGAGGAGGAGAGCTGGGACTGAAAGGATCAGAATTGCTAGAAAAGGGTAGATGTGAACCATAATAATTTGCTTCTGTCAGATGCTTGGAATCACTACTGACATTAAGTCACAATGAATCTCTGAACACTGGGGAACCCCAAAGGACTGAAAGACAGCTGCTGTATGATAATATTCAGAGAAGGGAAACATAATGATCCAGCTATCCACCGGATGGCAAGACTGACATCCATCCCAAGCAAAATACCAGAAAAGCTGATGCAAAAGATTAATTGCATCACTTAGCAGAATTCTATGGAATATCATGCTCTTTGGAGGGAAACTAGCCCACTGAGAAGTTATCACCTCTAGCTGACAGAGGAGTTCACTTGTAACTTAAGTTCGTAACTTAAGTTAGCAGCACAAGATTCTGCTTTTTAAAAGCCTCAACAAAGCATTACAGTGCACAGTTTCCACAAGTAAATAATTTGTCAAGTGACAGAATAAAAAGAAATGCAGTCATAGAGAAATCACTGCTAAATAGAAAAAGTTTTATAAAGACCTTACAGACATCAAGGTTCAATACAAACTCATTGGTGATAATATTAACAAAGTTATAAAAATGTAGAAGATTGATAAATAATGCTGAAGATACAGTGAAACAGATCAATCTGGAGTGCCCAGTAGGCTGTTTCTCTTTATTCACAGTGTATTTTAATACAGCCAAATGCAAACACTTGCATCTCAGAATAGGGAATGCACGTCATTGGTAGTGAATAGGGATTGCATCCTGAAACGTGAGTGATTCTTGAAAGGAATTAGGGATCAAAGTGAAAAATGAATACAATCCACAGTTTGAGCTGCCAGGGAGGAGCTGCTGCAAAGGCAGCTAATGCAGATGCTAACCTAAGTGAAGTGGTTTTACATCTGTTTAAAGATATGATAAGATTGATGCTGGAACAGTGTGTACAGTTTGCATGTAAGTGTTTTTCAAGTAATGTTAGAAACTGGTAAGAGTGAGGAAAGAAGCTAAAATAAATACTTGCAGGCTGAAGAAATTTCTTTACATAGAAAAAATATTTAGGTGACTTGAGTAAAGTACTTCCAGGGGAAGGTATGTGTACTGAACTATTTTAAACTGGAACACAGCAAGTACTTAGAAAGTGAAGCTGAAGCCAGATACACCCAAGTAAGAAATAAGGCATTAATCTGTAACATAATGAGCATTTAAACTCTGGAACAAGGTACAAAGGATTTAATGAATCCTGTTGTCTTGAAACCACTGTTAGATGCCTTTTTGTAATATGCACTTTACCCTAACAGAAGTTATACTTAAATTAAATAGAAACAGTTGAGTTGAATGCAGGCATACTCAGAAAAAAAAAATCTTTGGTAGCTATAGGAGGTCAGATTACATTACCCAATGATCTCTCCTTTCACTAAATTTTATGAATCATTTCCTGCCCGAATGTAATCACATACCATGCATTCAATGCCTGAACTACAAGAAAGGGCTGTGCAGACTACAGCTTCAAAGTGGCACAGTTATCAAAGAAGCAGCCTGGGAGTGAGAAGGCTGTGAGTGTGCTCATCCCTACCACGCCATGGCACCGTGGTGCAGTTTCACCAGCAAAGCAAGAAGGGGATGGGGCTGGAGAGTGGCTTGGCTTTTCTCAGGATTATGTGTTTCCACTATGGCAGGATCAACTCTGGAAAAAGGCTTCCAGTCACGATGGCTCATCAACAGGACAGAAATCTACCTGCCTGCTCTCACAAAATTACTTGTGATTAGCACATTTGTGCCAAGTCTGCTGCTACTAATGAATGGTCATGTCTTAGGAGAAAATATGGTAACAGTTTTGGATATATCCTCGTAAATAGCATGTTTCTAGATGAAGCAGCCCCACTTTAAAAAAAAACTGGAGCAAAGAACTAATAAGGGTTGTGAAACCAAGCCCCACAGTCAGAGTACAGGAGCTCAAACTGTTTGGGTTATCATGAAGAACAGCAACAGAGAACTTCCGTACAATAAGTAACTACATTACGTAGGAAACAAACATTTCGTGACAAGAAACAAACATTTCTAGCAAGATCCAATTTACTGAACTTGAAGCTAATTAAATCCAAATAGCAATTAAATGACTATCAAAATAATTTACCAAAGCATGTAGAGGGTTCTCCGTCACTGAGCATTTTTTCATCAAAACCTTTTTAATAAAACTAATGGGCCCGTGTGGTAAGAGTTTGTTGAGGGATATCTGATGGTCCAGTTTTACATGAGACTGGAGCAAGACCACAGGGCTCTTTCTGGCCTTAAATTTCCTTTTCTGCCTCAATTATTTCTCCAGTGAAAGAGCAGAGGGCTAAATCTCAAACATTAGGAGTTTTTAGAAGACTAAAAAAAAAGTATTTAATGCTTGATTTAGAGAGGGTGTTCTACAAATACCAGGGATCATATGTTGTCTGACAAAAACACATAAAATCTCTCTTTAATTTCCTTTGAAGAAAATGTGTACTAATTTGGCTATGTTTGGAGCTTCTGGAAAAAAAACCCAGCTTGCGTGTGCTCGGGAGACTTGTTGTAGTCTGACAGTTATCTACAGCTTCTGCCTGAGCTGAGCACACGTCATCCCCTTCATTCCTCCTACAGGCATCTGCACTGTGCATATGCATCCCCATGCACTCCACAGGCCTCCTCTCCAAGCAGCAAAGGCAGCACCAGACCTTTCTTCTCGCTGTCCCTCCCCATCCTGGTGCAACAAAAGACTCCAAATATAAGGCAAGGGAGCAAGGAGTCAGCCATGGCAAGGACTGAAGCAGACTGGGACAATGCAGGGAGGGAACAGAAGCAGAAGTCGTGTAGCCCTGACTCTCAGCATCTCTAAGATCTGCAGAGGGATGCTGTGCTCTGAAACACTCCAGAAAAGAAACATTTGGGAGCACTGCTTTTGTATTATCACTTGGAATTCAAAGTAACCATTGAAAATTTGGGGGGTTTGCCAGAAATACGGTGGCCGGCACCTCCCTACTGCAATCTCCCTTCCAGGTCTCTTGTGGGCTCCTTTGCCTTCACTGCCTGCCTTACAAGAAGCAATCCAAGCACTGGGAGCCAGACTCCTGCCCTGCTTGGAGAGCTGAGGGAAGGAATCGGGGCTTGCAGGGGCTGTAGGAATTAGGGCTGCAGGATGCCAGGCGTGCCAATACAGCTTGGGACACCAGAGGCACCAGCCCTCACTTTCTGGGAGCCTTGGTCTGCTCTGAAAGTGATGAGCAATTGGTACTGCAGCTGGAGGCAGCCAGCACTGAGCTCTGGATTGTGCACCAAAGGCTGCGTCTTCTGCAAAATCATCTCCTGAGTGCCTGGCACCGAGTAAATGCGGATAAGTATTTCAGATTCATCACTTCTATTAAGTCCATGTGCCTCAGCAGTATAATAAAGATTAATTCAGTGGTGGATTTGATGTAGTTAAATACTAAAGTCACAATTATCACCAAATAGTCTGTGACAAAATTAATAGCACTTTTTTTGCACAGGATTTGAACAGTGCATAGTACAGAGCTGTGACTATGAGGTGAATGAGGATAATAGAAACAAAATACGCAACGTCTGTTTTAGTATGAGATTAGTATGACTTTAGTGCCTGTCCACACAAGTGAGAAATTTAACAGCTGGACTTGATGTTCTTAGAGGTCTTTTTCAATCTGAATGTCTTATGAATTTATGTTTACTCCTGAGTTTCCTAATTTGCAAGTGCTTGACTAAAACAGAGAAGCCCTTTGCTACAGGATGGCTATGTAGCTGCACTCTTCTTCTTTAGCAGAACAATAATTTTGATTATTATTCTTCCTTCACAAACAAGTCCATCAGGGGACTGAATTATCTCATCAGCCTTTCTTTCTTTATATGTTTATATAAGAAAGCCTGAAATTAAGTTCAAGGACACATCTTTTGAGCTTTGAGGATGTAAATAAATAACTTCTTAAAAAAGCTTAGATGCAGCTGTTTTTGGAACTTCTAACATGCACTCTGTCACTTGAGGAAGAACACACATGGTAGCACATACAAAAACACACCAAAAAAGTTAATATTGGGCGTATGTCTGCTGCAAGACTTTTTGTTAGTAGAGTGGTATCTCTTTCTACCAGACTTGACTTTTGTCCTCCACTGTCTATATCACAGACTACCTTCTGAGGAAAATCTAAGGTTGCCACAGCAGATGGACTTTTCGTAGGAAGGCATGAGCAGCAATGAAAAGTTTTTCTGTAGTTGGGGCATTTAGGATATTGTCTGAACCACAAGGATTATTTGATGACTAACAAGACAGTCAATCTTGCATGGCAATCTTTCCCTCAGTTGGGACATTAGTGTAGCATGTTTCACTTTCAAACTCTCAGAAACATAGTATCTTTGAGATCTCTGTCCCTCTGTCGTGTTTGCTGGAACCTGACTAACAGGTCACAAGAAAAGCAGATGTTGAGAAGGCGTAAGCATCATTTCCATTGCAAATCTGACTAAAGATGGTAAGATAGGTCAATGAAATATTTCTACCATGAATGAGTAGTGTAGCAAGACCTCAGCTCAGCTGTCTTCTGCCTATAGCTAGGTTCAAGTTTTGGGAGCAGCTTTATGCTGGCAACACAAAGCTCAGTACAGAGAGCAACTAGAGCATGCTTGTTAACTGTATATATAATTTCTCAGACAGGTTCTGGCCAGACTTAACTCTGTGCTGGCAGGATAAGGCTTCTAGAGCTAATTAGTTATTCAAGATTATGCAGTTCACTAGCTTGTCTTCAATTTTAAGTGAAGGATAAATAGATAAAAGAGGATAAAAATATCCCTTTGAATTAATTGTGTCACGTTTTTTCACAAAACACATGTGGCTGTGCACTGACTGCCTATTGGTTTGTTTTATCCTCATGCCCTGTTGCATCATAAGGTGGTATATGCTCCTGTACCCACACACCACTGTGATGGAGTAAATTAGACATGTTACTTGGAGTCATGGAACTTGCCACAGATTGCAAATATAATTCAAGACTGGTCCTCAAAACCCTCTTGTAAGTTCACTGACCTTCCTGGTGTTATTGTCCTAACCGCCTATGTTCTAATACCCTACTTGTCATTTCACACTTCACAGTGTCTAAGGTTTGGAGTTCTCTTTGAAATAATAGAACAAGGATCTTTGATAAGGCTATCATCCTGCATCCATCCACAAGGCTAGACTAGGAGTGTGGTTGCATTGAGTTTGTGTGGCCAGGTTTTGGTAACAGAGGGGCTACATGAATGGCTTCTGTGAGAAGAGGCTGGAAGTTTCCCCCATGTCCAACAAAGCCAATACCAGGCTGCTCCAAGTTGGACCCAGCACAGGCCAAGGCAAAGCCAAGCAGAGATCGTAGTAGTGTCTCTGTGATAATATATTTAAGGAGGGGGAAAAAAAAGGTATTGTGCAGAATAAATCGCACTCAGAGAAGAGAGGAGTAAGAATGTATGAGAGGAGCAATTCTTCAGACACCAAGGTCAGTGAACAAGTGGGAGGAGGTGTTTCAGGTGCCAGAGCTGAGGTTCTCCTGCAGCCTGTGGTACAGCTTGTGGTGAGGCAGTTGTGGCTTTGCAGCCCATGGAGATCCACAGGATGCTGAGATCCACCTGCAGCCTGTGGGGAAGACACACACCAGAGCAAGTGTATGCCTGACAGGAGGCTGTGACCCTTTGGGAAGCTTGTGTTGGAGCTGGCTCCTGGCAGGGACCTGCAGACCCATGGAGAGAGTGTGTCCAGTGAGTGTCCCCCATGGTTTGTGGGGGATCCATGCTGAAGTAACCTGTTCCTGAAGGACTGCACTCTGTAGGAAGGGACCCACACTGGAGCAGTTTGTGAAGAACTGTAGCCTGTGGGAAAGATTCAGGCTGGAGAAGTTAATGAAGAACTGTCTCCTGTGAGAAGAACCCCACCTTGGAACAGAGGAAGGACTCCTCTCTCTGAGCAGTGGGAGAAACATGTGATGAACTGACCACAACCCCATTCCCCTGCACCACTGGGAGGCAGGAGGTAGAGCTGGAAAGAAGAGAGGGGTGAGGGGAAGGTGTTCTAAGATTTGTTTTACTTCTCAGTATCCTGCTCTGATTTTGATTTGTAGTGAATTAATTTCCCCAAGCTGAGTGTGTTTTGCCTGTGATGATAATCAATGAGCAATCTCTTGCTGCCCTCAGCTCACGAGTCTTTTGTTATGCTCTCTCTCCCCTGTCCAATTTGAGGAAGGGAGTGATAGAGTGCTTTTGGTGGATGCCTGGCATCCACCCAGGATCAATCCACCACATGGGTGCAATTTTGGAGTAGATGCAAACAGCATGATGGGAAACCCTGAGCTACACAAAGTGATGCTATGGAAAGGTTAGAGGATGGAATAGAGGAGATAGGACAGAATCACTAGCAATCATTTGTGGGTACTCATTTAAGAGAGCCAGCCTGAAAAATATTCCAGCCCAGAGCTTCTCAGCTCTGTTCCCAGGCTGATAAGCTGGTCCAGCTGAAGGCAAGGGAAAATCTCTCCCAGGATGATAACTTGGTCAAAATAGAGAGGAATTAATAACAAGATAGAACACCTGTTGTGTGCGTGACCAGGCCCTGGGAACGAGGTTTCTTCTCTCTGAACCAATAATCTTTTTTCTGCTCTTGGAGTTGCAAGCCGTGCTATAAAAACCAGTGTGGTTCTGAATAAACTTGTCTCTCTTTCCTATCATGAAAGAAGACCATGTAGCTGTGCATCTTATTTCTGCCGCATCTAAGGGGTTAACACCCCACTCCATGGCTACAATCATTTCTAGGAGTCTTCTTCTGTAAAGCCAAAATGGAACTTAAATGGAAGTTTCATCAGGAAAGAATTGTTTGTCAAATTCAGGGAGACTCTCCACAGCAGCCAGTAAAATGGTGATGCTCTTCTGCAAGTGGGCCAAGATCCAACTCCAAGTCTTGCGAAAAAGTCTGTACTACACAATAACTGTACTCTCATTGCCCTGATTTCTCTGTTTTTTTCCACAAAAGGCTTCTTAAAAGATTTTAGTTGCGCTCCAAAGCAGAACAGGAGTAAAATATGTGACAGCTCATATATTTTGAGTATCTATTTTTCCATATATATGTATAGATCATATATAATTCATTGGTATCATATAGTTGCATCTTTTTCTGCAGCACTAGAGACAGTGTGGAAAGAGACAAAAGTGGCTGCCTTTGGCTCAGAGAAACAGCCTGTCCCCAGAGGAGCCTGTGTGACACCAGGATAACACAGCATAGCATTCTCCCTAAGAAAAGAAGCAAAAGAGACCTGGGTCTAAGGCCAACAAAATGGAGACTGCTCTAAAAGTTATGGAATGTATGTAGGACTAGGAAGGCAGGCAGGAAAACCATCTAGAGGTAAAATCAGCTTATTGGGAAGATCCAATCCTGCTCTTCTCCAGGCTTTGCTCTTCTGTGTTGTTCCCACTCAGTTATTCAGTGGAAGAAAAAGAGGAAAAAGAGTAAATGAAGATGAACTTACAAGAGCCCCATAACAGGGTTTCAGCGGAGCTTAGATATCTGAAGATCCAGAGGTAAAAAAAAAGCTCTCAGGGAAAGTATTTTCTCCTGGAACTCTGAAAGTTATCTTAGCTTGATGCTTAAATTGACATTGTTATTATTATTATCATTGCAGTTCAGTGTTTCAAAATGTTTGTTCCAACATTGTAAAAGCCACTTAATTTGAAAGAAACAGGTCACAGATTGGAAACACACACGAAGAACCAGGCTGCTGTGTGACTTGTCAAGCTTTTGCTCAATTCTTGCAAGTCTTCTGTTTAATGAATTATGTGAAAATCAGAATGGAAACTCAAAAGTTCCTGTTCTTTCAGATACTAAATCTGAAAACAAAAGTAAGAATAAAACCTGATGTAGCTAATATTTTTAATATAAATACAGCCAAACAAATTATACTGGTTGAAAGGCTGTCTGGTTTTGTCTGCTGTGCTGACAAGGCACTACTCCATCACCTTGGTTTGGATAACTACAAAAATACAGTTCAGGTCCTTAATTACCAATGTATAAGGCCCATGCAAAGTTCATAGAGCTCAACAAGGCTGAGTGCAAGGTCCTGCATGTGGCTCGGGCAGCCCCAAGCACAGGCTGGGCAGAGAACGGATTGAGGGCAGCCCTGGGGAGGAGCACTTGGCTCCAGGGAGACCTTACAGCTGCCTTCCAGTACCTAGAGAGGGCTACAAGAAACCTGGAGAGGGAATTTTTACAAGGGCATGTAGTCATAAGACAAGGGGTAATGATTTCCAGGTGAAGGCAGGTTTAGATGAATTGTTAAGAAGACATTTTTTACGGTGAGGGTGCTGAGACACTGGCACAGGTCGCCTGGAAAAGTTGTAGATGCCCCATTCCTAGAGGTGTTCAGGTCCAGGCTGAATGGGGCCCTGAGCAACCTGACCTAGCTGAAGGTGTCTCTGCCATGGCAGTGGGGTAAGAATTAGAATCTTTAATGTCCCTTCCAATTCAAACCACTCTGTGATCTATGATTCTGTGTTTTCCTCTCCAGAAACACAAATGTCTCCTTTGTAAGCAAAATATTCCCATTAGAGGTTTGAGATCTGTAGATATACCTACGTTTTAAATTTTTTATTTGACAACTTCTGGAACTTTTTGTTGTCAATATTTTTACTGTTTTAGAGACATGTGTCCAGAGACAAAAAAAAAAAGTTTAAATATATTTTCAAATTACCTGCAATACTACTCTCGTCTAATATTATTTATATCTGTTATTACCCTAAAGTAGCCAATATATAAAAATTAATTCTCATTAATAATCCTAGCAGTGTTGTTTTCTATACGCTCATCTAAGTTTTGCTCATGTATTTTCAGATTTAAAAATATTAATTTTCATAAACAAGTCATGACTACAAGCATTCAACTTTATATAATTAGGGCAATAAATAGGGGGGAAATTTGACCTCTTGCCTTCAGCACTCCCAGGATTTTATTTGTCTCTAAGATAAAAAAGCATACATTTTATCACATCACATTCTATCACAATATCACTTGTCATAAAGCATTTGCTACTATCCAAAACCACCTGACACTTAGAGAGAAGCTAGTATAAGATTTACTGATTCTCATCCACTCCTGAAAAGCAATAAACAGGCATTTTTCATGGAATGAAAATCACAGGGAATCTCCCCAATTACAGGGTAGGAGAGAGCTCTTTCATCTGCTTTTATAGCCTGCCTTCCCTCCCCAGTCCCTTAACACCCATCTATCCCAAGACAGAAAGATTTTGTTAATCATTGCAAATGGGACTGAAAAGACCCTCAAGAGACTGTACAGAACATCATTCCCTGTTTCATACAGAAGCAGCTGTACCAAAACCATTCAGAGGTTGCATATCTGAGAAATGGCTTGTGAGCGTGAAAGACTTGTCTGTTTTTTTCTAGCTAAATCAATTGATTTAATAAAAAAGTGCCACGTCTTTCTAGTCTTTTACATGCTTAGGCCATCATAGCTGTAACAACACAGCTGTTAAACCACTCCCCAACGATGCTTATACTGAAGAAGTACAGTCTCTATCAGTACCCCAGAGATTTTACTCTGGCACTTAACTATCGCTAAAATCACAGTTTTTTTCCTAAGCATGTTAAACTACATTTTCCTTACTATGACACATAGTATTTCTATCATAATTTCTTGCCCTAACTGACATTAACCTAAATTATAGTTTAAATTCAACTAACTTTGCAGCTAATCCTCTATTTCTGATTATTTTTAACTTCTTTCTCTTTATTTTTCTTGTCTCTAGACTAAATAATTATTTACTTGTAAGCAATGTTTTTACACACCTGATAATCCCTTTCACTCTCCTCTGGACTCTTAATTCTATCTGCAATTTTTTTCTCAAGTACCCTGCTCCCGAATGAGTGCAATACTCTAGCTGAGGACCTACCTTAGCTGGGCAGGACAGAAACATTGATGTACCTCAGAAAAACCATCTCTGTTCTAATACACCATTTTTACAACAGCGCAATGCTACTGACTCATGTTTAGTTTGTGAAGCACCATATTTCCACATCCTTTTGTCCTTAGCCATTCCCTATGCTGTATTTGAGTACATGATTTACTACTGATTTAAGATAAACCTTTGCACTAAACCTCATAGACTCATATCCTGGTTGGTTTTCTGGAGTTCGTGGCTGTCAAAAATCACTCTGAATTTAACTTTTATCTTCCAGAGTGCCTGAAACCTGTTTGGTGACCTCTGCAGGCTGAATGACCACATGCTCTGGCCCCTCATTTGAGATGTTCATGAAACAGGGAGAAGTCTGACAGATTTTGTGGAGTACCAACCCAAACAGTAGTCCTCTCAGTATACCCCGTCAAAATCTCTAATGCCTATACTCCTTGCCCACAAAACAGCCTCATCAAATTTTGCTTCTCTATAAACGGCCTGAAACAAGAAGGAAGCACAATGTTTGTGGAATGATTCCTCATTTTAGGACAAGGAGACTCAATCTGACAAGTGCACTAGGAGTTCTCAGATATCAGAAAAACACATTTTGGAGAAGCAAATCCCTGTGAGAGACAACGAGGCCAAGAAGAGCTGCTTTCCGAACCATGCTGCCCTGAGTGTAAGGTGAGAATATAATATTTGAAGTTTCAGTGAATGAAAAAGTTCAAGAGATTACTTAGCATCATGACTCACAGGGATCTGCACACTCCCAAATGTAGCTAAGAGCAGCCAGGAAAGAGACAGTGACCCCAAAACTGCCACGCATTCAACTTCACTCTGTTTCAGCTGAAATGTTACCCTCTAATAGTGGGTTTCTACAGTCCTAAGAAATGACAAAACTTGATTTTATGTGAGCAGGTTTTCAGCAAGCTAAACATACTGGAATGACCATTCAGCATCAATACTAATACAGTTAAAGAATGAGGAATAAATATCTAACGTATTTAGTGCATGCACAGATACTACTGTTGAATACAGAGCAATAGCTCTGGTGCACCAGGCAGCACTGCAAACACAGAACAAGCACAATTGCAAACACTATGTTTTGCAGCCCTAGCTTCATATGGATTTCATCATGCAAATTATTTGTGTTGCCTGCAGATGCAGCCTTAATTCAAAAGCATAGACAGTATGGTCCAGCCCTCATGCGACAAGTACCTGGGAACACACTAAATGCTTTGTTCACAAATGCTCATACTGAAGACCTTCCACTCACACAGACAGCTAAGCACTGTCACCTTGCACAATTTTACACAGCCATCCTGCACACCAGAAGGAACCTCTCAGAGGAAAAGGGTGAGATTCAGAATAAGGTTTCAAAGAGGTAAAAGTGATACGCTGCGTCTCTTGTGATTGTAGCTGCACACCTGTGAACCTGAGGGTCGCACTTGGGTGAACAGCTTCTACCTGGTCTATGCTGAAATGGTTGTATCACACACTGGCACAGGGAACCTTAAGGGTTTGTAAGTATTTGGGGTGCATTTAGTTGATGTTATGCTGGCATAATTGTTTCCACCTCACCTGTGCAACCCTGTAAGTTCATCAACTTGAGTTCTGTATCATAGCATGACATACTTGATATGCTGACAGCAATACCACACAGACAGGACTTGCTACAAAAATCTCAAAGTTCAAGACTCTGAAGGTAAGTTGAATTAAATACAACATGACTGCGAATGGCTCTGTGGGAGCTCTGGACAGACAGAGACATAATCCTAAAGCATTTCTATCTCAGGATGTTTATCTGGTTTATCTGACTCTCAGTCAAATTCCTTGCAAAGCACCTTGAAATTTTCATTCTTCATGCAGACCCTGAAGGGTCACTTTCCTCTTGAAAAAAAAAGCTGAATTGGTACACACTAGGCTGCATATTTGCCATCATGTCCACTGTCTTTGCTTTGGGCTCAAAATGTTTGTAGAAATGTGACCTGCAGTTTCCTATGGCAATTTCCATAGGGGGCCAACACTGAAACTGCTTCTCCCAAAAGAAGTAGCTCCCGCTTCTACTAGCCAAGTNTCCCACGCTTTGTTGCAGCAGTGCTGTGTCCTGAGCACCAGAAAGCTCTGGACTACTGCAGAGTCCTCCTTTGCCATGGCCGTGTGGTGACAGTGTCCACCACCAGTGACCTGTCACAAACATGGCAGTTAGGCAGCAATTGTGTAGGAACGTTCACGTTGGCAAATATCCCGTTGAGTCCCTCATGGCCAAATTGTGCTGTGCTCTGCCTGTACCAGAGAAGCAGGGTGGAGCTTCCTGCTCTCCAGGTAAGCCCTTCAAGTGGGAGCAGAAAGGACTGAGCAAAATCCCACTTGTGCCACTCAAGCAGATTGGGTTAACAGCTGATAAATTGTGGTTATCTGAGCTATAGCTTACTCCTCATGGGTAAGCCAACTCATATTGAAAACATCAACACTCTTCAGCAACAAGTTTGTGTGTGTGGACACGACTCAAATTAGAATCGATGTCTGAGTTAGGACTACAGTTATTCCATAGTGAAGACAAGTCCATGTTATCCAATATCCCTTTCCTGAGCTTCAACTTTAATGGTTATTTGAACATCATTGTAAAAAAAAGCCCTGCCTGACACTTCCTACCCAAACTTGGCAATTCCTTGAATTTTCCTCCAAAATCTGCTTTGTCCTAGCTGTCTCTGGGCACAAAGAGACACTCCCACATCCTTTACATTCCAGTTGGGGCTGATTGAACTCACATGTCAGCGTGAGTCAGCAGTAATTACCAGGAATATTAAGGAAAGATTTGGCACCAGACTTTGATAATTCAGTAATAGCAGAGCCCCTATGTACAGTGGGGTCTGAGATGGGATCAAACCCCTTAAAGACACAGCAGCAAAAGCTGTATTGAGTTCTCTAGTCTCGTTTAACTACACATGGGCAGCTCCTGATACTGAAACCATCTTTGCTATATTTTTTGATATACCTACAGAAAGGAAAATGTAATGGAAAAATCATTTCTGAGTACTAAATTCTCCTTGCTGAAGTTTAAATCTGTTTATGCACTGACACCGATGAATCGATATTAGACTGGCTGGCTGGTTTTTGTAAGCACTCGCATTGCAAACAGGGCCTAGAAATGCATTTCCTCCTTATAATTCCTGAGAAGAAATCTGAATCGATGGGAGGCTGAGGTAATAACAGACCTCTCCCCTCCCACGGCTCAGTTGAAATGGAAATCCTGAAGCCACGACAACCCGACTTTTCCACATACGAGTGTTTGTTCCCCACCACTCTTCCCAAAACAGTCTCCCTTCATACACCTTCACCCTACAGACTGTGTCGCCTTGTACTTCCAGAGCTGGGGGCTGGAGGTGTTTATACACCAGCCCAACACAACCCCAAAAATCCTGATGTTCTCCTCATCACTGAAGAACACCCGAACACACTTTTATGGTCAACTATGGCGAAAAAACGTTTGTCACAAACATATACGGACACAGAGACGCAGTGGATTATGGCAGTGAAAAGTGAGGACTGCCTCAGCCTGTGCTCTGGCAGAGGACGCCGGCAGGAGCAACAGTGTGAAAGTCACAATCAGAGCCTTAACTGGAAACTCTTTCTGGATCTTATATCTACAGAATAGGGTTTTTCACTGAAATAAATTCTTGCTCTTGGTTGCAAATTAACCAAGTGTCTTGCCGGTGAATTTGATCTTGTCAGTTATTAAGTCTCTCACTTAAATGAAATTTTTTAGTCTTAGCCCTCAATCGTAACACTCTCTACGTGTTCATAAAGGAGAACTGTTTTATTTTGTCTAGTACAAACATATGTGCATCAACATTCTTCTCCACAGACTACTTCTGAACCCAACCAGATAATTCAGTTTTATTTAAATCCAGTCCTGGTTATCTTTTTGAAACCTCCAACTACCAAACGTTAAGCATATTCTAGTTTTTTTTTCTGGAGGTCTTTTTTCTTTTTCTTTTCTGGTTAAATAGTCCATCTCCTAGAAACTGACAAAATTACGCACAAACATTGTTTTTGATTGCCTTCAGGAAAAAAAGTTTTTTTACATGATATAACTTGGTATTATGCTATTTAAGATATGCTTAAAAAAAGACATAAAACTACAGCTTCACCCAAAGACGTACAAAGTTCTTGTTTACTAAACAAAGTAACACCAAGTCAGAAAAAGCACCAGAGCCTTTCCCTCACTGCTTTTGCTCCCTTTGGTATGTCAAACTGAAACACAACAAGAATCCGTAGCACAGAAGTTATAAAACGCTCAGAATTATTTCCAAGTCAAGTACTGACTGACCCCAAGGCAAACCCACTCTGTCCGGTTCCAAGCAAGTGCACCTGGGGGTCGAAAGAGGCAATTGTGAAACTTTAGTTCACTTGTTTTCCCCTCGAAAGGTCTCTCGAAGCGGCAGCGCAAAGGATGTGGCCAAGGTGCCGCGGCGGGGATCTCCGCCGCCCCGCTTTCAGCCCTCGAGACAGAGAAGCACCGCTTGGGCATCACCCATCCGAGCGTCGGCCGGCACCGGCGCCCCCGGGGCTCTCGCCTGGGAGCTGCGGACCGGCACCGGCGCCCGGCGGGAAGAAGCGCGGCTGCGGTCCCAGCGCCGCCGACACGGGCGGAGGGACCACCGACACCCCGGGGGCAGCGAGGGGCGAGGCGGCCGGAGCCGGCAGCCCCCCAGTTCCCCCGCACAGCCTAGGCTGAAGCCTCTCCTGCCCGCCGCGAGCTCTCGGGATGCAGCGACTTCCCCCACGGTCCCCGCCACGACCCGGGGGTGCAAAGTTTCTCCGGGCGAGCGGCAGCCCCCGGCCGCGGCGCAGGGCGGATGTGCGGGAGCGAGCGGCGGGAGCGGGCCGGAGGGCGCCGGGGGTGGGGAGGATGCTCGGGCGCCGCGTCCCTCGTGATCCAGGTGGCGGGCGGGCGGCCGAGGGANCGGGACCGCGCCGTTCGGCGCCCGGCCCAACGAGGCTGCGGCCGCGGGATGCGCGGGGGAGCGGCGAGGAGCCGGGAGCCCGCTGCCCGCGGTGCGGTGCACCTGCCTGCGCCGCCCCGCAGCCAGGCTGTCCCGAAAAGTTTAAAGGGGAAAGTGCCGCGCGGGTCCTTCCCCGCCTCGCGGATATCTGCCACAGCCTCAGTCTCCCCTGCACCGGTGCCTCTGCCCCCCGGCTGCCGCTCCGCCCGGCCCCGGGGTCGCTGCGCTCGTCGCCTTGCGCGGCTCCCGCGACATCAGCACAGCTCCCTCGGCATCACCAGTGCCTTCAGTACAGCACTGCATTCACCGGCTTCCCCTGGAAGCTAAGTAGCAGCTCGGATAATATCTTCAACTAGCAGTGTTTGTTTTATTTCCCCAGAACGTTTTGCCGACGGATTTCTGGTTTGTACTGGAAGTGGCAGGGGATCCCAGTCAAGCGGCGACGCATTCTGTGAGTGGTGTTAGACGCTGGAGTTCGGTAAGCACCTAAAGCGGCGCTTGTACGGGAGTCTTGAGGAGAGACGAAACCAGAAGAGGCTGATGTAGAAAATTCAAGGTAACAAAGTGAAAAACAGCCCTCTCCTTGGTGAGGTGCCAGTCCTTAGCGGGAAGATCCAAACTTTGAACCCCCAGACGTCTTCTGGGACTGGTTGCTGTGGGGACAAACTGTCTGCTGCTCCTCAGACCTGGACTGCAGAGGTGTCCCCTCAGATGAAGATGCAGTGGCAGGTACCACCCATCAGACAGCAATGCCCTGCACCCATTGTCTTCATCCTGGACACAGTGCCTCAGCTGTCTGTGATCTATATCCTCTGGGAAAGGTCAATTATCAAGGTATAGGTGGCAGGAATATAGGAGGCAAAAATATATTTTCTTTCCTATATCTGTAATATAGGAATATATAAAAGAATTATATGTATATACATATGCATATATGTATATATGTATATGCATTATATGTATATAAAGAATTCTGCTTTTGCTAATCATAGAATAGTTTGGGCTGGAAGGGGTCTTTAAAGATCATCTAGTCCAAACCACATGCAAGGGGCAGGAGCATCTTCAGCTGGATCAGGTTGCTCATCCAAACAGACCTTGAACATTTCCATGGATGGGGCATCTACCACTTCTCTGGACGACATGTTCCAGGGTTTCACAACCCTCATTGTAAAACACTCTCTTCCTTTCATCCCGTCTGAATGACCTAGTAGATGTTTCATCCATATGAAGCTCTACTCTCAGGTTGCTTGTGGTACAGACTGTATAAAAACACAGTGCCTAAGCACTAATTTACTGGGGAAGAAGAGGAGAGGAGCAAGAGTACCAGAGAGTATTTGAGCTTTTCCACTCTCACCCTGGACAGTGGATGAGGAGGGTGGCCCCAGCTCGATGGTCAGTCTCCATGGCTGCACTCTTATGGCTTCCCAGTTTTCCCAGCTCTTCCGAGCTGTCTCTCTGGAGCGCCCTACCACCTGACCTCATGATCACTGTCAAGTCTTTGGCTTGATTTCTCACGTCTTGGTTTTGGCAGGGAAACTGCATTTTGACAAATGGACCCACATAATAAATTTCTATCTCTCTACTGCCTGCGTTGCTCAAGATGAGGGGAAGCCCAGACCCCAGTCTTCCTGTCCTGTGCATAAAGATGGAAGAGCCCAGCTCACAGGAACATTATTGTTCCAGCAAAATGGAACCAGTCAGTGTTGTTGATTGCTCTGTTATATCTTCCCAGACAGAGCCTCGGCTATAAAAATAGATGCAATAATCCACATGGACAGTTGCAATTGTAAATGGCATTCAGAAAGCAAAAACGGAATTCATAGTTTGACACAGACATATCCCCAATCCATCAGGATGTGACACACTGGCGGCATGTCTGTGCCAAACTATGAATGTCATTATTTACTTTTCCTCTGAATGCTATTTATGATTGCAACCTTCACTGTAAATTAGTGCATATATTTTATATCGGACTTTTCTGAGCGGCTTTGGTATTGTCTGCACTTATTATTTTCACAGGATTGAATGTAAGCTAGACTACTTGGGCCACAATAAATCTTCAGGGACTACAGACTGTGCTTATGTTAGGAAGATTTGCCAGCATAACCGTACCAGCAAAATCCTATCTGGCAGAGTCAAGGCCTATGTTTGGAAAGAGAAATCAGAGGCCATCAACACTGAATAGCTCTCCACTAGATGGAACAATGGTGTTTCTGCTGCCAGGCCATTGACAGGGAGTGATTTACCCAGAAGACAGTTGGGGGGTGGGGGTGGAACCCAGAAAGTGCTGGATAATGGTGAGACAGTCATGGGACTGCTATTGTTCATCGCTCCTCCTGGTGAACTCAATGCCAGAGAGGAGAAACCAGGGAGCTAGGAGGTGTCTTGGTGTGTGAAGACACATCAGAGATCATTGACCAGACATGAACCAGCTTTGAATTAGAAATGGTGTCACCACATGGTATTCAGGTCACTCTAACAAATCTCTTCCTGAGCTTGTTTGACTGGGGCCCCAAGCTAGCATATGTCCAGCTTGGAATTTGGACTGTTTTGCACCTGTCTTCATTGATATGACTAAAGACAATGGTTCAGATGCTTTATGGGAGGTTATTCCACATACAGCTGATTGACCAAGCCTACAGAGAGAATATTTGTGCTATATTCACTCCCTGGATTTTACGTTTTGTTAAAAGTAATTACACTTGCCAGGCAAGAATTGTTTTTCATAATCTCATGCTGCTGACTGTTTATACTTACACCAGCTCTGTGAAGATCATTTTTATACAAGTTAGGCTTACTGAACGACCGCCAGATACTTCTGTTTTCCTTCTTGAATTTTAATTGCTTACTTGCCCAGCATCTATTTTTAAAATGGAACTGTAAATGGAACAGTAAGTTCCATCACTCACCATAGATGCAGCGGGTGAGTGCTCTCCTTACTCCTCCTTTGCTCCTTCCTGCAGGGAATGTGAAGGAGTTATTAAGGAAACTCCCCAGCCTGACCATTCATGAGACTCATTGGTAGTCTATAACACCAGAGATTTTAGCTGCTTCACTCATTTACTAAAATTTTCCTGAATGCAGTTTCAAAACAGGCGTCTTTGAAATTTCAGTCTTCTTTCTCCCAAACTCCTCCTTGAAAATATGTGTTTATTCAAAAGGCTGATTTGAACACTGAACTTCAACTCATACACACCTTCATTTTCAAGACTACATGCCATCAATTTTTCCTATAACCCCATTTCTGGAAAATGATTATCAACTTCAGTCTTCATCCATCTTCTTATAGCCAGAATTATTTCAAGCACCTACATATTTAGAACATCCATTTTATCTCTAGTGTTGCAGCTTTTTACTCTAACCAGTTTCTCATCTATGTCCTGCTGCTTATTTTTTAATATTCTCCATTATTTTTAGACTATTGGGAAGGAAGGTGATTGTGTACAGGAAACTAACAGAGAACTGGAAGCCAATGTAATTTTATTTCTAACATACGGTATTTGAAAAAAGAGACAGACATTCTTAATATTCTCATAAACACAAGTATTTCCTCATGAAGCAACACTGGTTGCTTCTTATTCCTTCCATACTGCTTTTATAAACTCTGAAAGTACAAAGTGATTGAAATACACTCAGTTTCCAGATTGTCAGAGCTAGAAATTTCAAACAATTTCAAATTAACTTATTTTCTCTGAATAGTGTTTCAGAACTATGCTATTTCAAGGCAGGAAAAGAGGCATATGAGATGTTTAGATAACATTCTTGTTAAACTGCAAGCTGTGCTCACTGTGGATTTAGCCTCCAATTTAATAAACTGATCATAATAAATGCAGAAGAAGTGAAATCACAACTTAAAAAAGCATCTTCATGATCAGATATTTTGTATAGGTTTTGTTTGGATTTGGGTTTTTTTGTTTGTTTTGGGTTTTTTGTTGTTGTTTTTTCGGTTTTTTGGGGTTTTTTTTTAAATTTTCCCTGTTGTGCTTAGCCAGTATTGGATACCTCTTTAAACTGACATACTTCAAGGATTGTCTTTATTAACCTAAGCCAAGTGTGTTACATAGCAACAAAAATTTAATTCTCTGAGCTACTTTTGCTTATATTTACCACTCCATAGAAGGCTGCAGGTTGGTAAGGCTGATGTTTCCTTGAAGGCTTCTGAATGCTGCAGAGAGAAAAAGAGAACTTCGGTTGCTGTGCTGCTGCTGCCTTCATGCAGGGACCACTGCTTGCTTGCTTGCTAAGGGAGCCTTGGGGAACAAAAGGCTGAAACTGCTGCTCACTGGTGCCTGGAACAGCAGGAAAGCTGAGGTCTCAGACAGCATCACTCTGGAAGTGACCGTGACCTTGGAATTGAACCTCAGTCACTTTTGTCTTCTCCTCCCCGCCAAGGGGAAAGTAGACTTTAGAGGGGGTAAGACCTGGTGTCTAGTGCAGAAAGTGTAAGTGGGTGTCTGGAGCACAGAAGCACCTTTACAAGCCACCAGAGAAAAGGAGATGAAAAAGAAAAACGAAGTGTCTTAAATGCAGAGAGCTCAAAAGAAGAATGAGTGCTTATAACAAGATACCTCTTGCATCCTTCTCTGGTTTCTGTGTGCTCCAGTTCTGCTTCTACCAATTCCCCTGACCTCTCTTACATAGAAGTCCATATGAAGCTGTGAATTGCAGTAAAATGAAAGGAGAAACATTTAACTCAGTCATGTGGAGACTAGAGAAAAAGAAAAAAATATTTAGAAATCTAAACTCTGTTTTCCCAATGGAGGTAAGCAGAAAGGAAATGATAAGAAAATATTCATAACAACAAATTATGATATGCTTTGCCATAATTTTCATTCATTGTAAGAAATCATACAGTCAGCTAAACAAACTTGATTTCCTTAAATATTAAGAGAGTGCTAAAACAACAGGCAGAGCAGAGCCCTTACAAGTCATTATTGCTTATAAAAAATCAATTAATAACTGCATCGAGTTAGTGAATTTTTAAATCAGTTCATTCCACATGATCCATCTTTCCTCAGACAAGTCAGTTGCTAAAAACAAGCAATAAGTCATCCCCGTTCTTTTATTCTAATACTGTAAAGAGTATTTGTTTTTATAACCAAATTGATTTAAGACTCAACATAGCCACAAAACATTCTAAACAGATGTCTAACTTGAAAGATACTAATATGCTTTCTTTCTGCATTGTTACAGAAATCTGGGGTGCTTGCAACCTGAAACCTAGACTTTTAAGCCCAAAAGAAAACACATTTAGAAAATATATGTATTATTATAAGTAAGTATTTTTAATAACACACTCCAGTGAATAGAAAACATGCTTGCTACACAGCTCTGTAACTGAATTAAAAGCCATGCTGTCAGAAAAGTTGTTATGAAACATTGGATTAAGGTACAGAGGAAGTATCACTGTACAGTGGATTTTGTTTATAGCTATAGAGGGCTCAGTGTTGAGAAAATTTTTATTGACACACACATGAAGAATGTGATGTGTTGCACAGCCCATGAGCTTTCATGACTGTGTGTAGCACTTCCTCTGATACGCATCCAGAATGTTTCATCCTGAGAGATGCAATAACAGAGGAGCACCAAATGCTTCTTCCTTTAACCTTGGGCTCTGAATTATGACAGTATGGTAACCATATTGTCTTCAGAAAATTGCCTGCTGCCTTCCTCTGTCTGGTGCATTGACTGATAAAGTGGGAATTGCACATTCATCAGACTCTTCTGGAGCTTTTCCAGTAGAGGATTAGGACTGCTAAAGAGGCTAAGCTCAAATCAAAGGAGACAAACCCAACCACATTGAAGAGGAGAATCATCCTGATCTTTTTCTGAGTCCTGTATTAGATAGAGGGTATTTCTTCTTTCAGGTAAAACTCATGGATCTGGTGTGAAGCTACACCCGTGCATTTCACCCCTGCACACAACTCACTTGGACAGTGCAGACATAAGGAGCAAGTGTGGCAGGCAAGGACTGATCCCACAGTGCTCCACCACTGATTCTCTGCCTCTCCTAACCTGCTCCTTCTCTACAGCCCTCAACAAGACACTACTGAGAAGGGAAAATGAGGCTGCTTCCTAAAGGAGCCTCTGTCATATGAAGCAGAGTGATACAGGAACCAGTGCCAGGCTGTGATGTGGATAAGCAATAAGGTGATGCTGGTCAGGAATGCCCTTAGCTCAGTTCTCTTCTGTGGAGAACTTCCTGAGATACATGGGGCAGCCTTGAACTGCCCCCTCCCAAAAGGCAGCTGCCCATTAATAGAAGATAGGGCACAGCTGACTTATGCTGTGGAAGACAGAGATGTATAGAAATCGTTTGCTCATGCTCTGGGTGTCCTTATGAATTTCAGACTGTCAGAACAGCACTTACAAATTGTGTATGCTTGTGTACATGCATATGATGATGAAGGGGAAGGTAGACATCCAGACATTTCTGTATTTTTGTTGAATTTGTAATGTTGACTACTGTAAAGTGTAATTTGATGCCAAATTTGAGCACCTGGACCTACCAGGTTCCTCATGGAGGATTTTGGGAAATAGAGGGATTGTACAACTGCATGAGAACCCTACACAGTCAACAGCTTCTTACCTATGCTACCATGAAATATAAATCTTGGTGAGGAGTACCATACAGTTTCATTTTCCCCTAGAAAATAATTTGGCTATAGGTATTTCATGGGCATGACTTTGTTCCTAAAACATAAGTGTTACCAAGAGTGCAGATATTATGCACTGTGCTAACAGTAAAAGTTCAAATTAAGGAAAAGGGAGAAGTTGAGATAATATTATGAACAAAATGAAGTTACCAGAGTAGACTGCATTCCTCAAGGTTGTTGTAAGAGGGCAGCAACCAAATTTTTAGATCTAAAAGCACTTTGCTCCCACAAGAAGGGGAGAATTGAGACACGTGCTTGTCAATTCATATAATTCTTATCTCTCTTGGGGTTTGCTTTCTCTCTCTTTCTCTCTCTCTCTCTCATTATTTATATTATTAATATAATCATCATTAGTATTATTATTTTGTCTGGGTTTTTGTTTCAATTATCAAACAGTTCTTAACTCACAAGTTTTATGCCTTTTTCTTAATCTCTTCCCCGTCTTCCTGGGGGCAGGGAGTGAGTGAGAAGCTGTGTGGGGCTTAGCTGCCAGCCGGGGTTAAACCACAACAACCTGGTAGTGGTTTAAACACTTATATGCTGACAGAAATTGGGTTTGGGGATACTGTAGCTTAGAAGATAGGAAGCAGATAGGAAGGCCAGTGGGTATTTAAGGCTGAACATGAGGTAATCAGACATCTTGACTCTGCCTTCTCTTGGAATTTCTATCTGAACATTGCTGGAATCCAGGAGCTGGTAGCTGCATGTGTGTTTTTTTATATCTTTTCTGTCTTTATTTCTCTTTCTTACACTTCTAATTCCCTCTTCTTGGAACTTTTGAGTAACTTATAATTGAATGGGCTTAGATTCTTTAGTCTGAATGGGCCAAGTTAACTCTTTGAGAGGTGTTGTATGTTAATTGAATGTTGCGCTAAACCTTTTGCCAAAGTTTCTCTGATTTTCTAAAGCTGCCAGCAAACTTTTTGCTTGTTTTGATCTCTTGAGGATATCTTGCTAGAGACATCTTGAGGGTATCTCCTGTGCATCTAACTCAGAGCACATGAAAAAACGTGAGCCCTGTCAAATTACTTGTTTGGGGCCTTACACCTGTTCTCGTGGGGTTTGGCTGCTCAGCTTTGCCATATGCCATCTCACCTCTGTATCAACTGGCATTTTTAACATCCATATACCATTCAACCATCTCGAGTCCCTCTTCTTGCCAGGCCATCTGGCAAGTTTAATATTTTCATCTTCCTCTGCTGTCATCCTTAGCCTTTCATTCTCTGTCTCCTCCTTTACCTTTTCCTTACTTCAGAGACACCTTTGAAAAATCCTGCAGTTTGTCCCAAAGGCCTCCCTTTCCTCATTCAAACAAGAAGTTTGGTCTTTCTTTATCTCAGCAGTTCAGTACATTTCAGAACAGGCGCAAAACTTGTGTTTGGCAGTACAGGGCTCCGTGGAAAAAATACATCCAAAGCGTTGTTTCACTATTCCTTTACCATATTCTTCACTGTGATTTATGGGAGACTTGAGACAGTGATTGATAGCTGTACTATCAAAAAATGCTCTGAAATTATACATACTGAAAACTCAGAAACTTTTCATGAAGTGATTTCCATTGTGATCCAAAATATATTTTGTAGAAAACAAATCCTTAGCCTGTGCGGTGCTCTGCTCCTGAGTGTTTCCGTGATGGGGTTCATGGTGTGTTGGGATGGCCCACGAAAGCCAGGTACATAGCCTTGCAGGAGAAGCAATGTCTAGGTTAGAAAGCTAATGCAGGGGAGATGCAATGCTATGGGGACTGATGTGATTGACTTCAGGGAATGAAGGGGGAATAAGGTGGCTTTTCCCTTTAGATATTAAATGCTTCTAGATTTTATGGTTAATTACAAAACACACTTAATACAACTAATTATGGAATTGCCTTAAGTCATTGGTGGACACTTTGGATATTGGGGACAAATTTTGGCATCCTTTGTAATTACAGAATGCATAGTATTAGCATAATACTCTCATGTTGAGTATCCTGAAATTATCTCAAAGAGAATGAAGTGTTAGAGTTTTGGTCTGGCAGGCCAGCTGAACTGGATGTTGCTAGACCTTTCCATTTATTTCTCCAGCTCTGGCCACTCTGGCTTTGTCCCTTGCTTTCCCAGATACCACCCAGATAGAGCTGGGGGGGATTGTTATCTTTTTCCTAAGCTTGCAAGAGGCAGGACTTTTACTCTCCCAAAATAAAGGAGACAAAGCAAAATAAAACCAGACTGAGATGGCATACATAGAAGAATGTGCAAGTATTCACATTCAGTCATTTTCACTAAAGTGTTAATTCTGATATTCCAGTAATAAAACAGAGTGAAATAAGGAACATACAGTAATTTCCTTAGGGAATCCTAAGGAAACTCTTCTAGCACATTTGAGCTTTGAAATCAGCATACCAACCTCAGGCAGAGAGCAGTTTTTACTATCTTCTCTGAAATGTTGCCAACAGGACAAATGTTCCCAGGGGAAGGAAGCTGGCTGATGTTGGAGCAGGACGATAGTGTGCCATCTCCCATTTCTGCAAAGTCTTGTCAGGCATCAGCTATCTGGTGCACAATTTCAGGAGAAATCATCAATCTTGTTTCTTGGCACTTGTTGTCTGTCATCAACATCTCTTCTGTTGGCCATGTCTAAAAGTGTGGATCTGAATGAGTGTACCATGCCAAAAATTCGGTCCTATTTCAGAGCTCGGAGACATGACAGGAGTCTTGCGAAGAGTCCTGTTTGTCTCAAGTGGTGTTGTTCGCCACTTTTAAATCCTTGATCATCATTCTATGCTGTAATGTCACATCTGTGGCCTTGAACAAGCATTACCGTGTCAATATCACCAAGGGTACCAGTTTATGTGTCCATACAGGATTGTCTGCATCATCACTTTATCCCAGGGGCAGGCATCTGTTGTGTATGATGACCAGGATCAGCTGATAAATTCCAGAAGGATTTGCCAGTGTGTGCCTGTTGACTCCTAGATTGTGCAACTTGGCCATACTGCAACACTACGGTGGAATAGTAACTTTGGTTCACTTTGACCCCAAAAGTGGTAACATGCCTCACATTTCTCTCTCCACCCCTCCCATTCTTCCCATGAAGCAGCAGGTGGTGCCATGCCTTGAAGCAAGAGGCAGCTGCAGAAGAGCAGGCCTTTACAAATGGCAAGCCAGCCCTTGGTTACACTCCTGTGATTGCCCCTGTGGATGGAGCAGGTTTGCTTATCCCTCTGAGGCAAGAAATCACCTTGGGCAGCAGCTGGATTTAGTGCTGGATTCTTAGACAGGGGTGCAATGGGACAAGAGGTTGTATCTGGCTCCCTCTGCCTTTCATAGGAGTTGGAGACCTACATCAGAACTATTGCCAGTAACTTGGTGTGAGAAGCTCATCTACCATTTACCGGGATTCTAACAGTTTTCTTGCACTGTTTTTCCTCAAGAACTCTCTTTAAATCTCCTCTATATGCCACTTATTTGCAAATGGAAAGTCTTTGCTTGCTTTTGAGTATCCAGATGTGCAGATTAATTTTCCTGGTTTGGGAGT